>VZTE01003928.1:134528-149397 GCA_013397775.1 Eulacestoma nigropectus
GGGGGGGAGTGCTGGAGGGAAGGGGGGGGGTTGCTTTAACTTCTTACTATTTCTTGTTACTTCTAACTCTGTTAGTAATAAACTTCTTTATATTCTTTAAAGTTTTAGGCCTGCTTTGCATTGCTTCTAATCCTTATCTCACAGAGTGAAATAGATGTGATCAAACCACTACAACTTTCTACCAGTATATCTAGTACAAGCTATTATGCATTTTTGCTCAGCAGTAAAAGAATTACTTTTTGTTACAGATACATAGATACACATGTACCTAGGGGGAAAGGTATCTTGTGTCCATGTATGTGTCTTTGGTGGTTTTTAGCCAGCAAATTGTCCAAGATGTTGACTGCTAGACACAACATTCTGTTAGAAAGCAGCAATATAAATACATCACATGAATGGGCATAAAGCAGTGATTAATGGCAGAATTGATAGGTGTTGATAATACATGACAAAATTATTGGCATCGTAAGATGCTTTAAAACCTCCAAACTCTGTTATTTTGCACATGATTCATGTTACCTCATTGTTGGAGGAGTGGATAGTATTTCAACAATGTCAAGGAATACTAGTAGTCTGTAGTTTGAATAATGCAAATTAAAACAAAAATGCTATGTTAAATCCATGCCATAAAAAAATTAATCAACCAGAGGAAAATGGTTTGAAATACTTTTAATATTGAGAAATGGTTCTGGTAGCTTACAAGAGGAGTACACGTTCTACAAGCATGTCAGCATGAACACATTCTTTTTTTAATAGGTTCTGTACATATGGGAATGCTTACTCCATTTCATTTGCTACTGCCATTAGTTCTGTATTATGTGTATGTCTTTTGCTGTTGGTTTGGTTTTTTTTAATGTAAGAATTTGCTTTAATATTACGCCTGGTTTTAAATATTTAATAAATACTTTAATTCTGAAGGTGGCTGGCAACTAGCAGCCACAGCCAGAACTCGAATGTATGTCCTGAGTCTTCCAGTCACTACTACAGACTCCCTCACCATTTGAGACTGTGAAGAAGACATTTGTATTGGTTGTGTGTTTAAGACCGTTCACAAATTATTTATGTATTTTAATGGATAATACTAGTTAGATTTTTTTTCTATTATTATTTGAATACCATTATTTGTCAAAGGAATTTTAGACCTTTCAGTGCTCTGGACTTCATTATGAATTTAACAGTGCTGCAGAGTTTTTAGCTCCAGGCTCAACTAATATTTGTAGCATGAAGGAGACAAAAAAAATGAGACTATTAATTAACTCTAGCAATGCCAAGAAATAATAAAATATGTGTCCAAAACTTCATTAATTGAAAGTAGTTGTCCATGAAAAATGGTACTATGGACATAAACATCCCAGCCCTTGCTCTGTAGAAGCACATAACTGACGTGTCTCTTTGTTTACAGAATTGAGCAGCCTGTCTGATAGCAGGTTATCACAGGTACCAGACTGAGGAACTGCTGTGCTGAGACACCCCACCTCCAGCAGCATAGTCCTTAACAAAGCACAACACTAGTTTTTCTGAAATGACAGTCTCAGCAGTCCCCCAGGTACTCACTCAGTCACACTGATGTTCAGCCTTGGGAAAAGGCCGAGTGACCAGGAATCCCTCCCTGCCTGTGCCTCACGGTGCCTACTGAGTGACTCTGAAGGCTGAGCAGGGGACAAGGGCCAGGCTGTGGTGCATTTCACCTGGCACTTGGCAGCGTGGTTTGGACTCGGATTTATGACAGTCGTGGTGGCTGCAGCTCCTGGTGTGGCATCCAGGACTGAGGGTGACTGCAAGCAAATGCTCCAGTCACTTCTCCAGCGTTCCCTTGCGGCAGTCATGTGAAGCAGGGGACACGAGAAGGATCAAGGACTTCAAAGAGGAAAAAAGAGACACAATGACTTTTACGTTACATTCACATTACTCGCCCGTGCTTTACAGCAATGTTTGTCCTATTAACAGAATAGGAAAATGAGGCCAATATAGACATTCCTACACATAATTGCAGGCCTAATATGGCAGAAAGCAACCCGTGCACGATCTGAGAAAACATGTTCAAAAGCTCCACACAGCAGCACCTACTTGCCGACATCCGAAACGTGGATGGGTGAGTGCGTGTGTGTCCATGTCGGGGGGTTGAGCAGTGAGGGGGCGGAACCTCTTGTACGCGCCAAGGTTCGAGCACACGGTGTAAGGAAGAACGTGGTCCAAGAAGGGCATGATCCCCGTGTCTCGGGGTGCTCCAACTGAAGCGGCACGAGGAAAGGATTCCTATTGCAGCGCAGGCAGTGGGGGCGGGCGCTGTGCCCTCAGCGGCCTGCGGGGCTCGCTGAGGAGCCGGGCGAGCGGTCGGGTCGCGGCCCCGCGGGTTCGATCCCCGCCAGCGCCACGACGCCGCCAAGGCTTCCCTTTGTCGCGGGAGAGGCCAGGGAACGGCAGGCGGGAGGGGAGGCTGGCTGCTGACCGGGCTGAAGCCCTCCCCAGTAGGAGAGGAAAGGATAATAGGGACTAGAAAGGCAGCAAGAAGGCGAGGCAGGGCTGTGGGCGCCATGTGGGAACCGACGGCAGCTCCACTCCGGAGGCGGCCCTCTAGAGGCTGGGCGGCTGGAAGACTCAGCTGACCCCAACCACATACAGCTCCGCTTAGGAAAAGAATCCCTCTGGATCGCCCCGACGGCAAGTGAGCCCTAAACCCGGTGTCACCGACCCAAGCGCCTGCATTCCCCGGATCCCTCGCTCCTCCCCCGGCTCTCGCCACCGCCACCGCCCCCGCGCCGATAACGCTGCCCGCCTCTGTTTCCCTTAAGCGAGATGGCGGCGGCGGCGTCTCCCGTGGTGCCGCGCGGCGCCGGCGGCCGCTCGCGCTCAGTGGTTGCTGCGTCAAGATGGCGGCGGCGGCGGGAAATGCGAATGAGGGCTGAGTGTGGAGCGTCTGAGGGGCTGGGCCGCCATGGATGCCCCGGGCTGCATGAAGGGCCTGCTCCTCGCGGCCACGGAGTACCGCGCCGCCAAGACAGCGCAGAACGCCGCGCTCCTGCAGCGCAGCCTGGAGGTGGGAGTGGCGCCCGTCCCGGGGGTGCGGTGGGAGCGGGGCATGGGGGGTGGCTGTGGTGTCCTTTATTATAATGTTTTATGGTGTGTTTGTGTGTTTACAGAGGTGTGTTGTAAGCCTATATGCACCCAGGGCAAGCAAATAGTATGCATTACAAGGGACTTCTTTTTTTATGTATCCCCAAAGTTCTGGCCCGCGTGAATCATTTCTTTTCACAGCCTAAAAAACAGCGTTTGAATGACGAACTGGTCTTGTATCTGGAGCTTTCCAGTTCCGTGCAACACGTATTCAAACGTGTTTTCTGCTAAGGAGGTGGGCCAGGGCATTTCCCTGATCTCCAGCTACAGCATTGTGTACAACTTTTGTGGTGGCCTTTGACTGAATTAATCTGCAAGTTAACTTTTTCAAATACAGATTTATTTTAATTGCTGGAATGTTTATATGAGAGTTAGTATCTAGCTTTGCTTTCGTCTCTATATCCCTTGTAAAGACACACAGAGGGAATACACAAACCCAACATTATGTGTCTCCATTATGCAAAATTTAAATCGTGTCTACCTCTATTGATGTGAAGGTGTATAATTTTTGGCCTCTTCTTATATAAGGTTCCCCGGGCTCAGGTTCCATTTTTTCATCCCAGTGACAGAGTGCTCTGAAAACAGCACTGACTGCTGCTGCTGATTCTCCTGCCAGCTTTGGATTCCTGTCCATGCCTTTGGAAGGCAGGCTGATTGCTGCACGTCTGTGTTGAGCAATCTGTTGGGTTGTTCTTTCAAAATAAATAAACCTGGTACTTTCCAAGCATAAAGGAATGAAAAACAGATTTCTCGCATTACTTCTTTTTTTTTTTCTCCCAGCAGGTGTGAATACAAATGTCCCATTAGAGTGGCACTTACATTCTCAGTTTGTCAAGAAGGACAAAATCTATTTAATACAACCCTTATGCTTTGACTTCTGTGTCAATTACATTGTTGCAGTTGAGTAAGTAAGGTTGTTTTTCTCCTCTCATCTCCAGGTTATCTCTGGACTGAAGCTTACCCGTTTTTTTGCTTCAAACCAGATTCTACCAAGTGAATGTCTCAGTTGCCTTGTAGAGCTCCTGGAGGACACTAATATAAACCCATCTTTGGCCTTGTCAGTGATTACTTTGCTATCACAGCTAGGTAAGGTTTGCATCTGAACTTTTTATCTTTTGTCCAGACAAGGGAAGATAAGACAGGTGCTGATTCTGTGGTATGGGTGATGAATTTCTTGGAAGAAGCATAAGATGTGAAAGATAAAGTATTTTTCATTAGTGGAGTGCTTGGCTAAGCCACCTGTTAAGATGTTAAATTGCAGTGAGAAGGAGATTTGAAGTCTTCCCTGTGAAATGACAATGATCATACTTGTCAGAATTTGTTTATCCACTGAGTAGGGTGAGGAATTATTCTCTTGTCCTTAATTTTTGGAGCTGGAAAAGGCTACCTTTTTAATCAAGTGAGAAACCTGGCTAGGGGCTGCAAAGATAGGGAGAAGTCATGTCACATCAGCTGCTGTCATTATCTCAGCTTACCTCTCCCACTGGAGTGTTTGCTGGCAGTGCGGGCTCACCAATGGCCTGAGCCTGTGTGCATCAAGTTTCCCAACTGCAAGAGAGGTTCTACTGCCTTTTACTTGTGTCTTGAGAAGCCTTTTTTGATTTTTTTTTCCCTCTGCTTCATGGAAGTGAGACTTCATTGTCCAGGGAGCTCTGTGCTCAGAGCATAACCTACAGGGAATAGTTATCCCCTCACTGTTTAGTTTCTCATCATATATGAGTAGTTATTCAAGATTTGAGTCCTTTATGATGCTCCCTTGTTTATGTTGTCTGATTCATGGAGTTTAAGCCTCTCTGATCTTCCTTTTATGTTTTTGGAACAGTTACTGTAAAATTGTATTTGTTGCTGGGGTTCAGTCTGGAAAATTTTAAGGATTAAGTCCTCTTCCAACTGATCTTTTGCTTTACCTGTTTTGCTACATCTCTTTGAGGATTGCCTAAGCAGAACTGTATTTTATTTATTTATTTATTTAACTAATGCTAGATAACCTTATCAAGTTACCAATTTGAGTCTACTTGTCCACCATAGCACGAAGCAAGAAACTAAGCTCATTGAGTTTAAGATCTAAGCCTTTGAAGTGCAGGTTTCAAGATCTCAGAACTGAAACTTGGTAGGTAGGAGGTAGACTATTCTTTCAGTGTCCAAGCATCTTAAGGAAATGGATTAGTGTTATAATTAACTGTACATCCAGAAGTGAGGTAGAGAGGCAAGTGCATAGGAGCTGTCATTTAGTTGTAGTTACCTTTAAAACATGTATGAAGAGCTGGTCAGAGACTTTGGCTTCTGCTTAGATTGGTGGCTTATACAACAGTTTCTTTTGCTATTAGATGGGCTATTCTTTTGCTAGTAATTCCTAAATTCCAGCTTTAGACACTGAGATTAGAGAAGCTCTTCAGGACACCTACAATCTGACCAGCGTGCTGGCAGGAGTGGTTCATCGAAGTTCTACTAATCTGAGTGACCCAGTCTTATTACAGGTAAAGGAACTAATGCTTAATAATATTTGGCTACCGTTGCATAATAAACATTATACTGTACGCATATAATAACCCTTCAAAAGCTCTATTGGTAATAATGTATTGAGGGAAAGTTGATCTTAGCTGTGTACTTTATTTGCTGTATGAGATGGGTATGACAGGAATTTAACAATTTAGAGAGTTCTTTGTACTCCTTTAATCTTACTGTGCTTCTCACCTGCTCTAATAAAAAACCCCAAAAACTCTCACAAAGCAAAAATAACAACCAACAAAAAAAAATGCTGCTTTTTAAAAATTATTTCAAGAAGTCACTGCTTGGGAGCTCAGAAGATTGTTTTCCAGTTGAGGTATTTGGATATTTCTCCTGACACAAGCCTGTTTCATAACACAAGCCTGGAGATCATTTTGTCTAATCAGTACTTTGACAGGTAACTGTGAAGGACTGAAGGGAAAGCTGTGGCTGCCTGTTTCCATGGGAGGTTTGCAGGGCACGTGTGGCCTCCTCTTTTCTGGTCGTTGCCATCTGCCAGTGAATGCCAGGCGCTGTTCTGATCGAAGCTTACAGTGAATGTCTGACATCTGTCAGTTTGACCTCACCGATTTTAACCTGTCCTTAAATGTTTCTTTATTTTTTTCAAATATGCACAGGTTTTCTCCTAAGCTTTCAGCAAGTACCTGCTGGTTGCCTATTGTCACTTGTCTTTTTCTGAAAAATAGAAACTTAATTTACTGGTAGTCCTGTGCCCCTCAGGCATCCAGTAAAGATCCGTTTTCTTGTGGTTTGCATATTTCTCAAAGCAGTAGGAGTACCACAAGATCTAGGGCTGGCCAGTCAATGGGAGAGATTTTGTCATCACCAGATAGATCCAATGTTAAGACCTTGAAGCTCTTAGATATCTAAATGGTGAGGTTTTGTTTTAGCTGCTAACCTCTGCTGTGATTTTTGTCGTGTTTGAGGATATTGACTTCAGTATGTGCCAGAAGAGTGCTGTATGAAGGACTTTGCTACCCTTAGATCTGTTGGCAGTCTTTAGAGCAAACCCGTTTTCCTGTAAGCATCCTTTCTACAAGAGGTTGCAAAGTGATTTTTGATGAGACTTCTAGACCTTTCAATAGGACAAAGCCTGTTTATCACTGACAGAATGGAGAACTTGCTGGTGAGGCAAAGGTGGAGAATTGGATGGGCTGAAAAGGTAACTCCCGTCTAAATAAAATCTTAATCTTTTTTGACTTTTAATAAGTACATCAGTATGGTAGGACATTACAATGTGCTTGCAGCAACTTATGTAATTGTTACGTTAGTGTTAGAGCCTGAAAATTAATTCAGTTGTGGTGTCTTGATGTTAGTCCTTTCAGTTTCATCGTTTGTAACGTTCCTCCCGAGATGCTATAGGACAGGCATGTGAACAGTTTTCTGTTTCCTCAGGGTATTCAGTTGCTGCAGAGACTAACCTACAACGTTCCCGTCTTTTGTGCTGGTGCCAACATCGATGGATTGATTTTGTTTCTAATGCATCGTGTGTAAGTGTGTGCTCGGTGTCTTTTCTTATGGGAAACAGCGAGCTAAGTTTCTAAACTTTCTGAAGGCCATTAGAGTACTCTACTAACCTGAGTGAGCTCTGCTCTGATGTTAACAGAGACTTTCCTTTGAAAACCATGTACTTGTTAAAGATTGTCAAATGCAGTGATTTTGGGACTTCTGAATATTAATTGGCCTCTTAGCCCACCTCCACACCTGGGAGCAGGGAGCTAACAAAGAGAAAAGCTGGGAGGAAATTCATGTTTGTCACTAGGAGCAGACTTGTTAGATTAATAAAAATTTTATTCAAGTGCCCTTGTAAGAAATCTAATGAATATTAGAGGTATATATAACAAATGACCTCTGATAGCAGTGAGCTCTGATACTTTGGGGGTTTTTTTCAGATGTACTCAGTTAAAAGCTGCCCACACTGCATGGATTACAATCTGAATTTTGCTTTGCGTGGTGAAATGGTGTCTCATTAAAAAACAAGCTCCCACCAAGACACAAAACAAAATAAAAAGTCCCCCAACCACACAGCTCTGCCAGCCCCCACCCTACAATTTCTTGTCATTAAATTCAGGATACTTCAATGAAAACATCTTTTGGGCTTTTCTTTTAAGTCAATCCACTGAAGATGAGTTAACAATACCGTGTTTAGGACTCCTGGCAAACCTCTGTCGTCACAACTTGTCTATTCAAAGTCAGATAAAATCTTTGGTAAGAGTTTTGCTTTTGTGTCATGATTCTCTGGCTTAAGGATAAGAGCTAATTTACTCTAGGGAATCATTGTAGTATTTCTTAAGCACTTTCTTTCAGCGATGATAACCCTGACCTGCTTGTTCTGCCAAATGGGCAGTTGTTTCTCCCATGTTGGACCAATAGAACAGAAAGTTGGGTATTCTCTTGCCATATTATTGCCTTGGTTATGCATTTGATTTTTGCAACTGTTCTCTGCAGCCGAAAGGTGAATTTAAAATTTGAGCATTCTTCCTTAGAAAAACTAAATGTCATTAAAATAAAGACTGTAGTTGGATTTTTAGTAAGCAAGAAAGAGATTTGCCTTTCAGAAGATAAATCAATAAAATAGCACGGATCTTCATGTCAGGGCCCTTGAATCCTGAAATACATATACATATCTGAACTACTTGGTTCCTGTGTCTTCATAAATCATTGCAAACATTTTATTTTTTAATTCAGAAATAGAAATTCATCTACATAGCAGCAAATGTTGTATTGTTACCTTGGAAAAGAGGCAGGGGCCAAAAAAAGGAGAAACTATTGTCCAATCTGATCATTGAGCAGAGAAGGGATGGGAGTCAATTTTCGGTGATTATTTTCTCTTATAGGCTTTAGCAAAATGACTTTCTCATCTTTCTTTAAAATAATGGTGGAATTTCATCCTTGGTTGTTCATCCTCTTTTGTTTTGGGGGTTTTTTTCTCATCTTTTTGGGCTTTTAATAAGTACTTTAATATGGTGGGATACAGGTTCAACAGAGAACATTAACATCAATGCCAGTATTGTGCAGTAGAACAGTAAAATAGCTTTCCTAGAGAACTGTTACCATACTAACCTATTTTTGTATTATTCATTATTTGTGTGCCTTATTTATGAATATGTAAAACTTGTAAATTTGGTGGGTTTGTAATACCTGTATTTCTCCTTTTTGCTGCAGAGTAATGTGAAGAGTTTCTATCGTACCTTAATAAGTTTCTTGGCCCATAGCAGTTTGACTATGGTTGTGTTTGCACTTACAGTATTATCAAGCCTTACCCTAAATGAAGAAGTAGGAGAAAAAGTAAGTGAGTCTGAAGTTGTTTCTATTCTTACGTTGTAGATAAAACTAATTGTCACACTGGCCAAATAAAGTTCTAATTCCAGCTAGTTTTAATAAGCAAGAGACCCAGCAAGTATGTGCCTATACATAACTTTCTTCTTCCTCTCAGCTCTTTCATGCTCGAAATATCCATCAGACATTTCAGTTAATATTCAATATTGTTGTAAATGGAGATACTCTAACAAGAAAGTATTCTGTTGATCTACTCATGGATCTTATGAAGAACCCCAAAATTGCAGATTATCTTACCAGGTATGGTTTCATTTCCTAAAAGTATTTTTCCTAAGCTCTAGTTCAGTTTCTTTGCTGTATCCTGTTTGAATTCTAAACCAAGCATTGGGAAAAAAAATGCCAGTATGCTTTTTGAGTGTTGCTGGTTGATTATAATTGTAACTGCTATATCTAAAGTGTTGCTGGGTTACTAGTTTGATACAAAAGTGTGAATCAAAACCTGTTTTTTTCATTATCACTGAAGGAATTTTGAATTCCGTGTTCTGTAATTTTTTGTCTGGACGGTGTTGATAGTCGGACAACATGATGAGTAGCTATCCTGTCTTTTACAGTGCTATATAATCTTGAGGTGGAATAGTATGGTTGAAGTTGTAAGAAGTAATAATTTTACAGGGGAGGGGTTAGAGTGGTTCTGTGGAGAGCTTGACTAGTAGTTCTGCAAATTCAACTAGCAAAATTTAGTTGCTGATTTTCAATCTAAATCAAGCAGTAAGAATAGCTGAAAAATCATAGCTTATTTTAAGGAATTTGCTTTCATTCTTAGAATATTTTTAATGCTTATGCTGTTCCAAATAGAAATTAAATTATCAAAACTATCACTGTACTTGAAGTGTTTGGGGGTAAGAGGGAGAATAAGGCACTTTCATTCATCATGTGGTGTAAATGTCTAAATGTGGTGAAATTTCAATTTTATTTTTAATTTTTTCTTCTCTATGCATGCTGTAGATACAAGCACTTTACCTCTTGCCTTGGTCAAGTATTAGATCTTCTTCATGGAAGGGATCCTGATTCATCATCTAAGGTATTTATACTTTTTCAGATAAAGGCTAAGAGGCCACAATCCTAATCTAGTTCCTCTTCTGCTGTTATGAATAGATTCCATGTGTACAAGGGTTGATAATGAAATACACTGACTTCAGGACTCTTCAGTGACCTAGAGAATTCACCAAGTTTATATTTTCTAGTTATGTCAGGTTGAATTTGTAATGTTGGGGGGCTTGCCAGATTGCGTCTGCTTTCAGGCAACTGATGTAAAGGCAAAAAGCCAACATAAACACCTTTTATGCTTCGGCTAATAAGAAATTTTGGGATCTACCAGGAATGCAGTGTATCCCACTTCGCTCTCTAAACCTTGAATGAATACTACTCAGACTTCGACTGGTGATCAGGGAACCCTGATGCTAGTTTCAAAGGTTTAGGAATAAGTGTTCTCACCTTTGTGGGACAAATATGCCACTTCTGTTTAAGCAGTGAACATTCAGCTTTGTCTCACTACAACCTTATGTAAATGAAACATTGGCTGTCTGTCACTAAAGGCTGAAATATGAAACGTGAAAATGTTGATCCTAAATATATCTGTGAAACACATCTGGAGGTTTTTTTTATGAATGTGTTACACATCCTAATTAATAATAGATGCTACTATTTCTCTCTATATGATTTTTGTTGTTTATTGGGTTTATTTAGAGTGGCATGTTGACAAGGAGCTTTCCAGGGTGGTTTTCTCTTGTGCATGCTCAGAGACATGTGCATCCATTCCTGTCTCAGAATGTTTTCTCTTCAATAGCTTTCTTCATGCTGAGTATACACATGTTTGTACTTTTTATTGTGTCACTAGCCAGCAGTCATGTCTGAAAAAAAGAAAGCAATACACTGAATACTGTAACAAGCCTTCACCGGTCCAGTGAACTGTTTCTGATGCTGACTTGGCTTTAAAGAAAGAAAATTATTCCTCAGAAAACTTTAAAGTGCTAAAAGGAGTTGCACAGAACTTGTATATCTCTTTAGACTTGGGTTATGGGAGTTGCAGTTTCTGTATAAGTTCTTGATTTAAAAGCATTTGAACTCTTCTTCACACAGATCTTGGAGCTGCTGCTTGCCTTCTGCTCTGTGCTAGAACTGCGTCACACCCTGCGACAGGCGATACTGCAACCAGCTGGCTTGCCAGTTTCTGGAAACACCAGGCTTGTGGCTCGCTCAAAGAGTTTTGAACCATCTGTTGCATTGGTGCACTTGTCAAACCAACCACTGGAAGCCTCTGAAGACTGTTCAGGTCTAGCATTGCAGCTATTCAAAGAGATTTTTGAGGTACCAAGACTGATAACTGAGTTTAAAGAGCTTCTTCGCAGCTCTTATTTTTAAATTATTTTTAAACAACTATTATAATTTGACTTGAAAAATAGCACATAAAAAATACCACATAAAAAAATACCTGTAATAAAGTTCATTGTAAAATAGTTATGTTGAGTTATACTTCATAAAACAACTGTTCTTTTAAAGACATGCCGTATTTTAGAAATCTCTCTGTATTGTAAGTGGAAGACATGGCAGTTTATGAAGTCATGAGGTAGATAAAAAACTATCAGAATTCCTTTCTGGGACTTACAGAAGTGAGGAAGTTCCTGCTGTTTCTGTTCTCTGTAAACTTCCTCCTCCAATATGATGCTGGTCAGCCATCTTAAACCTGAAACAGCAAGAGGCTGGGAGAGCAGGAGCACAGGCTGGTGCAGGAAGGGGTAGAGTAAGCTTGGCTTCCTTGTGCTGTACTTTTAAATATTGACATAAAATAAAATGCCTTTATTACAGGATGTTATTAACAATAGGAACAGCGAATCAGCTGAACACTTTATGGATCTTTTGCTGCCTGTTCTTCTTGATCATCTTCAGATGCCAGAACAGATTGTGGATGAGCTATTAGTGAAGAAAAAGTGTGAAAGAATGGTCAAGGCTATTAATGTCCTGACAAATATCCTTTTTATGTGCCTATTGGCAGCTGATTTATTATTCCTCCACATGATCTGCTCTAAGATGTTAGAAAACGTGTCCACCCTGGGTCACTTTAATAGCTTCTAATGACAATAACTGCCCTAATTTTACTTAGGAGTGTCATCTTGCAAGATCTAAAGTAGCTTTCTAATTGCTGTGAAATTATTTTGTAATATGGTGGTGCAGGATAAAATGTTGTAGCTATTCAACAGAACAGAAGTACCTTGCAGATGGAAAACAGAGATGAGTGTTTTCTGTTGAAATTTTATGGGCAATTTGGGTGGCCATCTTGATCCATGTAGTATTGTTGCCTGGCTCAGTCAAGTGCAGCTCCCAGCCAAATATGATACAAATTTAGATCAGAGAAACAAGGAAAAATGATGTGGAATGATACAGTTTCACACTCCTCATTGAGTTCTTAGTGTCCACAGTAAGTTTGGTAAGGAGGACATGACTGCAGAGTGTAGTCCTGCATGTAAGCTGAGTTCTGTGTGTCCTTGCTCACTTCCAGATAACTAGTTCTTGTGTTAGGGACTGCCTGGTCCCTGCCTTTTGTTCACTATGTTTCTTTATGCCACCCATTTTATTGAGGTTTCCCTTAGCTGTCTGTTTCCAATAAGTGTGTGTATTAACTGAAAAGCAAAGCTTACTTGGGTTGTGAGTTGGGCATGATTTAAGTGGTTTCTGTTGTTGAGTATTAAAAGCATTTTTGGAGGCTCTTGTGCTTTGATACCCTAGCTTTCGTGTCCTTTATTATTAGAAAATGTTGCCTTTTGGTGCCAGTACCTAGGCATAGGTATATCGAATTAATTCTTAACTCTGCCTACTGCTCTGCAGAGATGACATACTGAAAATGCGTGTCTCAAAGGTGCTAACTGCCAGCCAGTGCACATGTCTGATAGAACACCAGTTTCCTTATAGTGGGATTGATACTGGTTTTGGGACAAAACTGGTGGACTCTAAAATGTGGTGAGTGCACATAATTATCTAAAGTATAATTAAGCGTGACTGGTGTGCGAGTTGTGATATTGTTGCAATGGAAAGAATATGGTAGTTGAAAGTACCATTTAAATGCATATAAATCAGTATTGGTATTAAATCAAACTTAGTATTTTTGTGGAATAAAATGTAATTTTGCTGGTCAGTTCAATAAGTAAAGCCTAGCTTGTACATTCAGATAATGTTTTTGGCATAAGCTGGAGATCCACTTATGTGAAACAATGACCTTAAACCTCATGCAGTAGTTCAAGCTGATCCAAGTTGAAGCTTACCAGAACTGCTCATGGCATGTGATTTCTCATTTTGATTTTATGAAATCAGAGTTCCAAGATATCACATATCAGTATGGGGGGAAATCGTTGCACTGAAAATTAAATACACATTCCTTCAGCTCAGTCTCATTAACCCAAGTGTCAATATAGCTAAGAGTTACCTGGCCAAAACCCAGTGAAGTATAATTGGACCTATAATTAAACCCTCCTCACTTTCAAACTGGAAGTGGTGGTTTTGGTCTTCATTGTTGCTATCCTTGGCATGCCGGAGAAGCTCAGGCGCACGTCCAGGGAACTCAATATGATCTCTTTGGTTTTAGCATTGTTGCCTTGCTAGACATATTTAATTTCTTTATGAAGGTATTTATTAATTTTTTTTTAATTGACTGAATTTGTCAGTGCTGATTTGACATATCTCACCTTTTTTTTTTCCACCCAATTTGCTTTTCTACTTGAATGTTTAAAAGCAAAGTTGCTGCTGATATTATTTTGAAAACACTTGATCTTATGAGCAGATTGCAGCAGGATGTACCTGGTATGAAGGTCAGCTTCTACAAAATGTTACAGGTATGATTTTAAAATGTTTTATGAAATGTATCTGTGAAATACAGTTTCACTGCAGTACAGTAGTTTTAGGTCTAAAAGTTTTGCATGCTTATCTCTGAAGTGGTAAAGGTTCTAGGAAAATACAGTCCCTTATGCACAATTCTTAAAGGTTGTTTCACTGTTAATTCTTCTAAAATAAGAGTAGTTTGCTTTTACTCCAGTCACTTGTTTTGGTAATGCATATGAAATCATACTTTAGCTGCCTGGTAAGAATTATCTCTTTAAGACTGTATTATGACTGCAGTTTAAAGGTAGAAAACTAGAAAACAATTACCACAACAATATAATTATTTGTGGTGTTGGTTACTATTAAATATGTACATCTAATTTGGAACTTTGTGTGGCCAAAACAGTTTCTGGTACCTATTGGTCAGATGATGCCTTAATAATTTACTTTATCGATGGAAAAGCAATCCAGACAGTCAAACATTTCTTGCTGTTTTGGAGATTTTTCATTCAAGAGTGGGAATTGTGTAATTTAATGGGTAACAATGAGTTTTACAGTCCGCAATTAATCTTTATAACTTCAGCTAGAGACCTTTTATGTTGAGTATCAAGTACTTGAAAACTTGCAGGAATTAACTGGTCTCTTTATCTGTTGTGTTGCTTTTAATGTAAAACGTGGTTTCGAATATCAGAAGTATAGACTACTTTTAAAATCACTTGTCTTCCCTTGACTTCAGGCTCAGGAACTTAGAAGGGCAAACTTTTAAGAACATAACTCAAGTTTTGAATAAAACATTTCTGTGCTCATAGGCCTTGATATTGTGATGTTTTGTTAGCTTGTGTTTGGTGGAGTTTGTTGTTGTTGTTGTCTGCTGTATCTTGTTTTGACCAAACCAATTTCTTTTTTAGGATCAACGCTTGATTACGCCTTTGACATTTGCTTTAACATCAAACCATGGAGAGCAAGTCCAAGTGGGACTTAAAATACTGTTTGAGGCTGCACCCTTACCAGATTTTCCTGCCATAGCGTAAATATTTTTGTGATACTCTGGTTAGATTTGAAATTTTTATGGGCTTAGTGATAGTACTTTTTTTTTTTT
>VZTE01003928.1:149426-181489 GCA_013397775.1 Eulacestoma nigropectus
TTTTTTTTTTTTTTTTTTTGGACTACTATTTTCATCTCATCAGAGACAAAAACTTTAGAAAAATTGTCTTGTTTCTGCTTTATGTGCATTTATGAGACAGTAGTGGTCCTGGAGGTCAGAGGAAGCCATCCCATTGCTGATGGTGTTCATTTTATGTCAGATCCTAGAAAGCATAGGAGCGATTGACTCCTGTCCCTAAGTGCTCATTTGTCTTGGAACTTAGGATGCATCTAATATTCTGACTGTGAGATTGCTCTCTACTGAACTCTGTCAGACGTGTCATTCTTCAATTACTGAAGCTTTGGTCACCCTTTTGCAGCAGCTTTCAAGAAAGAACAGATTAGGATAAGACACAGGCAGATGGCAGTTCACTAGTATTCAAGGTGGTTTAAACAAGGGAAAAAGTGTTTGATAGAGTCCTTATTTCTGTAGACGTAATAAAATACAAAAAAAAAAAAGAAGTTTTTAAGTTGTATCACAACCTGGAGTTGAACCTGACAGATGTCAAGGGCAACAAGAAAGACCCTTGCACCAGCAGCAGAAGCCAGACTATGAAAACGTGGGCCTTTCTGCTGAGTGAGGCAGGGGCCCTGTTGGCAAAGGACATGGAAAAGATTGACATACTGAATGCCTTGCTTGGTCTTCACTGATAAGGATTCCCAAAGGCAAAGCAATGTCACTGAGAGCAATGGGAAGGCCTAGAGGAAGCAAGACTTACTCTGGGTGGCACAGGGTCATGTTATGGAACATTTAAACTAACTGGATGTACAGAAGTCCGTAAGACCTGACAGGATGTGCGCTTGAGTGCTTAGGGAATTGCCTGATGTCATTCCAAGGCATTCCAGAATGTCTTTGAAAAGTCATGGTGACTGGGAGAGGTTCCTGAAGACTGGAAGAAAATGAATGTAACTTCTGTCTTCAAGAATGGCAAAGATGATCAGTAGCACCCTGGACTGCACTTGAAAGAGTACTGATGGCAGGGCAAAGGAGGTTATCGTTCCTCTCTGCTCAGCTGTGGTGGGACCACACCTGTAGTGATGTGTCCAGGCCTGGGCTCTCCAGTGCTAGAGATACGGACATACTAGAGTGAGTCTAGTGGAGGGTTTGAGGGATGTGCATGTGTTATACAAGGTGAGACTGCAAGAGCTGAGCTTACTTTTGAGAAGACTTGCGGGGTTCTTATCAGTGTGTTGAAACGCCTGATAGAAAGGAACAAAGGAGACAGAGCCAGGCTTCTCAGCAATATCCACTGACAGGATAGATGGAGGCACAAACTGAAATATAAAATAAAGAAACCCTTTAGATTTCTTTAAATATCAGAAGGGAAACCCTTTTACTGTAAGGGGAGGTCAAACTGGAAGATGTTGCCCAGAGAAGTTGTGGAGTCTTCATCCTTTTAGACAGTCAAAATTACTAGGCATAGTCCTGGGCAACCTGCTAAGAGCAGGAGAGTTGAACTAGGCGGTCTGTAGATGGGTCCCTTTCAACCTTAATCATTCTATAATTATATGGGTTTGTGGATATAAGAAACATTTTTATAATGGCCAGTAACGAATAGTCTGGCTGAAAGAATGAAGGATCTGTACAATCAAATATGTCTGGAATTGTACAATGGAATAGCCAAATAACATATCTGTAAATGCAAGTTAAAAATAGGCTTTGCTCCCTTAGGAAGCAATTGAGACAGCACTTCAGTGAAGTGGTTGGGATAGCTTAGTAATTAGGGAATTTATCAAGAGGAAAGCATTTATAACTGGTGCCTCTAAAATCAGCTGTTTTGATTTATTATTCTTATTTGAAACATGTTAGTAGTACCTGCCTTGAAAACACCAACCACAAATTACATACAGACACTGAAATATAGGTGCTGTAATTACTTTTTTCTAAGCTTTTGAATTTTCTTCCCTATACAAATTTAAACAGATTGCACTTTTATCTGCGTACTTAAATTTTGGTTAAAATTTAGAAAATTAGATATGCTGTACACAATACCGTATCGTAAAATAGAATTGCAGACAAGGAAAAACAGATGTTTATTGGTAGCACTCTGCCTTTTCTTGATTCCATCTTTTAATTTTTATGCCAAATAAAAACTCTTACTAAATACTTTCTCAATCTTCTTTGAGACAAACAAACAGTGGCCTAGTTAATTTGGATAATAACAGGTGAAATAACCTGTTTCACAGGTTCATAAGAGACATGATCTGTTTGCTCAAAAAGAGCTGAGCACCATGTCCTTTTTGATGGGATTCTGTATTTGTCTCTAAAGGTTAGCCATGATACTTTTTTTTTTCTCTTTTTCTGTATTTCTGGCTAGTTTGGGCATATGTCCAATGCACATCTTCGTATTCTGTGGTAATGCAAATGTGACTGTAAATTTTGTTATGAATTGTTCTCCTCTTCAGTCCTTGCAATGATATTTGTAGCAGATTGTGTCATTAATAGCCTCATGTTTATTCAGGCTGGGTGAAAGCATTGCAGCAAATAATGCCTACAGACAACAAGAAACACAGCACACAGCAAAGAGAATCCCAATGCAGTCATCTGTGACCAACACTACTTCAGTGAGGTGTTCTTCATCCTGCACTTCAAGTAATGAATCCAAAGCTTCAAATATTGAGGAATTAATACAGAAACTTCATTCTGGACTAGAGGTTAGTAGAATTTATATGCCCTTGTGAAATATTTGGCACTTTTTTTACTGGGAGGGATGGCAATTAAAATCCAAGTGTCAGACTACCGTGTGTGTAACAGTTAAGTTTGGTTTCGATTCCTGTCTATTTGGAATGTGCTCCTTCTACTGAACTCCTGAGCAGAATTCAGAGATGCTATGTTGAGCTACACCAGAAGGGAAGGCTCCTTACTGAGGTCTCTCTCCAGTGGGTTTGCCCACAGTCGTCTTAGCTGTCAGATGCAGAGGCAGGAGCCGGGCCCAGTCCAACTGCCTAGACTTGCTGGGACACACACAAGGAACCTCCTCCCTTCTGCTTCCTAAGAAATAGCCTGTAATAAAATAGAGTTGCTGTGCTGCTTTAGAAAAGCGTGGTGCATCTCTTGAGTGCCTAAACACGCATACTGACATTTTCCTTTTGTTGACTGTAGCTGACTCTAGCATTTGCAGTTCAGTTTTTGTGGCCCTCTTAGAAAGGTGCTGTTACTATTTCAGAAGACAGTTTTTACTTCCCTCTGCAGCAACTTGCATCATGAATGAGACATTCAGCCAGGCACCACATACAGGGTGCTGCTTTGTGGGCCATCCTGGCAGATGCTGAATATATCTCCTCTTTCCCTTTTCTCTTCAAAGCAAGTTAGGTGCTTTGTAGCTGCTTTAGACTGAGTGATGGATTGTTGATTCTATTTTCTTTTGGCTTAAAAGAACAGTATGCAAATTGGGAAAAGGAATAGAAAGTTTCTTGATAACAGCTTGATATCTGTATTAGTGGCATTGCTTCCAGCCTTAGCTTTGCAACTCTCATCTCTTTGTTGTAACTGATAAAAGTGAAACTCAGAGAGCTACCAGTTCCAGTCAGCTGCCAGAATAACAGTGAAAAAGGTCAGGTGAGTCTTCCTTGACTTACTTTTTACTCTGCCACTGGATGCTCCCACTGATCATCCTTTTCAGGACTGCATGTGACAGTCTGTGGGTGCATTGCTGTGTTTATATTGATGTAAATCAAAGCAGCCACAGCACTAGTGCAGCAGCTTCCAGAAATGTGACAGATTGGAAACCTGCTTCAATTTTTTTTTTTAGGGGAGGAAGTTGTTGATGAATTGTTGAATGATTCTTTTCTTAGGCCTTCTAATTAGTAATTCAAAATCAACATACACATTTACTTAAGATATCCAGTACTTCAGTTCTATGTGTATATTGTGTGAAGCTCAAATGCTTGTAAAAACATAATTGAGAAAACACTTTTCATAGTATTACTGTTCAGAGAGAATGAAGGGAACTTCATTCTTAGAGCTTTTCTTAGAGTAGTCATTTCTATGTCCTTTTAGATATTTTAAGTTTGCAAGTAGGAAAATAAACTACTTGTTTCATACTTTTGGGACAGAAAAATGAGCTGAGAACTGGAGCTACACAGTGTCTCCTGTTAATTTGCAAAAACATTCTTACATAGTGGTTCAAGATGGTGCAGAGATGGTGGCTTTTATGTAGGTGTTCAATGTATGAACAGCTGGCATAGTTTGCATTTGGTTGTGCATCAGCATCTAGGAACAGCTGCTCAGAACTGGTGTTACAGCGGCACTGCCTAAGAGAAAATATCCTGAAATCACTAAGTAGCATTCTCACTTGACTCGGGCATATACTTTAATAAACACTTAGGACTTGTTGGGCCATACATGGTGCATTTCCTCTAGTAAGTCACTGGGTTAACACAGTAGGTTCTGTCCTCGGTAGTATCCTTTCTAGTATCCTAGAAAAGCTTTCCTGAGCCTTTTCTGTTAATTTGTATGTTGAGAAGGCGATGGAGTATGAACAAGGAGTTTCAACCATGTGCATTTCGTGCTGTTAATGTTAAGGCAGATTACTTTAAGTGTCCTATGAGGGGCCTGCTAATTCTCCAGCAAAGATTAGACCATGGGGAATTATTTCAGAATGGTGATTTTACCTTTTTATAGTGCTGGACTGCTGGTCTTCTGCAGATGACTCCTATTAAGCCTAACCAGTTCAATTGCTCACAAACTTTCCACAAGAATCAAGTGGATATCTTTGAGTAGACAGCCTCAGATACAAAAAGGAGAATTCAAAAAGCTGGTGGCAGGTGGAGTTCACAAAGCTATTGAGCTCTTTAGGCACACATTATCTGTGTAACTAAATACAAATTTCCTGTATCAGTAATTGGAAAATGTTTCCACAGGTGAAGGAGCCCTTGGCTGATGTGAGGATGTCTGACATAATGGATGTCTACGAGCAGAAGCTGTCGGCGTTAGCAGTGAGTACAACCTAATGCACATGGGGATGTTGCAGTTGGTACTTTCAGAAAATGTTAATGAGAAACGTTCTTCCTATATGCAGTCTAAAGAAGCGAGGCTGCAGGATCTTCTGGAAGTAAAGGCAGTAGCTCTAGCTCAGGCTGAGAGGCTGATGGCTCAGTACCGGTGTCAGAGAGCCCAGGCTGAGTCTGAGGTAAGTAGACTGGAGGTGGGACTTGAGTGGTGATTGTCTGGGTAGCTTTAACTGTGATCGCACGTGGAAACTATACTGCTTATCTGTAAGCTGTGCTTGCAAGTTAGGGCAGTCTTAATCTTCATCATGAACATCCTGTTTTCATCTGTATTTAGCACAATTTTGGCACAGTTTTCTTTAATGTCCTTTCCCTTACAGAAGTCAACAAAACTAACCTACTCTGCTCATTATCATTTGTTAACCATTAGTGTTAATTCAGCAATATTAAAAGCTAATAAACCCACTTGCTAGAATTCTCTATAGAATTTGCTGGTATAGGAAGAACTGTTTCCTCTTTGTGCCTTTTGATTCACTGGTCAGAGATGAACTTTCAAATAAAGCTTGCTTTTGTGGGGTCTGTATTTGAGTAAAAAGTAAGAATAATTTCTATTCTTTAAAGGTTGTATTAAAGATTGGGCTACAAATTACTAAATCCGTAGCTAAAATGTATTATCTTTTACTTTGTTCTTCCCTCTTCCCTCATATTGTCTATAAATGGAGCTAAAGGAATTTAGTGAACCAATTAATTTGTAGTTAATATTAGGTGAGAGAATTTATTCTTTTAATGTAGATGGTGGCATATTGGTGTTAGATCTATGGCCTCAAGCATGTGTAATACAACTTGAGAAACAGAATTCCCTTTAATGTATGTGGTGCTTTTTTTTTCGTTTTATTTGGGGGGTGTCTTTTCACTCAAAGGCAAGAACTCTTGCTGCAATGCTGAAGGATGCAGAACGAAAAAATGAAGAGCTTAACGATTTGCTGAAAGCTCAACAGGTAGAATCTGAAAAAGCACAGACTGATATTGAACAGCTCTTTCAGCACAACAGGAAATTGCAGGCAGTTGCTGAAGAACATGAAATACTGAAAAAATCCTCTCTTGATCTTCTTCAGAGGTAAGACATGTAAGATCTCTAAACAAGTATTTCATATACAAAGAGTTATGATGTCCTTTATTGGGCTAGGCACATTAGAAGAGCAACATTACATGCTGTGTCATGTTTTTAAGTGACAAAAGTTCATTATTTTCTCTTTCTTCTGTGTCCTCATCAATAAGGGTAACTTAAGTAATTCAAGTACTTAAATTTATGTTGATTTAACGTTGTTAAATTTACTAATATATTAACATTCAACTTTCAGTGGAATGAGAACTGAATTGTAGGTGCTGAAGGTCCAGTTCAGGAAATAGCACGAGCTTTGTATAAAAGGGAGCATTGTTCTCTAAGACACAGAAGTCTCAATGTTTAGTTTCTGTTAGCATTATACCATGCTCTCAGTGTCTGTCTTTGATATTTTACGTGCTGCCTTGATGACATGCTGCAAGAGTTCTTCAGAAACAGCCAATATCAGTATGTTTGCATAATGTAGGACTTGGCATTGTTGGTCAAGTCTGGACCAAATTTGACTGAAATTAGGTAAAAGTGAGGTAGGGAGGAAGGAGGCACATAGTGTGTCCTGAATTATTTATAAGCGTTATTTCTTTGGGATCTTAAGCTAAAAAGAGTGTGTGAGACACACAAAGTACATGAAGATAGAAAATATTTTAAATTAGTACATGCTTTGGAAGAATGAAGGCTTAAAAGAGCTTTGACTGCTCAACTCGCATGAGCTGGTCTGGTCACTAGGTGTCAGCAAGGCAAAGAAACTGATAAAATTGAGAGCAAGTTTCTTGCTTAATAACAGGAGCAGGCATTATATTAGACAATTTTGAAGGCATATTTGTTGGGAAAGATGAAACAGGAAAGCCTTATAGGTATGATTGCCTGGCAAAAGATGCTGAGAATATGGAAACTATAAGTGACATTGAAATGAAAGCATACTTTGAGATACCAGGCCTTAGTCACTGAACAACTGGAAAACAATGGTATGGCTGACTGAAGGTAATCCCCTTTGATTGAACAATACCTTCTGCCAGCACAAGAGTCCAAGGGTTAAAGCAGACCCTGCTAGCTTGGCAGAAGGGGTCCAAAGAGTAGTTTTTGGGGTTTAAAATATAACATAGTATGGTAATGCAATGATTCTTATAGGCTGTAGGTAAATGCTATAGGATTTGTATCTTATATTAGATTGGTTGATGAAAATTAGAATATTCAACACAGAAGAAGATTTATTGTACTGTAAACGAGAAACCCTCTCTCTTGCAACCCTCTCTCTTGTAACCCTCTCTCTTGTAACCCTGGTTCTTGTAACGCTCTCTCTCTTAGCTCTCTTAGCTCTTAGCTCTCTACCCTCTCTCTCCTTTGCTTCACACATTCTGGCCTGCTTCTAGCAGTGGCTGGCTGCTTTAAGCAGGCCCACTATACCCAAGCCCTGAGCAATAAACCTCATGCTCTAAGACCCGACTTCAGAGATCTCTCGTCTCTATCCGTCCCAACCGTCCAGCCGAGGAGATACATCTCACAGACTGCCTACCATCTACACATATTGCTGCTGATAAAGGAGTCATTGAGGGAGGAAAATGTATAAAACTTTTTTCCATTATGAGATTTCTTGAATAAGTGTCTAGTATGGTCGTTGTGGAAGTGCCTCCATTTTTGCTTGAATTATATGCAGCCATACACTTTGTAAACATGTATTTGCCTAATTCATGTGAAATAAATCAGCCTCAATCTAGTATCTAACAGTTTTTAATTCTCCAAACTAGGAACAAAACTTTCTAATCTTTACAATGTGTTTCTAAAACAAAAGCTTACTTTTTAAAACAATCTTCATACTTCAAATATGCTGTTTCTTAAAAACAATCAGTTAACCAGCATCAGGGGAGAGAATTTGCCTTCTGGTAGGAAGGTAGGAAAATGTTTGCTTAGAGCATGAGATCTACCTTATAAGCCTGTATTAATTGCACACTGCATTGTCTTCAGTATGTTCAGTTTTTAGTATCACAAGACAACTGGAGGTCACAGACTGACTTAAAGGGTCCCTTAAAAGATGACTGACATACACAAACTGTTACAGATTAGCTCTTTGCAAATTTCTAAATTTATTTATAGTTTTGCCTATTCCTAAAAGTTTTCTTCTGCAGGAAGGTTGCTTCTTGATCATTAATAATTCAGGATTTGTAAGGGATCCTCTGAAGCTTGGCTGGTTTGTTTGTTTGTCTGTTTTCTTCTTCCAAGTCAAATGTTGGAACAGGCTTCCCAGGGAAGTGGCTGAGTCACCATCCCTGGAGTATCTAAAAGATGTGTAGATGGGGCATTTAGGGACATGGTTTAGTGGTGGACTTGTCAGTGCTGGATTAATGGTTTGGCTTAATCATCTAAAGGGTCTTTTCCAACCTAAGTGATTCTATGATTTTAAGAATGTTCATTTAAAATAACAAACCCAAAAAATCTAACACACTAACAGCCAGCTGTCACCAAAAAACCGTCAACTGAACACGCCTCCTTCAGGAAACACCTTGCTTGTTGCTTGAGTGGGATGAGTGCACAGATCATGTCAAATATTTTTATTTGACAAACTATTAAAGTAAAAGCTCTTCAAAAGCAATTGCACTTAATTTGTAGGTATGAAACAACTGAAAGACAATTTAAAGATCTACAGATTACATGCAATTCACTAAATAAACAAGTGGAAGCAATGAAGAAACTAAATGAATCTCTCAAGCAGCAGAATGAGAGGTAAGTTCAGTTTAGTCTTTTTAAAGCAAGTTAAAAAGTAAAACTAAATAGCACTTTAGTCTCAGGTTTTCAACTGTGCTTTAAGTAATATCTGAGAAGTGAAGTTAGAGGAGGCCAAAGATGCTTCAGGGTTGGTTTATACATTTATGTTGGATGAGAATCTGTAGTACTGACTTTGGTGGTTTATTTTGTTTGCTCCTTAATTGGTTGGAGGTGGTGAGGGAATATCTACAGGCTTCAGCAATAGTAGGAGGAGAAAGATGATGACCCAATTCTTGGGTGCATTTGGGAGAGTGTGGAGGTGTCATTTTGAATGTTAAATGCTTTTATTGCTCAAAGATTTCCATGTATTCCCTTTTAACCTGCAAGTTTTCTCTTAATGTTGTCAGACTGGGGAAAGGAAAAGCCAAAACAACCAACCCTACTAAATGAACACATTTGCAACTTATATTAGAAGTCATGATGGGCGGTATTCTGCCTGTGGTATAAAACATCTTTTTCAACTATAAAACTAGCATTACCTATGTCTTCATGAGGAGTAATTGTAATTTGTCCTTTTTGATGGCTTAAAATAGAGATCTGATATACCTTTCACTGATGTAACTAAGGGAATATAGGGCTCTTCTTTGACAGATTTTATTTAATACACAACTTTTCAGAAAATATCTTTAAAATATGTTCATAGGTAGGCCTTGTATTCAGTTGACAAATAAAGTGCTGTTCTTGGTTTGACTTGCGAAGTTCACTTCATCCTTCCAGGCTCTTGCCTTGTCAGTAATCAGAGCAGTCCAAATCACTGCCTTGAGTTCTGATTCAAATGGAAAATTTCCATACTGGTACATTAGTTTGCTACTGAATAAATCTGGCCACTTACATTGAATGGTGCAATATGCAGCTCAGGGTAACTGGGGAGATATTCTGATTAAAGCTGACCCTTGTTAAAGCCAGGCTAGAGGAGCAGTTTTTTATACAGATACTCTTGAACTGCCACAGAAATGGAGACTGTGGAAAATATACATCCCTCCCTATTGCTAGAGGCTTCAGCTTAGAAACTGGTAGATAGAAAGTGGATAAACAACTAAACAAAAGTGACAGCAGATGCCATCTAGGCAAGGCAAGTGGCAAGTAGAATATGTCTTAGAAATTAGTCTAGCTGGTGATGGAAAAAGTAGATTAGCTTCAGAGAATGTAAAGTGCTCATGTTACAGCTGTACTGCTGGTAGATGACAGTACGTCTGTATTAAATGGGTGTGGAAACTGAGCATTACCCGAACTGGTGAGAACTGAGGCAGGCCTGCACACGAGCTATGGCACTGTCCTATGGTATGGTCGCTTTTGAGTGTTGTGTGACCATCTGGGAGATGTTCAGAATTATATTTTTTGTATACGGATGTCCTTGCGTGGATAATACCTGAAACAGATTTTATTAATTGCATTGTCTCTTCAGGAGCATAGTAAGAGCTAAAACCCCAGCATCCTTAATCACTAATGGCAGGGAATTTTTACTTGCATTGAATGGCAATTTCCGTTCTGCCACAGTATTTTGAATTATTTGTGGCTGTGATCAAAGGCACCAATTTCTGGGTTTTGTGCTCCAGGTATCAGCCTTTTCAGTAGTTTCTACTGTGATCAGAGAAGGGCAGTGACTATTTCATGGTGGCAGGAAGAAAATAAGATCTTCCTCTGCTCACACCATGCCCATTCATAGGTTTGATGATTTGAAGATCTTGGCGGCAATTGGAAATTATACAGAAATCATTCTAGCTTCTTAGGACAGGGAAATGGTGGCATATCTTATTTTAATCATTAAAATTTATTTCTCTGCACTTTTAGGACTGCTGCACAGTTAGTAGAAAGTGAAGA
This sequence comes from Eulacestoma nigropectus, assembly GCA_013397775.1. Classification (NCBI taxonomy): domain Eukaryota; kingdom Metazoa; phylum Chordata; class Aves; order Passeriformes; genus Eulacestoma; species Eulacestoma nigropectus. The sequence continues at coordinate 160,077 of VZTE01003928.1, forward strand.
TCACAGAAATGAATTACAGCAACAGCTACAGGAGAGAGATGGCACAATAGCAAGTAAGTCACCTGCCTAAAGGTCACTGAAGCTAAAGAACTAACTGCATTAACTAGATGTTGTTATTATGGGCTCTAGATAAGCTGCTATATCTTACTGAGCAACTTGTAAATCTTAAAAGTTGGCTGCATAATTTAATAGTTGAATGAAGCAAATACAAATTTGAATTTTTTAGAAAGGCTGCATGAAGTTCATTTCCCAGACTTCACTGAATCTCTGCATAGTGTGTCCCTTCAGGATCTTCTTACAACATGTCCATTAGAACAATTTTCCATAGGAACTGCAAATTAGAAGAGCTAAATTTAACTCTTTCTGCAAATGGCTGGAAGCAACCACTAAAATTTAGCAGTAGGTGGCACTACTCAGTAATTCAGTTAGCAGCCATGTTGAGTCTGAAAACAAAAAATTAATTTAAAAAGCACCTTATTTCCCAGGCCAATGCAGTATCTGTTCTCTAAGTTTGGCATCCAATCTTTTAATGTGTTCATTTTCTTAAGCCTTGCAACAGAATGTAAATGTTCTGGAAGAAAAAATAAAAACTCAACAGAAAGAAAAAACAGATATGGAACAAACTATCGATATTCTTAGAAAGGAATTAAGTGAAACAGAGCAAGCAAGGGAAGAACTGAGTATCAAGGTAAGGAATTATTTGCTCCTGCATTCTCGAGACTGGAGTTTTAGGTATCTGTTTAATTGATAGAGTTGGTAAATCAGTATTTTGGTGGTTAAGTACCTAAAGACCCTAGAGTAGCCAGTGTAGTAGTGGACAAGAACAAATTCTCTCAACTTTACTGTATACCTCTTAAGTCAGGATTAAGTTCTAATGAGGCTCTGTGAGGCATTTGTGTGAGTACATAATGTTGGGAAGGGAGAAAACCCCCCCAAACCTGTGGCATAATGTTAAATAACAGAGTGTAACACGTTCCTCTTCAGTAGTTTTGACTCCTGAAAATGTAGATCAGCTTGCTTTCCCTCCCTTTCTCACATTGAATCAAGGTACATACATATGCACCAAAATGCACCTGCGGTTTTTTGATCATTGAAATTCTAACAAAAAACCCATTTTTATCTCCAAGGAAAAGTGTCTTTTTTCAAAAGAGATACCACTTTAGCTATACCAAGTTAACAGGATAATATTAACAAAAAAACCCCAAAAATCCCCCAACTAAATCCCCCAAACTTCAGTGCAGCCTACATGTCCTTGACTGCAGGTAAGGCTCCCTCTAAAATCACAAGGCAGAGATTCATTTTACATGCAAACTGATCAGCAAATGCAAAGTGTGCAGTCTGACACATTTACTGTATTTCCATTTCCTGGAAGCAAAAGCCTAATCTCTTCAGGTAATATTATCCAGTATATAGCAAATATTTCCTTTGTTCTCCCTAAATATTATTTACTGGTGTGGTGCTTGAAATGAAATGTAGATGGTGGCACAGTGATAATGGGGGGTTGGTGCTTTCCCATGGTATCCAACATTGTGCAGTGTGGCAGTAGCTGTAATCATTCATGTGTACCAAATGTACAGCTGAGATTTCTGAAATAAGCATGTAATTTTAAAACTGCTTTTAAATTACTCACTTAAGTTCACCACCAGGCCACGCAGCTTTCACTGTATTGTGTGTTTTTCAGTTGGTAATGGAGGAAACTATAACATTTTGTTTGTTTCTGCAGGCATCTTCTCTGGAAGTTCAAAAATCCCAGTTGGAAGGATGCTTGGAAGAAAAAGAGGCGCTCGTAAATCTGCAGAAGGAAGAATTGGACAAACACGCCAGCATGATTGCAATAATTCACAAACTAAGTGGTGGCAAGCTAAGTGCAGAAACAGTGAACCTCAGTTTGTAAGGCTCTGTTTCCTTTGCTTTATGTGTTCTGTTAAGTGAGCTAAATTATAGGAATGACTGCCAGCTTTGTACACAACGCATGCAGTTTGGTTGCCTTTTTGCATAATGCAGTTATTGTTTAGAAGGGTCAGCAACAAAAAAAAAAGTGTTATCAGAGCTGCTGAATTAAGGGGTTTTGTTGGAGTTTTGCAAACTCAGTTGGGAAAGAAAGTGTCATTAACCATCAATTTTTGTTTCAGTGTAATGGATTAAAAACTTTCAGTGTTGAACTAGATTTGCAGACATGAGTTCTTTCCCTTTAAATCTCTTGGTCATGGAGAAGGGATGAGTAAATGTTGGGAGGGGTTTTGTTGTTTGGGGTTTTTTTTCTCCTTTTCTATCAGGAAGTGCTTGAGTAAACAAATTCTAGTAGGAAAATGCCAAGCATGTTAATAACTCAATTGATAAATGCCAGTTTGACTTTGTCAAATGGTGGAATGGGAGGGAAAAACATCAAGCTGTTCACCAGAGTAAGGTGGCAGTAAGGTACACATCTGCAGAAAATGGTAAATTAATCTTTAGCATTTATGTGACAGAATCCAGAGTATATAAATATTGATTTTATTTTTTTTCCCCTGGAAAAATGTGCTGTTTCAATATGCTATTCTAAGCCATGTGTAGCTGAACTCTGGGTTGCATAGCAAATAAATGCATGGACACATCAAGGCATTTTGACAGCATTTCTGTGTTCTTTTGTGGCAGTGTTTTTTCCAGATGTTAATGCATAGTGGCTAATGGAACTAGCAAATGAATTGATGCCTGCTTAAAATTTTGTTTAAAACGTATCTCTCTTTATTGTAGAAAAACCTGGAGATTTTTGTACTTAATTCATGCAAAGAAATACCTGTGTAAAGGGTTTTGCTTTTAGGCATCTTGATATTATCAGTTCTGTAATCAAAATAGTTCTGTAATAAAGTTCCCTGTGCTGTTTTCATATTCATGTTATGTGCTGTATCCACTGTGCTACTGGACTTTTTTTTCCTTTCCCCAGAGGCTTGCTTATTTAGTGCAGGGAGTAGCTGGCACCAGCACAACAAATAGCTCTGCAATAGAGTCGATTTTTAATTATCTGTGTCATGTCAGGTTGTCAATTGCCTGTTCTACAAGTGGAGACTTTTGTGCTGTCTTAGTTCCAAGCACCCTCACCTCTCAATATTGGGCGCTCCAGTACTTCTTATCTGAAAGTAGCTGCCTTTTATTCTACATAATCTGGAGAAAGTTTTCCATTTAGCGTGTGGTTCTATATGGCTTTGTATGTTATTTCATTCATGCCTAAAAATACCCTTTATTGTGCATTTATTTTTCTGTACTGTGTTTTCTGTGCTGTCTAGTTCACTTTTGGTGTACTTACTGTGTATAATGACACAATAAAGGGTTTGGAGATGATTGTCTTCATCTTAGCACTCCTCTTTAGTCTCGATTCTGCATCCTTTGATCTTTTTCTATTTCCCTGCTAGTGGTTTATTTTAGGCTTTCACTTTCCCCTTCTTCTCCATCTCTTCACCTCTCACTACTGATTCCAACTGACAGTGCCTACCACTTGCTTTTCCCTGGTGAAATCTCTGTCTTTCACTGAAATTAGGAAACTTTCCTTGTGTGCTGTTTGGATCTATTAGTGGAGTCTTTCTCACCTCTGGGATAAAACAGGCTGTGGAATGGTTCTCTCACTTTTGAATTAAGTGCAATTGATCATCCTCACCTACATGGAAGATGGAATGGGAAGCTTTGCCTGAACCGATTCCCAGCTTTCCTTGTCCCCCTTCCCCCCACCCTTATCTCTGCTATAAACAAGGCAGAGCTTTTTAGTAGTAGTAGTAGTGTCATCAAAATATCTGTGCTGTGGTATTTGTGCTGGCACATGCAACTTAATGTAGACAAAAAAACCTTTTCCTTCCAGCCTTGTGAAATTTCAGCTGGAATTTTCTTGAATTAAGGATGAAGTTAATATCCTTCACAAACAGTAGGAATTCTGAGCTTTACGAACTGAAAGCACGGCCTTGCTGTAGTAGGTAGAAAGTGATCCTGAATGTAATGGCTGGTAAGTAGGCCTGTTTAAAACAAGCCATCTAATGCATAGCTGCTATGATTTTTCAGGAAATACTTAGTGCTCACGGTGACCAGTAGGATTTATTTAGTGATGGTGTAAACAAAACATAAAGTTCTGAATAAAGAAATCTAGAAACCACTTATGCTATGGATTCAACAGAGCCAAAAGTGTTAGCTGCTGGTCGGGATTTATGTCTATTTTATGCTTACAGTTTTCCTGATTCAGAGGGACTTGTCTAGTTCTCCAGGAATTCTCTAGCAGTGCTAGATCTGTCTATCTTTTCTGGAATAAGTGCAGGCCAAAAATGAGACAGACTCCACTGAAATTGTGATGCCCAGCTTTATAGGTTTGGTTCAACATTCTTGTGAAGATGTAAGAAGAGGTTCTCTGCTCCTTTTTCTTAGAGTTTATTGTTAGCAGCCAAAGATGAAGTATTTTTAGGCGAGTACTTTTTTCACAAAAAATGCTTTCAACCTTGCAAAGTTGGTTTATATATAAATAAACTCCTCCATGTGTTCCCATCTGGTTACTTTTGAGATCTTCAGATTTGTTCACTGAAGCATGCTTCCTTTCCCCCTCCCTCACCAATTTCCCTACTGCAGAGCAATGAAATTGGGAACAGTCTGCTAGCTTTATGTCCCCAGTGACACATCCTTTTCTCTCTACCCCAGTCCAATCTAAATTGGATCCTTTCCTAGGAGTACAGAGAAATGAGGGGTAAATAGTTAGGCTGAGTGATGCCACACTGGAAGCTGTATAGCTGTTGATGTAAATATCCTCAGAGTCCCAGCCGTGCCTGACAAGGGCCAGGTGCTTCCCCACCTCCTGAATGGCAGTCTGGGTTGTTCTGCTCAGCTGTATCCAGGAGGCATCCATTTCAGAGCAGATACAACCAGTTCGTGTGAGCCTCATGTTTATGGCCAGCTTCTGTTTGAATCTGCTGTGCCTGAGGTACTCATGGTTGCAATATGTTAAACTTTTCCTAAGGAACAACCTCCTGTCACTTCTGACACATTGCTCTTTGACCTGAGATTGCCTGATGATCTTGGCTGAAGAGCTGGTGGTTAGCTGGAAGATTTTGTCTTGCTGTGAATGATTCCTGTAAAGGGCAATTAGTAAGAAGAGCCAGCTGGGTCCATGTATGTGTTTCATGTTCAGCATTACAGTTGAACCTCTGTGTTTCCTCTTACGCCTGCATGACTTTGCCCACACGACTTTTTAACTGAGCTTTAAGTGCAAGCTTGAGTGCAGAAGGTGGAGTTTGGTTTGGGTTGGGGTTTTTTTATGGCCATTAGCTCTTGTCTAAAAAATGGGAACTCAGAAGTTCTGGGATCCCTTATGTGATACGTTGCTACCAGTGTATAGTCTGTCTTCCTGACCCATTATTTTTGAGCTGTGTTGGTGTTGAACAAACACTGCAGCCACTTTGCACTTTGCCAGCAATAGATTTGGTTTGTTTGATTACTGAAGATGTCTTTGGAAATGGAAATATGCAAACTCCTGGTGTTTCACTATTAAAACTTTTGTGGTGTTTGCCCCACTGTCCCATCTTTCCAGGAGAAATGTGTAAGAGCATCACTGCATGCTGCATTCTTCTGCCAGTGTCTTCCCTTCTGAACAGAAGACTTGTGGAGAAACCCCTAAAAAGGGAAATGAATGTAATGAAACTACTACAAGGCTCCAGGCCTTCTCCTTAAAGAAAGAAGTGACAAGCCAAGGACAACATGTTACTTGGAAGTAGGCATTGTACTCTTGTTGCTTAGATGGACTTTGAAAGCACTGGTTGCTTGCAGGGCATTAAAACATCTTTTCCTTCCAAAGCTCTGCATCAGAAATGATCAGTGTTTGAGAAATGTGATGAAAGTGGCTTGCACATTCCTCATTGCAAAATGGCAAGCCTAGGGAGACTGACAGCCCAGTTTTGTTTGTTTTTCTGAGACATTTCCAGCATTGCTTGTACTCTGGGATAAGGAAAGAAGAGAGTGCAGGGAAAGGGGAGATTGTGTCACCAGATCCTGAGACAGGAGTGAAAAAATCCCATATTTCTTCGGCTAAGCTACTGTAGTATCGTAATTGACTGCAGTTTTCTTTGAAAGTGGTTGGCTCATGTTACACACTCACTGAATAGGTGCTGATTAAATTCCAAAGGATCTTGTACATGTTTGAAAAGCTTATCTCTGCACGGAGAACAAGCACCTCATACTGCTGAGATCCCCCTCATAGCAGGGATGGCCAGCCCTTAATTTGCCCATATGTAGCTAAGCTGTTACACAAGTGAACAAATACTATACTGGTTAAATTTGTCTTCAGAGTAACTGAGCTAACAATCTGGTTTAGTTTTTTTACACGGTATTAAGTTATTAAAAACTAATTTTGTAAGCAAGCAGCTCTTGTTTTAACTCAGTTTTACTTCAGAATAATCTATCTGGGTGTATTATTTGCTTATACTGATACTCAAATATTGAATTTCAGTTGTGTTTTACAGCACAGCCAGGATGTCCTATAAGGAAATATAAGGCTATTGTAATTTAAAAAGCCAGAGGCTACTGATAAGCCTGATATTAAAGGGAAAAAAAAAATCCAGTGGTGATCAGTTACAATATATTTTGTTTAATCTTAGTTGGAGTGTGGGGACCGTCTCTGCTTGCTCGTGTGTCATGGGGAGTGCCTTAATTGTTCCTCTTTTTATCCTTTGATGCTAAAGCTTGGGAAAATATTTTTGGTTTATTTTTGTCATGTATCTAGTAATTGAAAGTGAATCTAGTTTTGAAAGAAGCCTTTAATTTTCTTGCTTATATTCAGGATGAGGTGAAACAATGTAAATTCTTTGTTGTGGCTTTCTAAGGCAGTGGGAAATCTCAGAGTTACTGTGTTCATTTCAATATCAGTTGAGTGGTTTGCTTCAATACCAAAAAACTCCTCAGAATATGCTTTGAGGCATTGTGCTATTGCTTTACTTGTGTTCTGCAAAGACCAAGTAAATGCCTTCGTGCCTTTCACTATCCAGGGCAGACGTTGTTTTTGTTGGGGAGGAGTGTGTATGAATATGGTGGGAAACAGCATCCTCTCTGGTTAGTGTCTGGCTGAAGTGCTCTGCATTTTTAGGCAAGGTGTGCTTAGATTGGGCGTCTCTGGGCTGGCTGATGCTACCCTCCCAGATGACTGTTCTCCCCCAGAGAGGTAAACAGGCCTGACAGAGCTCAAGAAGCATTTGGACAATGCTCTTGGCCACATGGTGTGACTCCTGGGATGTCCTGTGCAGGGCCAGGAGTTGGACTCAGTGATCCTTGAGGGTCCCTTCCACCTGAGCATGTTCTGTGGTTCTGTATATGTGAAGAGAGGCCTGTGTAGCTATTGAACCCTAAGATAGAAAATGTAATGTGTAGCCTTTCTCCCTCATTCATTTCTGTGGGGTACTTACTGTTACGGTATCTACATACAATTACCTTCATGGTACCTTTAGGGAGCCAAGATGCATTGGGGTAAACTTCTGATTTGGGGCTCCTTATGTGAGATGTTGAAAACCTCCATTTGTCAGTCCATAGCACTTCACACCTGCATGCACAAGAGTGCTTTCTATAGCTCCAGAGGCTGTTCCTGGTGGCTTTGGCTGCAGCCATGGCATACAGTACTTTCATGTGCTTCCACTCAGCATTTCCATGCAAATCAGGGGTTTCAACCTCTAGCTACATAGGAAATACAACCAGTTATGGTAGTTGTCTGTCTAAAAGTTGGTGTAAATGGCTTGCTTGCTGTCACACAGGTAATTTGTACTGAAGCCTCCTGGCATACTAATGCAGCAAGCAATGACTTGAATCTTAAAATCGTCTTTCTTTTCCCACTTCTGACTCATACAGAAGGCAGCTCCTGCAACAGAGTGGAAAGGGACAAGGAAACAGCAGTGTCTCCTTCGCCACCTGACTCTGCCTTCCTCCCCACGCAGACCTATCTCATATGCAGAATGAGGCAGAGCCCCCAGGGGAAAAATAGCATCTAATCACAGCACTGGAAGCAGAGCTCTTACGCACGCAGGTGCTGGAGCGAGGTCACACAGCCTCCAATTTGTGTTCTATTTCTGAAGCCTGCAGTACTCAAATGACATTTTTCCTTCCCTCTTTCCCTCCTGCTCCCAAACCTTGTTTATTATATATCTAACTACTCAAGGCCTGATGATGCTGTCATGTTTATTCATAAGTTAGTGAGAAGAAAGGATAGAAGCTAGACCTGAGCTACAGACAGGATTTTATTAGCTAACCAACTCTGCACACAAGGGGGGATTTCAAGTGACCATTGCCAGAGGGTGAAAAGCCTTTTCGCTGAGCCCAAGCAAGTGCAAGTCCTGAGCTGCAGTTCTCCAGGTGATAACTTTGCTGTTCGTTGGAGGGTAATGCTTGTTAACTCTCCTCTATTTTCCTTATTATCCTGTTGAGATAAAGCTGATGTTTAATGTTTGTAAGTCTCAGAGGGAAAATGTGTAAAGTATTAGTGTTTAAATCTGTAAGAATTTTGCCACTGTGTGTGATGCATGTAATTTAAAAAACTAATACACTACAGCCATGGATAGAAGGATGTAAGAGTGGGAGTTGCCCCACAACCTAGGAAGCACGGGCCTTGTCTTACACAAACCAGAGTATCCCCTACACCATCACCTCCTCAAAGGTCTTCCATTTCTCAGAACTTAAGGTAGAAAGTAATTAGAGGAGAGAGAGAAGGAATGGTCCTGATCTTTGGGAACTATTTTCCATTCATTGAAGTGTGATAACAACTTTAGATCAGGTAGCTGAAGTCTGGCATTAGTCTCTGTCTGTTGTTCAGTGATAACATTTTCCTGGATTTCTCCCAGACTCATTACACATCATCAGTCCCAGGAAAATCTAACAAGGACGTGTGCTTGGATGAGAACTCTGCTGGACTGAAATATTAAACAACGACCATTCATAGCACTGGTAGAAACTGGTAATTTTTTTTGTTGGATAACTATCCACACTCATGCCTCACAGCTCAGGGATTTGGTGGGCTACTGATACCAGCTGGGCTCTGGTAAGTTCTGGACTCGGGCATTTAGGTCAAACCTGTTTTACTGCTGTCTAAAATAGTTGCTTTCCACAGTTCATGCATATCGCCAGCTTCCCTTTCATTCAGTAAGGTACTGTGTAGCAATTAAAAATATCACAATAGCTCTGGGCTTTTTCTTGGTCTCTACATATTATTCCTCTATGAAAAGGTCTCTGTAACCTCTTTAGGGCTTTCTGGGGAAGGAGGTGGGATTTTTTTACAGGTCTGTAGTCTAAACTGCCATATGAATCTTTTATTTTATGTATAAACACCACTATTTACTATAAAGAGCTCAACAGCTAAAGTAGTACTTGCTGCATGCCCTTTTGAGGTGATCTTTGCTGCTTGGCTCAGTTCTTCAGAGTACACGTGTTCTTCCTTCTTTGCAATGTTTTTGTGTCCATAAAGGGCAAGAAAGGATCTGTTTATTTTTACCCATTTAGAAAGGGATAAAGCTTAGATCAGATCTGGGACTTGAGTTCAGCACTTGAGTAGCAACACTTACAAAGGCTGATTGAGACAAGTGAAATTGGATTTTGTTATCTTGTGTTAAAGGCTCTGGCATGCTCATATCTTTAAAGCATTGAAAGCTAAATGTCCTCAGATTCAATATCCTTCAGGCAGGAAAAATGCTAATTTGAATGCTAGCTACAAGCCTATTTTGCTGTGAAACTCCATGAACTCATTGAAAATGTTTTTCCAACAACTTAAAATTATTAATACCTTGACTAAGAAATTTGTTTGGCAATATTACTGCACATTGACGTTGCATTTTTAATAGCCTTGCCTAGGAAAGAGAATATTGGCTGGTTTATACAGACTCAAGTGAGTCGATAAGTGGGTAACAGATGCATGTGACATGTTGGAAAACCACTTACAGAGCAATAGCCAAGGTCACTCCTTGTCATATCTGCAGCGTGTGGCAGAACTGCGGAGCCAGATCTCGCTCTCCTGTTCTTCCAGCCAGGAGAAATGTGAGCTGCTCTTCACAGAGCCATGCATAACTGGATCGACTTCAGAAGAGGAGGACTCGGTGGCAGGAGCTGGTTACTATGGCTATATGCATTGCTCACTCTAAATGGAGGAATCAAGCCAACAATCACGGTATACATTAGCTATATTTGTATATGAAGGAAGCTCATTGCCAGCAGCTGTGTGAAGGTGTCGTGATGAAAACCCAACTTGGTTCATGCCAGTCAAGGACTTGGTGACTTTCATGCCTTTAAAGCAGTGCAGAATGAAAGCAGCAAAATCTATGCACCATGGGATCAGGTCCTTTGTCCTCCTTAAGCCTTTGTTTTGTTCTACTGAAAGGTTTCTTCTTTTCCGTGCCCCTAGTGATCATAGAACAGCCCAGGTAGGAAGGGACCTAGAAACATCATCTGCTCCACCTTTTCATGGGAAAGTGAGCCTAGGTGGGGTTGTAAAGCACCTTCTCCAATCCTACAGCTCTCCAGCAGTGGGGTCTCTACTCTGTCCCTGGAGAGATTGTTCCACTGGGATGGGAATGGCATGTCATGATGCTGGCTTGGAAATCATGGAGGTGCTAGCTAGCAGGCCTGGGCTCTGGGGTACAGAATATGACAAAAACAACAACTAGCTGTGTTGGCTTCATAGTCCAGCCTGTTGCCAGCTACTGACTTGTTGGACTGTCACTGGAGCCACTTTCCCTTTGTCAAATGACATTGGAAATCAGTGAAGACAAAAGTAGCTGTGTGTGGTGAGACATCTGTAGCACAACCACAGCCTTATTTTTGTTGCTTACAAATTTAAAGTCCTTTTTCTTCCCTTTTTGAAGCTGCTCACTGAAGCCAGAGGTTCCATGGGGTACCTAGCAAATTTTGTTGCAGAGTGGCTGTTGGTGGCCATTGGTTTCCCCCTTTATCCAGTGCTGCACAAACAGGTAAGTATTTGACAGGTGAGGGATTAAGCTAAGGCTGTTACCACCAAAGACTTGCTGAAGCTCTTGTTCCTGTCTCCAGTGCCAAGATTTTCACGCAAGTGGGAGCAGTGGTCTTGGGTATGCTCAGGAGGTGGTCTGTAGCATACAGCCCAAGCTGATGGAGCGCTTCTATTACCTGCTGTCACTTGTAATTCTGCTGTTAAGCCTGAAGAGGGTTTTGCACTTCAAATAGGGGCTGGATCTTTAATCCCAATGGAAAATAGAGCATATCTGCTGCAGATGTAAAAGCTTGCCTTTTAAAAATTAATTAGGTTGTTGCAGTCTACAAATATTTTAATTGGCCTGAGTTCAAATTAATTAAAAACTGTAATTTAAAGAATTAAGCACTTGCAGGTTTTACAGTGTTTTGAATGATCTTAATGGAATAAAACAGACACTTGGAACTTTCCATATAATTAAAAATAATTGAAATCTTCTGCCTGCATGTATATGAATAAATCAACTAATAATCAAGCTATGTTATTAGCAGTGGCTGTGTTTAATGTTACATCTAGAGTATAGCCTAAAAAATTTTAACTAGTTCCACTATGAAATTGGAAATAATGCAACGTATCATCAGTTTTCTGCCAGGCTGGAATGTCACTTTTATGGGGGAACCAGAGAACACAGACTGTCACTGGTGGATTAGCTGTGTGACTTAGCTTTAGTCTTTAAAGGTTAAATGGCTTAATGGTTGAATGGCTTGCGTGTTTCTGCTTGAAATGTCCCACATACCACTGAAACCTTGCCTGCTGCTGGGAACCAGGAAGAACCACAGAGAATATTTGGTGCTGGTAGGATCCCTCCAGCATTTCTTTGTATGTGTTCTCCCTTGAGAGAAAAAAAAGCCCTAACGCGTATTAAAAGCCAAACCTGTGGAATGGGCTGCTTTGTGTGAGGCTTCAGTCATGCAAACCAGGTGCAAGCCTCTTTAGGGGTTGGTGACTGCTGGTTGTCTTATGTTTCTCCAGTAGCTCTGCCCTTAAAAAACGCTCTGCTCCTCCAGAAGGACAGAAATCTTGTACAGGAGCCCCAGCTGGTGCCTCTCCTTCAGTCTCCACATAGACATCTTGAAATAGAAACTTCCTGAAGGGGAGGAACTAAAAGCCTGATAAAATGAATGAATGCTAGTGATTACTCATTCAATGAACCCAGAAAGGTGGAATCAGCTCTAAAAGGCTCATAGGAATACAAACAGATGCCTTAGTCACAATCTGTCCTCACTGTGCTGCAGCATGAAGACTTTTTGAAGACTGTAGCTGCATGTTTCTTATTTCAATTAAGTTGGATTTCTTTTTATCTCATCTCTTAATTTCCTGTATTAGTGATGCTTGGTTGGAGGCTATTGGCAACATCATTGTCATATTCCTAACTGTAATTCTGTCCTTAATATTTTACTTCAAGCTGAGTACATGAATGCTGTGCTGGATTTACTTAGACTGGCTGATCAGAAATACTGTTGGTGTAGGAGGATGGTATATATCCTCTCTGTATTTGCATTTTTAATATTAATGATCTTTTCTCATCATCATTTCACACAGAATTTTCAGCTTTTCTTTTATTTAGGGACTCTAACCGTTTACAGCTAGGAAGATACTCTCTTACCAAGTACTGGATTCCTTTTTTTTGATATTTGAGATCTCCAAAGAAACTCTGATAAACATGACAAGTGCTGAATCTTGTGAATGATGTCGGTGTTTAATATCTTTTGTCAGGTTGCAGTAGCAACCAAGGTGAAGTGTCCACACTGCTGTTTCAGTGAGGGGTTTATTTTGGGGAGGAAGGGGTTATCTTTGAAGACATTCATGAATAAAGGAGGAATAAGACTGAAACATATCTCTGCTAGTTATTCTTTCTTGCCCGTATCTGATTTTCTTGGTTTGTAAATGTGGAGCCACAAGCAATGAGGTCTGCTGGTGTTCTCCTTCTGCCATGTGCTTTTCCCGAGTCTGGGAAGAGAAAGGTGTGAAGGGCGATCACGGGTCACCTCCTAGGCCATCTTGTCCTTAGGTGAGGGCAGAGACAGAAAGGAGGTGAAGCTGAGGAAACTCAAATGCTCTGAAATTGTTCAGGTATAGCTGAATGACTGATTTGGATTCTCTTTGAATGCCCTCACTCCAAGCAGCCATCGTGGCTGGGCCCCCTTGCTCATGCCCTCGCACATGTGCGCTCCCCATGCTCGGTTCAGTGCTGCTGGACTGGACAGTGGGACACAGAAAGGAGCCCCATCCAGTGAGGGAGCACACTGCAAAAATACCTTTCCATTGCTAACACCTCTTCACTTCTGTTTCTGCTAACAGCGGTAGGAGACACTTAAAGGAGATAGCAGGGTTATGGCAGGCGTTGCTGAGTCCCAGAGCTTGGCTGCTGTGAAGGCACTTAGGCTGCCCTTTTTTCCATGTCATGACTTTATCAGTGATGCAGGGTCAGGGGTGTGGAGCTCATCTCAGCAGAGCCCCGTGTGACATGTCACGTTGTTACTGCTAACAAAGAGCCTGTGGAATCGGGAATAGGGAGGGTGTGGAAGGTTCTGTTTCATTTGTCCTTTTGGAACCTCCTCCTATAAGCTTCGTACTTTTTTTTTAACGCTCATTAAAACACATCTGAAATCTGTTGTCTGAAAGACTGTGTCCTTTCTGGTTAAGGGAGTATTTGGGTTTGAACTTTGAACTTTATGCATATGCTATGAAAAAAATCAGTAAGAGCTGTCTGCATTGCATGAGTATGGGATAAAATTGGTGCCTACTGTTGGACTTGGTCTGAAATGCCATTTGGTTTACTATTTCTGGGGAATGGACCTATACATCTGCTTTCTGAGTTGTTCTGTCATTGAAATAAATTCTGCTAATTGGTCTTATACTTTAATGTGCATGCTTTTTACCTGACAAGGTACAGACATCCTGTGAGGCAATAGAAAATTGTAAGCAGTTCAGGTGTATTCAGGATAGTTTTCCAATTGTTGCAAATAGCTAAAACTCAGGTCTGTGTGTCCAGTGAAGAGTGAGCCAAATCTTCCTTCAATGTAACTGGAAGTATTATGGGCATTGCTATTGCCTTTCAATGTATTTACCTATTCTGTTGTGAACAGCAGTGCTAATTAGTGCATTGCTCCTTACACGTGCAGCATCTAAAATCTGCTCCTCTCGTTCTTGAATCAGAATAAACTGGTTGGGTAAGAAACAACTTGCCATTAGTTTTTACACAGGTAAAATTCCTACTTTTAAAACTGAGTAAGTGTGAAAAAGATGACCCATGTGGTGAGAAGCCTGTCTGTCCATGGAGAAGGGTGGGACTTGCTCCGAGGGCACTGTCAAATTCTTACAGCCCTATTTCCTGGCTGCTTCTCCTAGTCCAACAGCATGATCATGAACAGACTGCTTAGTCTTTCTTCTTTGAAGGTAACTCCACACAGAGAAAGCAATGGGAATTAAATGCCTCATTATTTAGATGGATGTAGCCCCTAACTTTGCCTCAGTTTCCCTTTCCTAGGAAGGTGTCAGTAATTCCAGCATCACACTGTTTATTTAATTTTATTTTCTTTCTGATTATGGATACCTTGTGTATCTTCAAGTATGAAGGTGTGTCAGTAATGGATAAAGGTAGGTATCCAGGCCATGCTGCCAATACAACGGAAATCACCTGGACTTTAGATCTGCAGTTCCTTCTCTGTGGTTCTGGTGCACATTTGGGTGGTGACAGCAGGGGAGGTTTTTCTGCTCTGGAAAATCCCTGTTCGTCAACTGCAGTACAAGAAGAACCAGAGATTCTACCAGGACTGGTATAGCTTGACAGGCAAGAGGCAGAATAATCCAACTTAAAAAATACAGCTTCCTTTCCTTTTCTTTCCTTTCCTTTTCTTTTTTCTTTTTTTTTAAATAGCATATTTTCATACCCCAAAATAGCCTATATTTTTCTCAAAGTTCTGCATTAAATTTTGCAGTTAGCCTCCTGCTGTAAATGTGGATCCTCATAAAAACATTAGGTTGATTTTTAAAACATGTTATACATTTTTCTATAGCTATAGAAACAAAAATGTTGTTTAGTTGCCCTGCAGGAGTTATTGTTAGGATCTAATTCTCTCTTCTGTCAGAGGCAAGGCACAGCCACCAGGCCTGCAGAATGGCATCCAAAGGTGAGATGAATAACCATGTGCACCTACAGGGTGGTAAACAGGCCTTCAACCAAGACTGTTCCCAAATGCTCTGTTGACGAAGAGATTTGAATAGATGGACCTGCTAGTGAGAAGTTACTGTGGGAGAGGCTGCATAGAACCAAATCCAAGGTTTTCTGTTGAGTGAGTTTTGATGAAAATGAGTCACTCAACTGGGCTGGTGGTCTTGTCAAATGAGCTCTTTGGTGTTTTCATGCTGCTGAGCTAGTGGCATTTAAAGTGAAGCTTCAGGGTCGCCCACTGAGGCAGGGCAGCTGTTCCATTCCTGTTCAGCATTTTTACAGCAGTCTAGCTTTGCATCATCATACTGCATATGTTAATATTTTCTTTCTCTTTTCTTTTCATTATGTGAGACCAAAGTGCCTAAAACTACATATGTAGCAGATACTTTGCCTTTGTGCAAGAAGCCTCAAGTATACGATCTGATTTTTTTTGTTCCATCTCCTTCATTGTTTTTTTCCTGTAAAGACAAAATGCATATTTCAGTTACAAAAGAAAAAGAAAAATTTATTTTAAATAAATTCAAGTCACTTCTGTTACAATTGGACTGGCTGCTGCTGGGGATCCGGTGTGACTCTAAAGAGAGTTATGCCTGTAGCCTCACTGGAAATCTCAGCTGCTGCTCACTGTTTTGATAAAATCAGTTGTCCTTCTCAAAGACAATGCCTGGCTGGTCTCGGTGGTGGTCTCTCCATGTGTTTTGGTCTAGGCAGGTAGTGCAACCTTTCTCCAGTGGGATCCAGAGGTTCCTCTGGGTGGTCCAGCACAGCCTTTTCTTACCAGCCCTCTCTCCTGTAACTCCTGTCATCTCGTCACTCCTGGCTCTGCCCTCCCCAAACAGTGCTGCAGCAGTGGGACTTCGCTGCAGCTCACCCCTTTCCCACCTCGCCCCACTGTGCCTCTCCAGAATCTGCCCTGGGATTAGACATGATGTGCTCGTCCCACAAAATAGGAACGCCCTGTGCAGAGGAGAGGCCGAGCCCGAAGCGCTTTGGGGAATTTGCTGGGGGCAGGATTTCGGCTCCAGCATCAGGGAAGCACAGCAGGGGTGGAGTCTGTCACGGCTCGGCTGTGGTGCAGCAGCACTCGCACGGTCAGCTCTGCAGGTCTCCACAGGAAAATCTGTTTTATCTGGTATTGAGCTGTAAGTGTGGAGCATCACAGCTGGGAAGGGAGAGGTTAGAAAATAAACTTGTTTTCACATTTACAGGTCTATATATATGTATAGATATGTTTAGATATACACACAGAGGTATAAATATATATGTGTGTCTCTCCTATATATACACTTATATGCACACACCAGCCAGTCACTCCAGAATATTGCTGTTGGAGAGAAGGATGCCATGTCCATTTTTGGAGGTGTTTAAATTCAACTGACAAAAAGCATCAAGTCATTAGGCCATGTGAGAACCACAGACTTGTGCTTTTTCAGGCAGAAAGTAATACTCCTGAAAATAGATTTTCTTTAAAAACTCGCCTTAATATTTCAAGAAGCTTTGCTGACTGAATTTTCAGCAGAGGTGACCAGCCCAGTGTATCTGTGTTTGGAAAGAAATAATGTTTTGTTGTTGCTTACAGAATGTAAGTGCTGAAAAACTCGCAGTCTCCTTCCTGCAGTGTTTTCCTGCTATTTAGCATCATGCCAATCACACTGGGTTTTATTCCGTCAGCACTTGCAATGTTAATAAAGTATCCCCATGACAATTGTTTCACCAATTAAACTATCTCTGCATGTTTTAGTGTAGTTTGCAGTTGATGTAAGGTAAACACAAGATAGATTAACACAAGGTAAACAATCCTTAACTGAAAGTCGTGTTATGACTCACCGAGTTACAGCAGCGAAAAATTGAAAAATCACAAAACCTCCTGTGTCTAAAAGGGCATGAATATTTCACTTCTTTTCCCCTCAGCTCCTCTGAAAAATAAGCTTCCACAGCAGCAAAGCCAAACGATCAGCAAGGGCTGTACCCACCTCTACCCGTACCTGAAGGGCAGGCTCTGAATCCTCGAAGCTGAAATATAAAAAAGGCAAAAAAAGGCAAATTGTCTTGCAGGAGCTTGGCACCAGGAGCTAGAATATGTTGTGTCTGAAGACCTGGGAGTATTTTAGGACAGTGCTGCCTATTGAAATGGAAATGTGATTTTCAGGCTGCTTGAGCAGACAGAGTGCATCACAGTCAGTGGCTGAAGTGGGCTAATGAAGTACCCTGTCTTTGAAGTCAGATTGCGAAATACAAACCCTAGAGAGACACGTAGATGTCTTTTTTTCCTTGCATTGATCAAGACTAAAATACTTCTGCTATTAGCTTCAGAAGGGCTTAATGGAATTGGTGGCAGGACTACGGTAATTCCAATGACGTGCTGTGCAAACAAATGCTTCGTTAATGAAAACTCAAAAAACCTGAACTGCCGATATGCATTATTAGTGCTTTTAACCCCCTGCCTTCCCCCAGTGGTTATGGATAATGCAGAGTAGTTTAAGATGGGGGGGGGGGGGGGGGGACCGAAATTCACTAAAGGCAATTAGGCTATGTGATAGTTGGGAAAAGGATGCACAGCGATTCTGAAAACATGCCATTAATCTCTGACCTGATGGGCAGGGCGGGATGCTCAAGATCATTGGAGACGGAAAACTTTCCACAGAAGGCATTGGTGGAGTGGGGGATGTGGTCAGATTTGGAGAAAGAAAAGTGACAAGGCACATGACAAAAGCCTTCTTTCCCTTCCCTGGTACATCTCCAGAGCCGAAGGCCTGAGACCATTTATTTAACTAGGCT
This sequence comes from Eulacestoma nigropectus, assembly GCA_013397775.1. Lineage (NCBI taxonomy): Eukaryota > Metazoa > Chordata > Aves > Passeriformes > Eulacestoma > Eulacestoma nigropectus. Next base: position 178,004 of record VZTE01003928.1, read on the forward strand.
CCCTTTTCATCTTCTTATTTTCCTTACGACTGCGAGTCAGTCTGAGATTGATTTATCAGTGCTGTTAATCTGCTCTCCAAAGGCTGTCAGTCTCACTCCCAGAAGCCAAGCTCTCCCATTAAAAACCTGACCTATTTAAACGTTCTTAAGATATCGTAATGATTGGATGTCAGCAGGGGAGAGGCAGCAGTGACAGCTCTGAAATGTTTATTGTCCCAGGCCGGGCTAGGAGGGGAGCGTGCCGCTGCAGCCCGGAGCTCTGCGCTTGGCATGGGATGAGAGGCTGAGGGACAGGCGCTGCCGAACTGGGAAGATCGGCTACAGTCTTGTGGCTTAGAGGGTTAATGCTCTGCAGTCCCCGCTGACCTCACGCCGTTCAAAACGGGGAGAGATGTCAGGGGTCTGCCTGTTGATAGCAACAGATCACGGATTACAGTGGCTTAAAAGGCACTTAAAACATTTTTGGTGGCTTAGGAATTATTTTGCCAGGCATATTTGTATGAAAGCAGATGCTTTCCATAGAGAGATTTAAATTTCCGTTCTACTGTCACACCACACAGTAGCTGTCAGCAAAGAATTAATTGAGGGAAAGTATGTAAAATGATGATGCTGAAAGGAAGGTAAAGAGATGCTCCTGATACCTCTTCAGGATGCAGATACTTGTGTCCACGGCCGAGCACAGGCACTGCAGCAGGGGGAGCACAAAGGCTGGCAGACACCTGAAAATCTCCGGTTCTAATAATGGGAATCTAGCTGTCATAAACACACTTTCAGTGCACTGTTCAGTGCCAATTTTCTCATCCTTAAGAGACGTAGCAGAGTGCAACTATTTTTAAATCTATGTTTCTCTCCCCCTCCAATTTCTCTTTGGGCCATCAACAGCTTGAAGAATTAAACCATAATTCTTCACAAGACAAAATACTTGTACAGAATGGGCCTGGTTTTGCTCCGGGGTACGATGTTAGCACCTTTCTTCTGCTGAAAGTATTCCCAGATGGATGAACTTTCTCATCCAACTAAATCATTTTGGTTCTTTCCCATTTGTTTTTTAAACAGAGACTGCAACAGCAGCAGGGACCAGTGATCTAAAAAAGCCCCTGAGGTAAATAATAGGTTCTCAGTCTCTTTAGACATGTCTTGTGGAGCAGTAGTCTTTCTGCTTTTTTATGAAACAGCCCAGAGGATCCTGACTCCAAAGATGTTTTCTCCAAGCATCTGTATCTTGAACTGGCGTCCTTCTCTCTCGTTGATCTTGCTTTTCAGGAGTGACAGGTGATTACAGTACACATTTTATTAAGAGTAGTCTAAAGGCCAGCTTTTGTCAAAACCCAGCTGTCTGGTTGATCTTTTTGTCCAAGAAAATAGAGAGGGTTTATAACTGGGCTTTTACAGATCCAAGATGTCAACTTCTCTATATTAGACCACAATATTGACATTATCTTCTGTCTAGAGCTGATAAATGTTATTGCATTCCTTTCCAATATGTAATGTTATTAAAAATAGGTTAGTCACAAGAGCTCCTTATCAAAGACCCTTGTTTCCCTAGAAACAGTGACCAGCATTAACCTTTCTAAAAGTAGCCCCTGCAAGAGACAAATGTCTTTGGTTATCCCTGTTGCAAATTTAATCTAGGGAAAATGTGCTGCAATTTCTGTTTCATATTAAGAGAAAGCAAATAAACTTCAGAAAGGCAGGATTAATGTGCAGTATCCATTCACATCAGGCTAGCAAGGAAAATAAGTTGATCATGTTTGAACCAGAGTTAGTTGTATCCCTTTCTAAGCGACACAAGCATTGAAATTGCTTTAGAATCAGCTGTGGAAACAGTTGTTTGCAACCCCAAAAAAGAAAAGGGAGGCGTGGGAGCAAGATTGTAGTGTTCATGCAGGACTGATGAAAGCTGAATATTTGCAGAACAGAAAAGATGTAAGTGATAACAGCAAATTTGTAAGAAGATGGCTTCTTCTAAGCACCGTAGGTGGTAAATGGGAATATTGTGTTTAGAAGTAAAGCTCCTGGCAATGTGAGAGAGGAGCAAGAGGGAGAGAGTATCAGCATGTTATGTCCTCATGGCTTGAAATCATCATATTCTCAGTCTTCACAGCAGATTAACAATGTCCATAAATCTTGGTGATGCTTGTGATTTACCTTATTTCAAACTATGTGATCACGAGCATCTGCTTGAGCTTACACAACCACTCACTGTTCACCTCAGCAGCCAAAATCACCACCTCTCTTTTCTTTTTTGCCAGATACAAAGCAAAAGATGGTGATTTAGACCTGACATCAACACACATCTGTGCCGCAGGGCACCAAACACCTCTAAAGCAGCAGGCTGGGCAGATTCTGGTGTGAGTGAGACAGGCAGTCAAACTTTAGAACGTGACACAAGCTGCTTGTGTTCAGCTTGACTCACAGAGAAATACAGACCAGGATGGAAAGCTTCATCCCTAGCTCTACCAGAGCACTCTCTTCCCCAGTCTGTCTGTAGCTGAGCATGTCTCTAGCACGGCAGTGGCAATTCTCTGCCTCTTGGTTGCATTCCCCAAATGCTAAAAATACCAAGTTACTGAAGTGCTCAGATCCTCAGAGCTGCCACATCAGTCTCCTGTCTTTAAGCCTATCACTTCCAGAAATTCCTGTTTTTTACAAACCAACTTTGTCTGTACAACCTGTCCCTGTCCAGTCATCAGCAAAACAGCTTTAAAAATAGCAGACTCAGTATGCAGACATTTTCCTTATTGCCTGGTCACAAACCAAGCCACTTGTTCCTGTGGGTATCTAGGAATTCAATGAAGTTGTGGATAAGCTCTCTCCTTGCTTCCTTGGAACTGAGTTTTGTAAAGCACTAATATATTGTCTTCCCTTGTGGCCAACAAGCATTATCCATGGTATTTATTTTCCTTTCTGCTTTTATATTCAGCTTATGCTGGAACCAAAGGCAACCTATATATCCACCTGTGCTGGTAAAAGCAAATCAGTCTGGCAGTGTCAGTTGTTTTATTATTTATGGGTTGCAATTAAATGAGACCTGAGTTACTCATGGTGCTTGTTTCACAGGAAAAATGAGTTTACTATAAGAAGGCCAGACATTGCCTAAATTTGGACTCATAAATTAGTTTCCTGAAGCAAAGGACTCATTAAAATTGATGCCTACTTTGTTCTTTATCTATGATTCACTTTCTGGGTAGAATCAAACATTCTTAGATTTCTTCCCTGTCTTGCCCTGTTCATAAACTGAGGAACACCTGTGTATCCCAAACCTGAGCCTATAGTCTTGGCTTTAAAACTCCTGGGGCCCAAAAAGGGATTTAATGGCTGGGATGTGAGAACTCACATCTTAGCCTTTTTGCTTGAAGGGAGTTTGGCTCACGTAACCAAATTCCCTTAATAATCACTTATCCCTGGTGCAAAAAGCTTTGATTTTCATATTCCAGAGGAGTTATGTCTGAACAGTCTTAATTTACGCACACACTCCCCCCCCCC
>VZTE01003928.1:181647-277695 GCA_013397775.1 Eulacestoma nigropectus
AGCACTTGGAAAAGCAATGCTTGCCCTAGCAAAAACACAGAAGCAGAAAAGGCTTCTTCCATGAAGTCATGGAGCAAGAATGGTGTGGCGAGGGGTGGCCGGGACCGAGAGTGCCACTCCCCACTGACATTCCTGCCCCCCTTCCAGCCACACGTGTCTCCTCCTGGGGCATTGTCTCCTCAGCTGGGATCCGGTGGACAAATATAGGCATGGGGGAAAACTGCTGATGCCTTTAAACAGTTATCAGCAGTGACCTTGAGATAGGGGCATATAAAGTGTGGACCAGGCAGAGTCGTGACACTTTCTGTGTGCTCTCCAGGGTGAGTACCAACCTCTCTCACTTTTAAGTGTGGGTGCTGTGCTCTAACACTGTACCGTGGGTTTGATATGATTAAGGCTTTCATGTGGCTTAAAGTTTTAGTAGTACTATCAGTAAACATCTAGCCTGTAGTAGTCACTGTAGGATGCTGCTTGAATGCTCAAATGGCAAGTACATGTTTCTTCTCTAACATCAGTGCATTCATTTAACCAGCTGGAATAACCAGTTAGGGAAGTGTCAGGTCCCGTGTAATTATGCAGCTGAGTGGAATGATTAGCCAGTGCCTGCAAGTCATCTTTTCTGCCTTCTCTATCATCTGCAAGAGATGATGGCTTATGCAATTTGCAATTTTAAGCAGCTTGTTGGTCCGAGGCGTTCTTTAATCCAGCCTGAGTTACAAGCCTTGGAGCATCACTGGGCTGCCTTTCCAGGCCAGGCGGTGCTATTGCGTTATCCCTGCCTGCCCTCAGTGCTACAGTCACTTCCAACAGCCCCAGCAAAGACAGACAAGGTCCCTTCTTTCCAAGTCTGAGTGCACCATCAAACTGTTGGTGGTCCTGGGCCTGCCACCTCACTTTGTGTAACAATATCAGCTTTCTACACTGGAGCAGGCGTTTTCAAGGATCTCCCACGGCTGATACAACGGCTGGCTCTTTTTGTTGTTAGCTACAACAGGTTGAAAGGGAACACCTCTAGCTTTAGCCTTGTCTTTCCTGACTATTCTGCATTTTAAAAATAATTCTGTGTCCATAACAAAACAAAATGTCCTACTTCTTGTATATGCAGATGGATTTGCCTCACTGAGTTCTGTGCACCCCCAAGGTGTGCTCCGCCTGGGCTCCAGCCTCTGCCATAACTCCAAATACCCAGGCTGCTGAAGGAAAAGGGGTTCTCTCCCAGCTGCCAGAATGCTGCTTTGCACCATAACACACTTGCCATAGTGGTCCACCCTGAATATGAGGGGGGAAAAGGAAGAGATAAGAAGGTGATAGCTGAGGAACTGTCCCTAGGAGGTCTGCAAATGGAGCCAGGTGGCACAAAAGTGATTCAGAGCACTTTACTGTATTCTAGGGCTTGTGAGAACCTGCCCTGAGTCCTAGAGACTAACACTGGAGTGGCCCCTCTGGCATTTGCACATTTAATGTGAAATGACACTTACGTGCTCTAACGCTGTTCTGTTTAAATGTGTGAACTGATGTAATTTCATTGCTCCACTAGAGCCGAGACACACTTAGAGAGAGAGGGGCTCTGCCATCGAGTTGTGTCTCCAGCTGGGAATTTTGGTCAGTTCAGATGATGTTAAAATTATTGGACATACTTGTGCTTATGTAGGCGCTTAATCTTTAAAAAGATTAAGGTTTAAAAAATTACTTTAAAATCTAGACAAAATTAAGGCTTGTTCTGAGAAAGAAAATTTTTGCTCTACAGCAACAAGACAGAAGGTATCAAGCTCTTACTGCAGCAGTGGGAGAGGGCTGGATGTAACACTTTGGCAACTCTGCTGTCTTAGGGCTTTACGTTCCTCAGGAGGAACACGTTGAAAAAAAAGCCGCCTTAGTTGACGAGGAGTTTTTATCTCTACCAGGATTTTGTTAGAAATAAATTTAATTAAGTTTTGAAAGACTACAGTGTCTGTCTTGACAGGAGTCTTGAAAATTTATCCAGCTGCTCTGGATATTGCACAGTAAATACAATACGCAAAGACGTTAAAGATCATTTATACAGCTTTAAATAGTAATCAAATGGTGTCCTGACTTTAAAAAAAAATACCTGAAATTCTAAAACTGTGTGTGTATACCTTGTAGCAGTGGAACTTCTTTTAGACATTTTCTGGACAGCACCCTGAGTAGTTTATATGTGTGTGTAAGTATTTTTGTCTGTAAAAAAACCCCAAATCTAAACAAAACAAAAAAACCCCAACATATCTGTTTGATCATTTTAGAGAGTACAAAACAAATTAATTACTTGGCAGTACAAATGCAGTAAATTAATCTCACTGAGACCCATGTCTCCCTTCCCTCTCTTTCATGAAAAAAGACTCCTAAACACTGTGCCCTTGTCATTTGAGAAAACAAGTGTGGGTATTGAGCTGGACTAATAAACTCAAAGCAATCTGAAAACATATGAAGGCCTTGCACCAATTCTGCAGATACCCTTGCCCTCAGCCATGCCCTGCTGCAGGGGGATGCGCAGCCTGGTGAATTCAGAGGGAGCAGCAACCTGGGAAGCTGCACCAGCACAGGGCCTCCTGGAGCCATGTCAGTCCTGTTTCTATTGACAGGCCAATTCCTGAATCAGGGAAGTGCAGGGAGCAGAGCTGTTTCCAGCTCCAGTGCTGACTTTCTGCAGTGAGAGCATGGGCATACATCCCTGCAGCTTTGCAGCAGTGAAGTCTTGCTCCTGTTTTTCCCAGAAAACGCCTGCCTGAGATGGTGCTTGAATTGGCTGAGTGGCACAGCCCCAGGGAGGCCTGCGGGAGAGCATACCTTTGCTCCAGGCGATTTTGAAAGGAGCCAGAAGAGACCCCTGCCAAGTGGCTTTTAAAATCACAGCTTCAAGTCGTCCCTTCTGCTCTTAAGCACCATTTGTGCCACAAAGAAAAGACAAAATCCTCCTGTGGAGATAACTATGACCAATGTTGAGGTTTAGAACACTTCAAGACCTGGCTGACTTTTAATAAACTGAGCCAAGGAAGGGTTTAACTAAGGGTGCAGTATAGTCCCAAATCTGTGTTAGGCATTTGTGTTTAACATTAATCACCCCTTGGATCAGCCACCTGCCATGTTATGTAAAGCATTTTATAGTGCCTGATATTGTTCACAAAATGGACAATTGTTTTGGTTTTTTGCCCCTCTTTCTTTGGTAGACTGGGTGCCTTTCTTTTTCCTCTGTGAGCTGTGCCACCTTGAACCCTTGCCAAGATGATGGTCGATATGACAGAGTTTGGGGAGGCTGCTCCCTACCTCCGAAAGAGTGAGAAGGAGCTGATGAAGGCTCAGACCGTTGCCTTCGATGGTGAGTTGCAGCACCCTTTGTGCTGCCAGGGGCTGGTTCAGAGGGATAAGGGTTACATACAAATGTAATCAAAGAAATACAGAGCAAAGCAAGATGCAAAGCCTCCGTTGGCACTGCTGTGCTGCTGCTGTTGGAGGTAGCTGGTTCAACCAAGTTCGGGTTCCTTTATTCTGCAAAGCTATTTAAAACTCCCAGATAGTAAAAAATAAAAATAATCTATGGCAAATAAGTGTTTATCTAGATTTAGAAGCAAGGTGTATTGGCACTGCTCTGCTAAAAGGGGGATCATCTCTCAGTTTTAGAGAAAAACAAGAGACATTGATGCTTCTGTAATGAGAGATTCTGTGGCCTGACTAGATGTCTTATTTGCTTTGCAGTCTGTATGGTAATGTGATGTTAGCTTTTAGTTTCTCATAATTTATTTTTCATTAAATGGGTTACTATGAGCCCTGAGGTTTAGTAGTAAGGGTGAATACATCAATAACTGCAGCTTTTCACTACTCACAACAGTTGCTGTAACTCAAGGCCTAAAGTCTCGTGCAGCTGCTTCAAACTCTAAAAAGGCACATACATAACTCAATGTGAGTTATTAATATTGCTGTTCTTCAACACAAATCTCAGAAAAATGTGAAGGAATAAGGTTAAATCTGATAGCTGGCAGTCAAATTATGTGGGTTGGATTCCTTGAGCAGTTTGAAATTCTCTGTGTGACTTTTTAGCAAACGCCTTAATTTGGGCTTGGATCTCAGTTCCTCCATCTGCACACTGGTGATAATGATTATGGATTTCCCATGGAGGCTGAGGCTTAGCCAGCATTTGTGAAATATTTTGACACCTTGTGCTGGAAGGATCTAGAGGAAGCCAAGCAGTAGTTTCAAAGGAAGACAACATTTGGGAGCCCTATGCCTTCTGCTTCATCAGGCATCTTCCCAGCACAGCCAATCTGCTGCAATCCCAGAGGCTTTGTGTCGCTTCTGCAGAAAAAGTAATCCAGCAATCTCGCTTAGCTAGGCATGGTGTTGCTGTTTGATGCAAGGCTGTGAACTCTCAGTCTTCTTCATTTCACAGGGAAGAAGAAATGTTGGGTTCCTGATGAAAAGAAAGCTTACGTTGAAGCTGAAATTACAGAAACCAGCGAAGGCAAAGTGACCGTGCAGACAACGGATGGAAGGGTACAAAACTGGTTTTGTCTGATCTGTGACCTACAAGGCCAGAGCTGCAAGCTACAGAACTGTCCTGGTTTCAGCTCGGTTGCCTGTTTCATTAAATGGGCTGTGAATGGCACCAGTAACTGATGCCAGCTCAGGATAGGATAACACATGAAAAACCACCAAGGGAAAAGCAGGAATGCAGCGATGGGTGGGCGAGCATCAGCCACTGCAAAGCCAGGGGCGAGCTGTGATTGGAGGTTTGCAACAAGCCAGTTCTGGTTTGATCCCCAGAGCTAAAAACCCAGGCTCTAGCCAAATTTCATTACTTCTTTTGCAGCCATACCATCGTGCTTCTTACATTTATCATCTCAGCCTTCCCCCATTCTTCTGATACCTGTGCAAACAAACACACGGTATCGTACATAGGCAGGGGCTGACCTGGAGAACTTCCCTCTGCTGGGGAAAATGTTTTCCCCTATAAGTTATATGAAGCAACACAAAACCCCAGTGTCCTCCAGTATTCATTTGTCTTTGCAGACCATGACTATAAAAGAAGACGACGTGCAGACGATGAACCCTCCCAAATTCGACATGATTGAGGACATGTCTATGCTGACCCACCTGAACGAGGCATCCGTGCTGTACAACCTGAGGAAGCGCTACAGCAACTGGATGATCTATGTAAGGGCCACTGCAGGGGCAGACTTTGCAACCTGCATTTCAAGTGCTGACATCGTGTTTGAATGTGTTGTGTTCTTCATGTTCGTTTTACAACTCTGAAAAGTCACAAAAGTGAGGGCCTTGCTCTTCACCTCAAGAAAGATGCTGCTTGGAGCTGGCTGAATACAGTCAGACAAAACTGAGTCAATAAGATGGTGCCTGGCTCCTTGGTTTTTCTCGCTTGCCTAGGAAAGGGATGGTGTGGGACATTTTTCTTCAGTCAAGGTGTTGGGGAGATCCAGTTTATTTTTCATCTTCTAACACTAATCCATGTCAACACCAGCCATGGGGGTTTCTTTGCTGAGAAACAATGCCTCAAGCTTAGAGTTCTTTCTACATACAAGTTCTTTAAAGTAGGAGTCTTAGTTCAGTAGTTATATTCCCTTCATTTTCAGTGCTAACATCTGTCTTGTTGCACTCTGGCCTTTTTCCTTGTTCTGTATCTTCCACATGACATCATGAGTTTCTGTCAACACCAGAACATGCATTAGTAGCATCTAATTTTATGGGGCCAGAATTTTGCTCTCAGTTAGCTTCATTCAATCATGTTTGAAATCAGTAAAAGGAATCTATTGATTTTCCAGCCAGTCCCTGTTCTGGTTTTTGGTGTTCATCAGAAGAGCAAATCCAACATTACGCATTTAAATTCTGATTGTCAAACATTTTCTGTGTTTCTCTAATAACTCCTGTATGGACATGTAGGGCCTAAAGCATAGCTTTGTTTGCAGATCAGTATAGGGAGAAAACTAAACTGGCATCTTGCCTTAATCCTTTTACTGGTATGGGTTTATTCTATTTCTTTCTAGAAAACAGGACTGAGGATTCATGCCAAGGCTGTTTGGGAGCATGTCCTAATGCTATTTTTAGGGAAGGGACCTGGATTTTACCTGAAACTTTTAGAACTTAATTGAGCTCATTAATCTATATGCATATAGTGATTGTGCCCGTATGATAACTGAATTTCTTTGAAGATTTTGCTGCAAGCTGGGCTAAGTACATGAAAAATTACCAGCTGACACCAATTGCCTGGGGTTACAACTCAAAGCTCAGAGTGACCAGGCCCCAATGAACTGATTTATATTGTCCAAAGAGCAACTATAAAGAGATTTTTACCAACCTGGCATCTCCAAAAGCTGAAAAAGGTTCCACAGCTTTGGGGTACAACACTATGAAGTGGTTTTCTCTTTGAACGCCCACCAGAAATTGTCTTGAGGTTCTTGCATAGAATTATTAATGGGAGGTTGTTTCTCCTCCTAAAAATGGAGTTCAAACAGGGAAGCTGTAACTTTCCCTTGCAATGTCTCTTTCAAGAGGAAACAACTCATGAAATAGCAAGGCACAAAGTCAGACACAACTCTATTTGTTGCTCCTTTGTTTTACTGAAGGGAATGTTTCCATTTCTGATTGATACCTCAAAACCATTTTTGTCCTTTTGAAATCTGTTCAGTATCTGTAGTTTTGGTATGAACTTCAATTAGGAAGTCACTTAGCAGACCAGTAGCTTCCGAAATTCAGAGAGTCAGAAATTCAAGACAGAATTCAAATCCAGATCAGCAGCTGGCAATGCCCCATCCTGCTTGGTTAACCAAGACTTTTTGCTTTATCGCTTGAGTGAATTTTTTCACTCTGGTTTTGTGTTACTCTCCAGACATATTCCGGTTTATTCTGTGTGACCATAAATCCGTACAAGTGGTTGCCAGTCTACAAAGCAGAGGTTGTTGCTGCGTACAAAGGCAAGCGGCGCTCAGAGGCTCCTCCCCACATCTTCTCCATTGCTGACAACGCGTACCACGACATGCTGCGGAGTAAGTGCCACTGCCTGCCTTCACACCGCCTGTCGCCTCCTTCAGCTGATGTGACTGTGCTGGAGGGAAGTGTGTGAGAGCTTTTGCAGCATGTAACAAACAGGAAAATAGTCCACAAGCAACAGGGGCTTGGCAGTCTGTGATGATTTTATATATGTATGTGTATGTGTATACTCATTTTGTTTTTAAATTGCCCTGCCTGTTCCTGTGGTACTTCTGGTAACTGTCTGTAAGGTGCACAAATTTAGCTGTCTGATCCGAGCGAATCCATCAGTTCGCAACAGAAACGGGGCCATGTCCCCAAGGTCTGTTAGTGCTTTCCCAAACCCAAAAATAAGCCTGCAGTCAGTTTATGCTCCGTATCATGACGCTGGTAAGATGCGTGCGTTCAGAGGCCAGCGAAGGCAAGCTCTGTGGGGTGCTGTGAGCACACTGCTGGCTTGAACCTGACCTGTGGCGGTGTCGCAGCGGCTGCCGTGGGTCCGGGCACCAATCCCGTGGCAGTGAACTCCACATTCCCTAGGAAATTTCCTCACGCTGACCCTCGAGTTACTGGGAAAAAAAGAGTTTCGCAGCAGAGGGCAGCAGCGATGTGCTCACACCGGGTCCTGCGAGGCAGCAGGATAGATCCAAGGGAGACTTGACCAGAACACATCTCGCTGTCCCTTGGTTTTAATAAAATGGAAAGTACCTCAGCTGTGACGGGACAAAAAGCACTGGGCAGAGGGAATGTGTGTGTGGCTGCAAAGAAATGCTCTTTTATCAGATAAGGCTGCTCAATATGTAGCCTGCCATGACAACTGGAATTATAAAAAGAAAAGAGGAATTTAGGCTCAGTGACTTGGGAAGCTGCCATGATTTAGCATTTGCTGAACTTGATTAATAATAAATTAGGGTTGCAGAGTGTTCTGATAACTGCTTGTCTCTGATCAGGCAATTAGGCATGGACAATAGGCTGCTTTATTCCATCAGCATGGCCAACTGAAGAGGGGTACATATGCATTTTAAGGAATAGTCTGTGAAAAAAGAGCTAAATTACTTGGATTGGTCTAGTATTGCAGGAGCAGAAAAGTCAGACGTGAGCAAAGACACACTCAGGAGTAAGAGAATAAATATTTTGAGAACAGGAAATTGCTTTCTTTATTATAGTTTCCCAGACACAGATGAATGTGTACAACTGACAGGTATTTAATACCAATTTGAGCAAAATACAAGAGAAAGATTCAGGGCAGGGCTGGAACTTACACTTCTGGAAATCACTCTAAATCATACTAGTTTCTGTCTTTCTGCCTTTGCTTCATGTGATTCTTTCTATCCTTGCATGACTGATTCTGTTACTCATTTGCAATTATGATAAGTGATTTGTACACCCTACTAAGTTTGCCTCTTTTTTTCTCCCCTCCACAGATCGGGAGAATCAGTCTATGCTGATCACGTAAGTGCTTCTTTTTTGACTGATTTGAGACTCTGTTGCTGTGAAAAACTTTGAAGAAAAAACCCCCGTAAAATACAAGTTGACTCTTAAAATCTCAGCTAAATTGCCTGGAACTTGATTCAAGCTGAATAACTGTCAATTTGGCCATCTGATGGTTAACTTGACCTCCATGAGAAAGGAGGAGCTAAAGGTCTGATGGAGCCTGGCCCATTTCTGATCCCCATCTGGTGAACATTCCATGTAGGCGTGAAAACAACTCAGCAGGCAATTAAAACAGCTCCTTGCAGGATTGGTCTTTCTGTGGCTGTCCTCTTTGGACACAGAGGACTCCCTCTGTTCAGTGTGGTTACTCTTGCTGAAAGTTTTATTTCAGAGTGTTGTGTAGATGCATCTAAAGAGAGGGAGATGACCAAGGTAGAAAAGAGGTGTGATGTTTACTGGCAAAGATGCAAAAAAGATGGAGACTTGGGTGTCTCTACAAAGTTACATTGTGCTCTTGGGTAATGCTGGCAAATTACTGCATCTTTTCTCTAATTTTTCTAGCTCATTAACTGTGTATAGGTATATCTCAGATAGTCAGTCTAGACGTCTGTAATAAAACTTCATGCCCCTAGAAGAAGCTCAGTGTAGTGTGGGTTTGTACAGGACTTCTGAGCTCAGTTGTGCAAAGAACGAGTTACTGCTGTCATAGGACTGCACCTCTTCATCCAGTCAATTTGATGTGATTTCCATAGAAATGGCTGGGCAACAGGCTGCAGATACCAGAGTCAGTGAGTCCGAGAACAGCCTAGAGGTGAGGAGCTGGCTGGATAGGGGTTAAAAGGATGAGCTGCAGCTGTTTGAGCAATGTCTGTGTTCTTTTCCCCCTTCCTTTAGTGGAGAATCTGGTGCTGGCAAGACTGTCAACACAAAACGAGTCATCCAGTACTTTGCCACAGTGGCAGCCCTGGGTGAAACTGGGAAAAAGAACGTAAGTCTGCTGGTGGCTGACTCATTTCAGACTCCCAAGGTTCCTTTCTTGTGTACAACTAACCTCATGAGTCTGCAGTACTGAAAGCACGCTGTTCTGAAGGGAGAAAGGCAGTGCACACATGAACTTGCCATGCTCCAGATGCAGCAGAAACATAATTTCTGGTTCTGGACAGATGCTTGTTGCTGCCAATTCTATATATATTTTTTTTTCCCAGGAGTTTCAGTTTTTGTGTGTGATAAATATCCTTCTGATTGTGTTAAAGCTGGTCAAAAGATGGAGAGACTGTAAAGAAGAAGAAATTATTTTTTCAAATGGAAAATAGTCTTCAGAGGGACTAGGATTATAACTTCTCATCAAAATGTCTGTTTCATTGAAAGCTTTTCTGTGCACAAAAAAAAAGGATTGTTTTGACAAAAAAATTTTTCAATCAGCTTTTCTGCATTTCTGTTTGGATAAGTGCTCTTCTGCCTATAAGTGCTCTCTACGGTTACAGTGACTACTGTATTCATGCTGCTTTTTATCTTGTGTTGCTATGAGCTTATTTACAATGAGCTTCATTGCACTTGAAGGGTTCAGTGCTCTTTTGTGGTGAATTAACTGACTCCTATGAACTGTATTTATAAGGCAAAAATTTCAGCTGTGCTTCAAGTCTGTGCACAGAACTCACGTCATCAAAATCTAATACACATTCTCTTGAGGCCTGCAAGGCTTTCTTAACAAATGCTTGAGTTGTCCAGAGCCAGCTTCCTGCATGCAATGAGGCTGGTGTTCATCATGGTGTCTAAAATCTGGTGTGCTCACGCAACACTGGTGCTTCTACCCCTAGCTTATTGTTTTAACTTCTGCTGCGGAAATCTACCTGGTTTTGCTCTGGAGATGTCCCATGATGAACCAAAACACCAACTAAGTGAACCGAGAAAAGAGACTGCTGCCAGGGGGCAAGAATAAAAAAGTGTAAATGCAAACAGACAAGTTCTAGGCAGTAAGATCGTGATGCACTTGAACTTTTGGATTATTTGGGGGAAAAAATCCGGTGATGACAATGAAAATTAAATGCAACCTGAACTGATAAACTACATGAAACATCTTCCAGCTGCAATATCTGGTTTTGCACAATTGTGATATATGGTGAATACAAAGTAACAGCCACACGTGCTTTTTTAAGGCTTCAGAAAGCACTGCTGGTGTGTTGGTGTCCACGAGACAGCTAACCTTGCTAATTGTTATCCTTTGTACTGTTCTTCGTGTTAGTATTCACTTCTCTCTCTTTTTTCTCTCCATTGTGTTCCTATTTTGTCAACAGCCAGCTACCAAAACTGGGGTAAGTCATCAGCTTTGCTATTTTATTTTTTCCTCGCAAAATTGGCATTGGGCTCTGTCAGATGTGCCACGAGCCTCAGCATTTCACTCTGTGAGGTTCCCGGGTGAATGATGAATGACCCCCGGAGCCCCGGCAGGAAAAGTCATTCGCTTCCCTGTTCCATGCGAGCAACAGTTAAAACTTTTCTCATCTACAAAAATCCCAAATGTTACAAGCTCCGAGTGCTTTTAAATCAAATGCATTCTAGCGCTTGTCACTGTCTTCAGCAGCCGCTCTCCTACACACCTTCCTCATTGCTCGGATGTCCCCACATGCTCCCCAGTACACTCGGTGATTTCTTTCTCATGCAGATGGCACAAGATAGAAATCTACAAAGCCAAACAGTAGGGAGGAGCAGAATGTTCGAGGCCTTTTAAGCGCTCATAATTGACTGATGGTCTCGCTGTTCTGCCATTCACACTGTGCCGCCCCTGGGGTGAAGCTAAATAAATCACTTTGCTACAGAGACTCCACTCTGTAAGTGAATGCATGGCTGAGTTAAAGCTGACAGCTGAGCCTGTGGCCTGGAGGTTTCTCAGTAGTATTTCAACTTTGATTTCTAGGGAACCTTGGAGGATCAAATCATTCAAGCAAACCCAGCCCTAGAAGCTTTTGGAAATGCCAAAACCCTGCGAAACGACAATTCCTCACGTTTCGTAAGTCTGCAGCATAATCTAGTGACGTCTTATTCAAAAGTGGCCAGTTAATAACACCTGTGTCATAATCCCTTCATAGATTGTATTTTGCCCACTAAAATTACTGGATTTCCACAGAGTGGAAGAATAACATAGTAGGATCTAACAAAAAACCCCCTACTGAAATGATAAAAAGTAAAGAGAAACAAAGAAAGATCAAGCTTGAATAATTCTTTAAGTTGTTTAAATTGTTTAAAATGAACAGAAGACAAGCAAAGCCCAGTTTTAGGAAGGCCTTTGAATAGCAATGGTAGGTCTTCCCCAGAACTGTCTCTGCATTATATTCCTACCCCTTTTTCCACTCGGCTGTCTTTCCACCTTCCTACAGTAGCTGTACTTTGCCACTAAGTGTCAGAAACCCACGGCAGTCCCTGTTCCCTCCCACATCCTCCCCTGTGCGGACCCACCCTGCAGCAGTACTCCTACTCTTGAGCCATTACATTTACATTTTTGGCTCAGTAAGCTGTCCCTGCTTGTCCCTCCGTGCTGCCATCACCTTAGGGCTCTCCTCCTCTCCATTAGGTTTGCGGGAGAGCAATCCTCTTGGGAGCTCTGCCTCTTCCACATTTGTTTGATATTGTCTCAGAGGTCCGAAAGGAATGGCATGAGGATGACAAACCTGAGTCTGGAGCCCATGCTTCCCTAACAAATCCTGTTAAAAATTGAATTGGAAGGGGTAGAGAGGATCAGAGGTTGTAAGCATCTGTAAAGCTACATAGTTGTATAAGGAGATTGTCAGCTGTAATAGAAATTAATTATTCTTAAAAGTTCATGTGTTTGAATATGAGAAACTAAATAAAAACGACAAAATTTTTATTAATTGGGAGGGATAGATATGTAAATTTAATGACAAAGCTGTGTAAAATCACAGCACTCTTCTGACATAAGTAGTTGCATGTAAGTTAGGACTGCAAATGAGGAGAAGCCAAAAAAAAGGAGCCTGTGTGTCTTAAGCCCAGGCTTATTGCTCTGAGTCCTGCATTACAGTAAACCTGCTTCATGCAACTGGAAGCCATGTGCTTTGCCATGTCTTAGCCTGGCAGATAAGTACACTGTTATCCTTTCTCCACAAGCAGATTACATAGCTCTGTGTACAGATTTAGGCTTGGAAGACAGTAATATCATTGTTCGACATTTTTCATTGAAAATACGCCTGTGCAAAGCCAAGGAGTTGGCATAAACTGATTCTTTGGGCCAAATGATTGCCTTCAAGCAGCACATTTTGTTTCCCTCTGTGTACACTATATGCACTAATTAGAATATTCTTGTGTGTGAATTAGGGTAAATTCATCCGAATCCATTTTGGAACTACAGGCAAGCTGTCATCTGCTGATATTGAGATTTGTAAGCAGCAAACTCCCTCCTTTAAAAAAATACAATTGCTCATCTGAAAGCCGTGAGAGCCTTTCTCACTGAATTTTCCTTTGTGCGACTAGATTTATTGGAGAAATCTCGAGTGATTTTCCAGCAACCTGGTGAAAGAGACTATCACATCTTCTACCAAATCCTGTCAGGAAAGAAACCAGAGTTACTAGGTAAGCATTGTGTGGATCTGCAGCTTTTAAGAACCCAAAACTGAATAGACAGTGGATAAGAAGGGGTTAGGGGGCAAATCAATGTGCAGAAAGGCCCTTATGCTTCCACTCAATGAAACTGAACCTCCACTGTCAAATACAATCTTTTAGACATGTTGTTCCAGTGGCAGCAGCAGAGACCATTTTTCTCATATTACAGATTAATCTAATGGGAGCAAGACTCAGTCAGGACTTTTAAAACATAGCACTATAAAGGCAAAAAGTGTCGCACTGAATTTGTGTAATCCAAGGTCTCAAAACATCTGGAAAACGCTATGCCTCCAAAAGCATTTGTGGTGATCAAACTTTAATTATCCAGATTTTCACATATGAGAAGGTTTGCTTCTAGGTCCATGAAGAAAAGCTAGTTTCCTCTTTCTGCCCCAAGTGACAAAACTGGCATCCCAGCACGTTGTGTAGCAGGGGAGAATATTCAAAGCTGCCTGCTGCTGATTATGTGGCGATTACCCCTTTCAGGTTTCCCCTGGCTCAGTGTGGTCCCACAGACCCGCTGGAGAAGGGAAGAGATGGGCCGAGATCTCTCTTCTCCCATCTCCTAATGCTTTGAATAAAACGTTCACTAGTTATTTAAGTAACGTGGTCTGCTAACTTCAATTTGTGCTCTGAAGGAACACATTTTGTAAAATACATTGGAGAGTCACTTTATTGCTCTTCTAAACTCCCACTAAGCCACAGCAATCATAATCTCTTTTGAAGTCGTATTATCCTGACAGTGCGTGGTCAAGTCCCTAACACTCTAAGCTTTATGTGGCCTAATTAATGACAATTACGGGAAAGATTTCAAGGAAGCTTTGCACTGAGATTCTTGTGAGAATCCCTGTGCTGAGAAAATGCTCTATTTCTCATAAACTCTCTGTATACTCCACAACAGCACACACCTTTCTGGCCAGCAGGAGCATGTCTGCAGGCTCTTGAACGGGCTGAAACCAGCAGGGACTTTTGTTTTGTAGACACAAAATGTATGTGCTTGTATATAAACACATCTGTATCTAAATATGGATAAGTAAAAATATCAATAAGTATGGATGAGGATAACTATAGATAAATTGATATATATCATAGTGACTACATAGTAGAATATGACAGGCTTATAGGGAATAAGATTTCATATAAACACATATTGATAAACATATATTTACATACATACATATTTAGACATGTAGGGTGTGTGTCTGCATATAGAAGATTGAAATCTAGACCAAACCTCAGTCTGGTGAATGTGGGTGAAACTTTCAGTTGATTTAAGGAAGCAGGACTCTGCCTGTACTTTTGGAGCCAGCTAGCTTTGTAGAAAATAACTCGGCATTTTTGGGTTTTCGTATGAAGGGAAGACAAGAGATGGAGCAAGCCATATTCTGACTTTTCTTTGTCAAAAGCCAGGTGTCTTCTGCAAAGAGTGCTGGAAGTCACTGTCCTGTGAGTCTGTTATAAAAAAGGGAAGCCATGCCCATACTCCCTGTCTTTTTCTCCTCTCTATTTAGATGGAATTTTTATCCCTAAAGGCATGCAAGGCAGAAAGTAGGACTATACAGGAAATTATGAGCTCAAGGTACTGCAATACATGCTTAATAGATGGGTATGCACAATAGATGTTAATAGGTAGTATTTCCATATTCTTTTTATTCACACTTTCTCTACGTCTTCAGACTAACATAGTAGAATAAGAGAGTTGGTTTCTGCCCTGCAGTTACCAAAATAAAAACAACAAAACAACTCAGTAGGGCAGAGACAGATGTAGCTTACAGCTGATTTTTCCATCTCCATTTTTGAGGATAACCTGAATGGATGGCAGTTTTGACCTTGGCAGTTCTTTTACAGATATGTTACTGATCTCTACCAACCCATATGACTACCACTTCTGCTCACAAGGAGTAGTTACAGTGGACAACTTGGATGATGGAGAAGAATTGTTGGCAACAGATGTAAGTCTGTGTGGATTTGGCTTTGGGTTTCCTAGATCAGGGGAGGAAGACCACTAGGAGGAGCTTAACTTCTGTCACTGAAACTATTGGACGAAAGGAAAAGCAGGAATGGGAGTTAACTGCATTCAGACTGTGAAGCACAAGGCCTGGTAAATCGTTATGCTTTTAAATCTGGCCTTACTCCATGTAATATCCATCTTTTATAATTCTTATATATAAAATGCTAGATGAAGAGAGCTCTGCCCTGGTTCCTCTGCCACTGCTGGGTCTTCAGGGTGTCCCAGTGGCTGCTTCGGGTGATAACACCCCTTGGCAAGATAGTAATATCTGCCATGAAAAGGTAGATTGTGGGGCTGCAAAACATCTCTGCTTTTACGTAGGTAAGTGACAAAATATCCGTGTTTCCTTTCCAAAGCAAGCCATGGACATCTTGGGATTTGTGCCTGACGAGAAGGCTGGTTCCTACAAGCTCACAGGAGCCATCATGCACTTTGGGAATATGAAATTCAAGCAAAGACCCAGAGAAGAGCAGGCAGAGGCTGATGGCACTGAAAGTAAGAATAACACCTAAAATTATTCCTCAGCTTCAAAAGTCTGGCATGTACCCGGCACTGTGCTGAGGAAGCAGCAGCCTGTTTGCTTTGTTCTTGCACACTGTAGCTCCTGATCGGCCAAGAGTGCTGTATTTGTAATGGGCTTGTTCAGTGCTGGATGACCTTACTCAGCAGGAGATGAACAGACACAGTCAGACTAACAGGATCAAATTCCATTTTTGAGACCATCTGCACAAAATGGTTGTGAAATGTTGCTGCCTTAACTTTCTCTTTCATGACTTCAGGTCTTGCTTCTTTACTTTCTCTTGCACCTGAAATTGTCTATAACCAGTGTGGAAATACAATCTTTTCCCTAAACCTGAATAGTTTCTTAAGATTCTTGCAGCAGCTGGGGTATAAATTAGTTAGATGACCTACCATAAGGGAGAGTACAGGCATACCCAACATAAATCATTAAGAGACCAAGAGTCTTTATCCAATTTGTCTTTGGAAATGGATGCGCTTAATTTTTTTTTTTTTAGCTGGGCATGTTTCCATGTAGAAGTTTAAAGCCGACTGAAATCTTGTTTCTCTTGACCAGGTGCTGACAAAGCTGCCTACCTGATGGGAATCAACTCCTCTGATTTGATTAAGGGTTTGTTGCACCCGAGAGTGAAAGTTGGCAATGAGTATGTGACCAAAGGTCAAAGTGTTGAACAGGTGAGGAGACGCTTTCAGGATATTTAGATACCTGTCCTGCAAGCCCTGAGGATTTGCCTGTAACATCTCAGAGAGACAGGCAGGTGCTGGAAATACTAACATGAGCCTCTAGTACCTGTTCTCATTTTATATCCCCAATCTTGGGGGAATACATGGTGAAATTGAGGGAAACTGGTGAAGAGATTGACAAAGGAATATTGGCCAGCACTGCTTTTGATAGAATTGTTTTTCTGATGTGTTAGTAGCAGCCACACCAGGAACCCAGGTGCAGTAAAACCACACATCGATTGATAGCTAATTCTGGATGAGAATAGTTACCTAGAAGAGTTGAGCCATGGATTATTTATTCACTCATCACTCATTCATTATTCATGTAATTTTAATCTCTGTGTGACCTCAATCAGCTAAAGGCAATATCCACTTAAAGTTATCTCTTAATTTAGGGGAAAAAAAGTCCTTGGGTTGCTATGCTACAGCTGTAGCAATATTGTAGAAGATGCTGCAGCATTTTGGTTACAATAAAAATTGCTGTTTGAAGACAGCCTGTCTACAGGCTCAGAAACTAAAAAAACTGCTACAGAGAGGTCTATCCTAATGGTGTGGATGTGCATAGGCTAAAGAAGAGACTTCAGACTGACTTTTCCTATTGCCTGCTCATGCTGTAGCATCCTTCAAAAACTAGAACCAAATGTCAATTAACAACTTGAGCATAGACCTCCACCCTAGTCTGGCAGTAGCTCTGGACATCATAGCTGGCATCTGGCCTGTGAACTTTCTGACACCTTACTTCCACAGAAATATAATGGATTAAATCATTTGGAACTTGCCATCCAGCTGTTTCTCAAGATGTACTTCATGAGCACTTTACATACATGTTGGTAGACATCCATATATTTAGCAGTGATTTGAAGAACATTCAGCAGAGATAAGAGGAGAAGCTGTGTGTTATATTAACTATACCTTGGTGATTATACAAACCATTATATTTAATTTAAACTGTAATTGAAATGTAATGTAAATGTAATTAAATTTCATTTAAACTGGAAACAGACATTTACATAGGCTACTGCACTGAAATCCTTGTGTTCCACAGTGAATTTTGTTTCACATAGTGATATTCTGAAACATGTATTTTAGGTTCTGTATGCTGTTGGGGCCTTATCTAAGGCAGTGTACGATCGAATGTTCAAATGGCTAGTGGTCCGTATCAACAAGACCTTGGACACTAAGCTGCCAAGACAGTTCTTCATTGGAGTCCTGGATATTGCTGGGTTTGAAATCTTCGATGTGAGTATTAATGTGTGAGGACTGGGTGGAAGGACATAAAAGATGCCAAGAGATAGCTTTTGGTTGGGTGTTTCTCTTTCTAAATGAACAGAAGGCAAAGTGCTGAGAGAGCCGTAAGGTAAATAGTGTATATGATTTTACATGGGTTTTTCTCCACGAACAGATATAAAAACCACTTGGCTGGGAACAACATCTCATGTGCTTTGGGCTGTAAACAGTTTCCTTCTTGCTGTTCCACCAAGTTAACTGTGATGCAAATGCTTCTTTTTTATCTCTTTCTGCAGTTTAACAGCTTTGAGCAGCTGTGCATCAATTACACTAATGAGAAACTGCAACAGTTTTTCAATCATCACATGTTTGTCCTGGAGCAAGAAGAGTATAAGAAGGAAGGCATTGAGTGGGTGTTCATTGACTTTGGCATGGACCTGCAGGCCTGCATCGATCTAATCGAGAAGGTATGAACGTGCTAAGGAGTACTTACTGAATTGGTTTTACTCATGATGCTCCCCTGGATGTGTCCTCTCGGCCCAGTGAACAGAGTAGGATAAACAGCATGATAAGATTCTTGCCTTTCTACCTGCAATACAGAATCAAAGGAAAATCAGTGTTTGTGGCTACTCAGCTTTACCTTTTTAATTCTGCCTTACAGAGCCAACAGCAGCCAACAAGCTGTAACTGGTAATATAACTGGTAATTTGTATGGCTGGATCATCTTCCCTGGTTTGCACTTTTATCTTTCTCTGTCTCTGCTGTTCCTCCATTTAGTCTGTGCCACATATGCTTAACATCAAACTTGTCAGCTTTTCAGGGCAAATGTAATGTTTCAATCTTGTGCCCTGTACGTCTCCTGTGAGGCTCCTCTTTCTCACATTACATGCTGATGTGCAAAGTCCTTTGTGCTCTTTCTACCCTGAAAAGGAAAGAAACCTCTCACCACCTCCCCAGCATGGGATATGCCTTTCCTTTTCCCTTCTTTGTGAGTATAATGTGGTCCTGGTGGGGTCAGCTGTCCCCTGCTGTATAACCTCTCTGTTTCTCTCTTTCTGCCATGTTTTATGGCACAGCATCTAACCCTGCTGATCTGTGAGGAAACATGAAATTTTGTATCTTGCATTAGCAGGAAATTTGGAACAGCAGCAGTAGAAAGACTGATTATTTAGCTGTCTTCTATTTGATCACTTTTCTGTCCAGGGGCAGGATATCTGTGCATGATCCTAATTCCTCAAAACCAATCTGCCCAGAGGTTCGTTCATCTCCTCCTGAGACATGAATGATAAAATGCTAGTTGGTCCAGCTACCCTGAAAGATAAATCAAACCCTTTCTGGAAGCCATCATAAAGCCTCCTAAGGCAGAAGTGACATACTGAATAGTCAAAGGTGACATTCTGAATAATCAAATGAGTGGTTACTATTTTAACAGAATAGTCAAAGACTTCCTTCTCATGTTGAGAAGAAATTTTGTAGGCTTCAAATTCCATCAGATAAAACTTACAGGCTGCATAGCCACTGAAAGCAGGTAGCCTAAACATTTCCCAACAAAGACACTCTTAAATCCACAGCCACTGGGAATCCTGTCTATCCTTGAAGAGGAGTGCATGTTTCCAAAAGCTACAGATATGACATTCAAATCCAAACTCTACGACAACCATCTTGGCAAGTCACCCAACTTACAGAAGCCCAGGCCTGATAAGAAAAGGAAATATGAAGCTCACTTCGAACTCCTTCATTATGCTGGTGCAGTAAGTTCCTCTGCTGGCTTGTATCAGAGGTCTTCCAAGTGGGGTTTGGCTGTAGCACACAAGAAGGGAGGGTGGGAAGGATGAAGATGGGAAGAAAGGAACAGTGAGGAGTAAAAGCAAATATCTATTCTCTCTGCACAAGTGTTGCAGCAGCGTAACATGCCACCAGACTCCAGGACATCTGCTCCTTAGATACACAAATAGAATGAAATAAACTGAGGAGGGCTAATAGTACTTTTGCTGGAAATATGCCTTGCTTTGCCTTTATCACTTTTCCTAGAACCAGATGAAGACTAGTAATTAAACAGCAGCAGCATAATTAAACTGCTTTTCACCTCAGTTTCCTGGAAAAATGAACTAATTTCTGAGTAACTCAAGGGATGGTTAAAAAAAAAAAAAAAGACATTATTTTTTACTCATTTTAGGAGCGGTATGTCAAATTACCAAAAGGAAGTGCGGTTAGTCCTGATGTGGTGGTTGAGTTCACGGGTTCAGTGGTGATGAGGTGAATGAGAACATAATACAGTACAATGATACCTGAGCCAAAACTTGTCCAGTTTTGAAGCTATGTTTTCAGACCAGATAGGCAGAAAGAATTTGAGAGGGTCACAGGAATTTTTTAATCAAACTATGATTGATAAGAAGCCTCAGCATAGCAGAGCAGGAATTTACCTGATGCTGTTAATTTCAAATTATAATTAAGCATTAAGCTAAATTTGTATTTATTAAAAGAAATAATGCTGATCTTGGTACTTATGTGTAGTTGTTAATGTATTCAGCAAAGAAAATTAGAATTTCTATTCCCTTGTGGTACTGATAATGGAACATATTTTCCCACTATCAGAGCTGTGGCAAAGTCCTGGAGTTAGTTTGTAATCTTTAAGATTCTGTTAGAAAACCCTAATTATTCCAGTGTAGAATGCTATTTTGAAGTTAAACTACTACTTCTGTGATTTATACTTCAGCACTTTTTAATAGGGTTCCTGGGACACCAATGCCATGTGGTATCCTCACAGATAACCATATGGAGTCCATGAGAAGATGTAGGGACCAGATAGTTTGGAAGGGGTGTGTGGGATTCACATGCTAATTATTAGGAAGAGAGGTTTGGGAATTAGGAAGCAGAGAACTGCAGGGGAAGTGAAGAAAACCAGGGCAGCTGGTACTGCTCTGAGCACAGCTCTTCACAAAAAGTCATTGGCTTCAAGCCAAACCACAAAGAACTCCTGTCTGCTCTGAAGGGGAACATTTGCAACCTCTGGTTTGTTTTCAATGCCTTGCTATAGGTTCCCTACAACATCATTGGGTGGCTTGAGAAGAACAAGGACCCACTTAATGAAACCGTAGTAGGCATTTTCCAAAAATCATCCAACAAACTCCTGGCAAGCTTGTTTGAAAGCTACATTGGCTCTGACAGCGGTAAGCAGAACCAGCTCACATGGGCTTTCTTTGCGTTTTGGGATGTGTGCTTGAGAATGAATTTCAGAAACTAAGCAATTCTCTCAACTGCAATTGCCTCAGTGCTAGATGAGGCAGTGACTAATTATTTAGATGTGCACAGCATCTGTAGGAGTTTGCCAGTTACAGGAAGGAGACCATTAACTCAGCTAGTTTGAATGCATAGTACCTGTGGGCAACTGTGGCAAGGAAAGCTGTGTTGTGAGCAATCCAGTGGGAGTTTGAGCACGCAAGTGTTCAGATATGCAGCCAAGTGTTGTGTACATAAATGCCAACGAGAAAGAACAGCTCTTGTTTCTCATGCTGTAGTACTCCTTGCTAGCCCCTCTGAAATAAATAAGAAAATCAAGTTTAAGAGAGAGTTTTGGAATATTTTATTGGATTAGTGGCAAGTACACACCGAAGGTACTGCGACACCATTCCACATTGGCCACTGCTGAAGGCTTTGCCAATGTATCTTCCTTTTTGCTTGCTGCTGTTTTTTAATTTGACAATGTACATTGTACATTGTCAAATTAATAATAATGTATATCTGAGGACATATTTAATCTCTGTCTTTTACACAGAACTCTCTTATCTGTGAGAAGTAGCAAACTTCCAGAAAATTGATCTTAAGTAAATAACTGGTATTCATTACAAAGATGTAGCTCTTATGTCCTGAAGTTGCAACCACTCACAGCATGTTTATTAGCAACCTCATTTCAAGAGATGCTCTTGTCATGAATCACATGACACTTTCCTAGGAAGCAAGCAGGCTGAAGAGTTCGTAATGTGAATGAGACGAAGCTGGGTGTAAATAACAAACATCCTGCCACCAGCAAATCCTTGCAAGTTAGTAACTGCCTATTTCCCTGTGGATATTCCAGTCTGTCAGAATACTACCTTGCTTTTCTTTGGTGTCCTTTGGAGAAAGGAACAGCCTGTCCAGATTCGCCTTTTCCAGTCTCAGCAGTGTCACCTTCTGAAGGGGGAAAGGCTGTGGATAACTGCATCAAGCACATTGCACTCTTCACTTCTCCTTTTATGTTGACTGTTGTTGACGGGTGACTGAATGAGACCTCCTGGGAATGATCTAATGGCCCACTGCTTAGAAAGCTGCAGCAATTGCTGTACATTTTTGGATCATGTCTGCAAATTGTGAAACTTTGTAAAGGTCTTGTCAGAAACTAGCATTCCTTGGGAGAATCTGAGTGACTTTGAATCCAAAGCTTTAAGCAAAATTTAGGGGGTGCAAAGTTACTATATCTAAAATTACAAATATTTATTTCCCTCTATTCTAGACAAATCTTACTTGCACAAGTTCAGAGTCTGTGTAGCAGAGAATCAGTTTCTATACAGTACAATGTGCAGTATAAGTTTTCTGTAAGCATTATTTTTCTTTAAGTTTTTCTTTTTCTTTAAGTTTTTCTTTTTCTACATCATCTCACTCTATGGGGCTTTTAACGAACTACAAATTACTTTTGTTAAAAGTTCTTTTTCTGCCTTATTCATATTTATGGACTTTTCTGCATAACAAGCGATGCAGGATAGATCTGAAATGCAAATGCAATCCAGAAGCTTACAGTGGTCTTTGACAAAATTCCTAACTATGGACAGAGAGCTGCAAATGTGTGATGTATCACACATGATGTTCAGAATGTCTTGTATAAAATTTTAGCAATCAGAGTCTTTTAGTCAAAGAGAGCAACACTATTAAAATGGTCTGTTTTCCACACTCTGCCTGTACCCCTTACTGAGATACAGATTGGTTTATGCTTCTTTTTTCCCCCTTAGGTGACCAGGGTGGAGAAAAGAAGCGCAAGAAAGGTGCTTCTTTCCAAACAGTGTCCTCGTTGCACAAGGTTTGTTACCTCTCCACACCTGGCGGTTTGAGTTAAGAGAATGCATTGAAGAAGAATGTTAAGGATTGTAATGGACAAGAAAAAATTGAAATCCAGCATTGAAATTTGACCTGTGGACAGGGTTATTGACCTTGGCTAAGGAAATACACTGCTATTAAATCTGCATATCAGGGGCTGCTCCATTTCATCATCTTGGAGCAGTCAGGAGATTGTTCTTTTTCTGTGTTTGAGAAAGTATCACAAAATGGTGCCAACAATTGCTTTATCACTTATTTTGTGGCTTACAGCTTCATGCTTGTCTTTGGAACAGGAACTGATTACAAGTAATTTGCTAGTGCCTATCTGATTACTGCTTGTAATTGGATCCTAGGGTTAGAGCAGTCATGGAAAACAAAAGTTGTTGAATGAAGCCTCTTTTTTCCTTACTTATTCTGTTCTACTAGAACTGGCATGTGCTCCTGGTGGAAGCTGTCACTAAGATTGTGCCTGAGGAAGAATGGGGCTATTTACCATTTTTTTACCATTACTACCATTTCTATGGGTAACATTGAGGAAGCTGTAATATAGGTAAATCTCTGGTTGGGAAGGATGTAGTTACCCACTAGCCATGTCACTTTATCTTGTTTGGAGATACTCCCCATGAAGGGAAATCACAGGAAATTGAGACCTGCATCTTACCAGCTGAAGAGGTATAAATGTGGCTGAAGGAGCACTCAGACAATAATTAATAAGCCACAGATAGAAGTCCACTTTCCAGCACAAAAGCAGCTGTTAGTACTCAGCTCAGGTTGTTTGTTGTCCTGACTGGCATATGAGAAATTTGCAGTTTGCACAGTTGTGCTGATAACATTCCATTCCACCTCCCATGGTCTCCATTTTCTGCTTACTAGACAAAACACTTTCCCCAAAGCTTGGTGACCCCTGAATGGTTGACTTCTTCTGAGCTAGCTTGCTGTCTGTCTGGGACATGTCTGATTAAGATCAATAAAGGGAAAATGCTTGGCCAGGAGACAAAAACCCAGCCTTTATGAGGAACAGGTGGGAAAAGTGAGCTCTCCCTACTGGGTAGGGAAGTGACTAGGCAAAGATGCAGTTGGCTTTACAGAAATGCTCCACAGGATGTTACTGAATCTTGCCTGCTGTTCATCTTGGGTTTTGAATTTCTGGGGTTGTAAGTAAACAGGAATCTTCTTTTCTAAAACTGATATGGAATCCTATGATAATGTTAAATCGTACTTTGGTTTATTTGAACACATTTCTCTCTAATAATTTTGGTAAGCTTATAATTTTGTTGGAGAATTTTTAGAAAGATGAGCTTCTTAAATTTAACAACCAACAAACCAAAGAAATAGTGATTTGAATTCCACTAAACCGCTAAAGCTAATTATGTTTTTAATGTGTCTGTTCTAGGAAAATTTAAATAAGCTGATGACTAACCTAAGATCTACAGCCCCTCACTTTGTACGATGCATTATCCCAAATGAATCAAAAACTCCAGGTATGAAAAAGACGATAGTCTTAAAATTTTAGAATATTTAACTCTGTCATTCTATTACTTACTTCTGAGTCACCAGATTGTGCTTAAATACTGTCTGTGCTTTTTACCTTATCCAATCGTGTTGGTCTTTCAGGAGATGACATCTCACCTTTTCCAGTTTCCTTGGGGAAATGAAGATGAAGCCCTGTGGAGAAACTCCATTTAATTTAGCCTTGTTTTCCCCCTGCAGGCGAAATGGATGCATTCCTTGTTTTGCATCAGCTCCGCTGTAATGGTGTCCTGGAAGGCATCCGCATTTGCCGGAAGGGTTTCCCAAACAGGGTGCTTTATGCTGACTTCAAACAAAGGTAATGCAGAGCTATGATGTCTCCTGTTCCGTTCAGGTTTATCTTCTTTTCAGTTTGGTTGACACGGAAGGCAGAATTCTGCTCTTCCTTGTGTCTGTGTAGATACAAAGCAGGAGATTACCCTGGGTGTTTTGGTTTGTTTTTTTTTTTTTTAAGTTCTGGGGGAAGAGCGAAAAAAATCAAAGCAGAATCTGGGCCAATTTTACACATTGCTCATCTGTTATCAACAGGTACCGCATCTTGAATCCAGGAGCAATCCCAGAGGATAAGTTCGTGGATAGCAGAAAAGCTGCTGAAAAACTGATGGCGTCTTTAGAAGTTGACCATACCCAATATCGTTTTGGACACACCAAGGTAACCAGAAGAGACCATCATTGCTTATGTAAAGAGAAAGGTGATAGATCTGGTATTTAATTTGCAGAATAGGACACTGCAATTTCTGGTGGTGGTGTTTAATGGAGATTTAATAATACAAGGAACCCGTAAAATAGCAGCAAAGTGATAGTAGGTTTTAAGCTGTGCTAGAGGAAATTTAACTCTCCAGCTCAAGTTCCCACAAAGCTTTTATTAGAGCAACTCTACAAGCAGACACAGCAGCAGTTGATGCTCCATGCCCCCCAGTAAAACAATAGATTTTTTAGTATAATATAGGTATATTCAAACATAGATGGACCACAAGATCAGCTGCAGCTTTTGAAATGAGGCCATGTGCAATTCTCACATGATCCCATTAGCAGGGATTTCTGGGAGTCAGGAGTTGTGGTTCAACTGACCTACTTGGAACCCTGCCACAGCTGAAAGGTATTGTGGCAGTAAAATAGTTTGGCCTATTCAAAACTGGAGAGATAAAACCCAGTTTTAAAACAACTCTGGAACTGTACAGTGAAGTCCCTGATGCAAGTGGTATTTGGCCCTCTATACTCTTCTAGTTTATAATGTGTCAGTAAGAATACCATTGTGAACTATTTCAGCAAGGTCATTGTAGCTCTGATATAAATCCTTCATTGTGGTGAACTGGCATCTGTGCATGTACCAGGTGTTCTTCAAGGCTGGTCTCTTGGGCCATCTAGAAGAAATGAGGGATGAGAGACTCGCAAAAATCCTAACAATGATCCAGGCAAGAGCGCGTGGCAGATTGATGCGGATTGAGTTTCAGAAGATAGTGGAGCGCAGGTATGAAGGCACCCCCTTAAATCTTAGCAGATAATAGTAATTACCATTTAATTATAAGTTGAATAGAGCCATTAATTACAGTCCCTAAGGCTATAGATAACCCTAAATTAAAAGCTTTAACTGGATGTGTGATAAAAATAATCACAACTGTATATTAGTTGCCTGCAGCGCTGGTAAAAATGAGATTTGGAAATTTTTTGTGTCTCTAAAAATAAAAAGATCTGGGGAAAGTTTCTTATATCTCTTGGAAATCAGTACAGGTTCCTAATATTGCTCAGAAAAAAACCTATGAAACTGCCTGAGAATGAAAATGAAACCCTCACTTTTTCAATTCAGGTTAAGATTTAGGGATTTTTGTTTGTTTTCTCTTAAACTAGGGATGCCCTTCTTGTAATTCAGTGGAACATCCGTGCTTTTATGGCTGTCAAGAACTGGCCTTGGATGAAGCTTTTCTTTAAGATCAAGCCTCTCCTGAAGACTGCGGAAACTGAAAAGGAGATGGCCAATATGAAGGAAGAATTCCTGAAACTGAAGGAGGCCCTGGAAAAATCTGAAGCACGGAGAAAGGAACTTGAGGAAAAGCAAGTCTCTTTAGTTCAGGAGAAAAATGATTTGCTTCTCCAGCTCCAAGCTGTGAGTAGACACACAGATTTATATACTTATTAGACGTTCTTTGAAACTCAAAGGTTTACAGACCGCGGTGTTAGTGGAATTTAATAAAAATAAGCTGTTGACCTTGTCAGAGTCTTGCCAAAATTCAGAGTGGATAGAAGTTCTCATGTTTTAGCATATAACCAGGTGGGCTCACAATGCAAATCTTAACAGGTTCTGTTCAAGGCAAAGTCCATGGCAGCAACACATTCAAGTAGTGTCATATATGACTAGTCATGCTCACCACTATATCATTCTGCTCTGTTAATTACTTGTCTTCTGAAATCAAGAGTAGGAAATTTTCCTTACGCTGCTGCGTAGCATTGGATCAGGCTCCCTGACCACTTACAGGACTGGGGACAAGTAAGGGAGAAAAAAGGCCAGGCAGTCATTGCTGTCCTCTTCCTTGTGCCACACCAGGAGCAAGACACTCTGGCAGATGCTGAGGAACGGTGCGACTTGTTGATTAAATCCAAGATTCAGCTGGAAGCCAAAGTCAAAGAACTGACAGAGAGGGTTGAGGACGAGGAAGAGATGAATTCTGAGCTGACTTCTAAGAAGAGAAAATTGGAAGATGAATGCTCTGAGCTCAAGAAGGATATTGATGACCTTGAAATAACACTTGCAAAAGTAGAGAAAGAGAAGCATGCTACTGAAAACAAGGTACATTCAAAACTTTGCCATGTATTCAAAAAAGACTGAGTATGGATTATCTTTATGACAAGTGCTACAGGTCCTCTGATGGTTTTACACTGTTACACAGGCCACACTGAAGGGTCAGTAGATACAGTAATTTGACTTTATGAGGTAAAAATTGTTAACTCTGAGCCTAAATTTCCCTTTTTTTGAAGTGAGTCCTACTGCACTTCAGCTGAAGAATTATACCCATTTGGGGCATTTTTAAGTAAACAATTTTCTGCTGTAACCTCCAGCTCTCCTCCTTAAAGCCTGTAAATGTAAAAAGCTCATCTCCTACTTCTCCCAGAGAGAATCAGAGGCTGGAGTCCATCACAATGGGAGTGACTGAAAAGAATTTAGTGTGTTTGAAATAATGCGCTATATCCACACCAAAAACTGGCAGACATTAATTCCCTTGATGACAATTTCACTCAAAAAAGCCCTACTCAAAAGAGGTCCTCAGTGGGAAACCTTTCTTTCTCTTGTTTTTCTGCTTACAAGTTCAGACCAGATAGTCATTTGAGCCTTGTTATGATAATCCCTTCCTTCAAAGTCTTACAAATACATCTTCCTTTCTCACACAGGTCAAAAATCTGACAGAAGAAATGGCAACACTTGATGAGAATATCAGCAAACTTACCAAGGAGAAAAAGGCCTTGCAGGAATCTCATCAGCAAGTTCTAGATGACCTACAAGCAGAGGAGGACAAGGTCAACACACTGAGCAAAGCTAAAGTGAAACTGGAACAGCAAGTGGATGATGTAAGCTGGCTTTGCCTTTATGTTTCACGAGGCTCATTTTACCATCACTTAGAGTGCACCTTCCATGAGACTGAAAGGTTGCAAAGCTTTGAAATGTGTTCCTGTCCTTTTAGAAATGTAGTCCTTGTACTGTCTGTAAAAGGTATAATTACAGGAACACTAGAAAAATTTGTGTTCAGCCTTTCAAAGGATTGCAATCACAAGGGAAAATCCTCCCAACTTGCACTTGCAGTGTAACTGGCATGAAGTCAAACAGAACTTTGCCGCCAAGAGAACTGTAAATTTGTGCTTGCACAAATGTAAAGCATGGAGTAACCCTTTTGTTCTATTTCTTTAGCCCATATGCCCACTGGCTGCTAGAAAACAAAAAATGTAAACTAGGATGCTTGTCCGTAAGTGCTTCTGCTTCACAGTTCACTAGAACTCAGCACAGAACTGGGCACAACCTACATCTGACTGTTGTAAACCATCTGTGTTCAATGTATTTATTAAGTGACTTTGCTCCTAAAGCTCGAGGGATCGCTTGAGCAAGAGAAGAAAGTGAGGATGGATCTAGAAAGGGCAAAACGCAAACTGGAAGGGGATTTGAAGCTGACCCAAGAGAGTGTCATGGACTTGGAGAATGATAAGCTGCAGATGGAAGAAAAGTTGAAAAAGTAAGAAGTTGATTCTGTTGTACCAAATAAAGCAATGCAGTTACAGTGTCATTTAAGTGCCTTCAGGCGTGTCATCCTGCTCTGATGGTGGCTGAAAGAAAATTCCATTATGAAAATGTGTAGCCAAGGAGGGAGGGAAAATTACTTTTGTGTGCACGATACCTGAAACATTCATTAAACTTTCCTACATGAAAAAAAAGCAACCCAGAAATTTACTAATGTTTTTCATTGCTTAGAGGAGAAAGCTGAAGGGAGTCTCTAAAGTTGTTCATCCTAATTAGCTGTGGTAATATCGCTGGGAGACCTGACTCTGTTAAATATGTTTTTCCATTGAGTCTGAAAATAGCGTTGTTTTTGTATGACACAAAGAACCAGAAATATAATTGCACAAATGCATGCAGAGGCTTGACTTGGAAACTGCTGCTCAGAGGAAAATGTGTTTTCATGCAAATTGCAATACATGAGAATTGTTTTCATTTTTAGATACATTAGAAGTTTTATTGAACAACTCTTTAAAAATTGCAAAATCCTAACTTGAAGCTTCAAGGCAAATTGTCACAGTAGGATTTTCCTTTCTATGCCAGGAAAGAATTTGAAATGAGCCAGCTGAATTCCAAGATAGAAGATGAACAAGCTATAGTGATGCAGCTGCAGAAGAAGATCAAGGAGCTTCAGGTCGGCTTGCTTTTTTATCGTATATCTTAGGATAAGCTTCTCTTTGTGCCTCACCAAAAGACCTTGCAGAAACTTTTTATGGTTAGCTGCAGCTCCTCTTTGAGACACAAAGCGGTACATCTCCATAGGTTCCCAGACAGATTCCTTTTTCCCTTAGGATGCTTGCTCTATAGAGTTTCCTCCCAGCAGCAGGACATATGACCACAGAATGGCAGTGGTTTCAGGCAAGGCAGAAAGGTTCTGGTGTTTTGTTTTAAGCAAAAAATACTGTTCCAAACCATAGAGGTGAGGGTAGTTGCTGAAGAGGAGTTCAGCAGTGATAAGCATGGATTTGAAATGTAGAGAAAAGGTTAAAACATGCAGGAAATTTTCAACAGAAATTAAAAGGCCAAGGAAATTCAGCACAGTCCAAACAAAATGTCTGGACCCAAAAATAACAGCTCTACTTTTTTTTTGTTAATGAAGAATATTTGTATAACTTGGATGTAAAGTGCAGATTGGTGAAAATAATCTTTTAATAAAAAAGACTGCTCCCAATAAATATGTGTTATCCATGCGGTTCTGCACACTGCTGTATTGAAACCCTGTCTTAACACTCCTAGAGAGAAATTATTTCAGTCACTGAGCTCTTAAAATGAGAATTTTTTGCTCTTACTCCTGCTAGCATGTAACTCCTCACATGTACTTCAGCTGAATGTCAAATACGTGAACATAAAGTCAGCGCACTGGACCTATATGTCTTGAACTAGAACTTGCAGAGCAACCTACTGCAAGGAAAATGTGACTCATCATCATTACTGTAGCTCAGGATCTGATTTACTGGCACAAATGGGCAAGCCCTTTAACTGCTGAGCTTCTGCCAGCGAGGTAAAATATGGGCTGGCAGAGGGTTTAACAGTTTGTAAGATGCCTCATGGTTTTCTGATGGGAATCATTGTAAAAGTGACCCAAAAGTGTTCATGTCTCTCTGGCAGGCTCGTATAGAAGAGCTAGAAGAGGAGTTGGAAGCAGAAAGAGCTGCTCGAGCCAAGGTGGAAAAGCAGAGATCAGATTTGGCCCGAGAGCTGGAGGAATTGAGTGAGCGGCTTGAGGAGGCTGGGGGAGCCACAGCTGCCCAGCTGGAGATGAACAAGAAGCGTGAGGCGGAGTTCCTGAAGCTGCGGCGCGACCTGGAAGAGGCCACACTGCACTATGAGGCCACGGCTGCCACGCTGAGGAAGAAGCACGCGGACAGTGTGGCTGAGATGGGGGAGCAGCTGGACAACCTGCAGAGGGTCAAGCAGAAACTGGAGAAGGAGAAAAGCGAGCTGAAGATGGAAGTGGATGATCTGTCATCCAACATGGAGCAGATGGTCAAGGGAAAAGTAAGGGTCCTGAGGCTTCCCAAAGCCCCCAAAGTCATGTGTAGCTAAGGCTGGTCTGAAAGTTTCCCGGGACACCTGGTATGGCCGAAGTGTTTTAGAAGGTGGTGTCCTGCACCATGTCTCCCTTACCCAGCTGGTGACACAACCCTTCCCCCCTGGAGAGGTGGCAGCAATTAAGATGGCCTGTTTGAAACACACAGTGCATCCTCAGTCCCAGGCATATTGTTTATCCATGGATCTCAGGCCACAAAAACGTGTCGCGTAAATTAGGCTCCTCCAGGCTGGTGACAACTGGAGTCATGCCATCCAAGGCAGGATATCTCTCACCCTAAGCAGAGTCCTTTCAGATCCTGCCCTTGGTTCACAGTTTTGATCCATGCTAGCATGGAGTGCAAAGTGAAGGCTTGCATGATCACACTGTGTATTTTCACTTCCTGCAGCTGAATTGTGGATTTTGTTTCCTGAGTAGATAATCTCAGTAGCTTTCAGAGCACTCTAAATAGACTTCTTTCAGTGCAAGTGAGGAAAAGAAATGTCAGTATTCTCAGAGTTAGAAAGCTGTCATCAAACCCAATTTATGATAAATGGCAATTAAAGCAGAATCAGTAGAGCAATTTTCATTGGAGGTGATTTTCCCATCTAGCAATTATGAGGCGGCTATGCCTGAACTTCATAGGCATGTGACTGCTGCTGAAGTTCTTGCAGAGTCTTTTTACACTGGTGCTTACATTCAGAACACAATTCAGAGAAAACAAACGGGGACGATGGTCAGATGGGGAGTCCCATGGCCTGGGATCATAGACATGGGGCTGCTCTTACCTGCCCTACTGCTGTGATGTTTGTGTCTTTGCTAGCCGCCATTCCTCTGACAGACAAACACACAAAAAAAAGGATACATTTTGAAGGCTACAGCTTCCAAATGTTTGCCTGGAGGCTACAACTTTCTTTGTCTTTTCCCCTGATTCCCATCAGGCCAATGCAGAGAAGCTTTGTCGCACTTATGAAGACCATCTGAATGAGACAAAAACAAAACTGGAGGAAATGACTCGCCTCATGAACGACCTCACTACTCAGAAAACAAAACTACAGAGTGAGAATGGTATGTGCATGTTCAGCCCAGATAGACTGTTTCCCAGGAATTTATCAGGGGCACCTCTGCATCAGTGAGATGTGTTCTGCAAAGGCATCTGCTCTGGAGGTGGCAGGGTTGGGGTTGCTGAATGGAGCAGTAGCTTTGTGTCTTTTGACATTTCTATCTTCAGTATTCTTATAACCTTGGTGGCGAAACTCTGCCTTGGATTGGCTTTTAAAACACATCTATATCCACATTTATCAGTATACAGTGATACCCTCTCATGAGCCAAAATGGATGTGCCAGCTCAGAACCCAGTATGTGCCAGGCTGCCTAGGTACCTCTTGTTTCAGGAACAAGGATATGTGCATCTAGAAATGCTAGACGTAAAAAGGAGTTGGGCCCGTGTGAGTCCCGTCTTCCTCAGCCCAACCTTGAGCATTGCACCCTAGATGTTCACATCTGACTAAAAATACCACATATCATCTAACTTCTTGCTACTTTTCTGGCCAGAGCAGTATTATTTAATTTCTGCATCCTCATCAGATATCACTGTTCTGTGTATTTTCAAAGACATATTTTTCATTTCCTGTTAGTTGTAACTTCTGTGTCTCCTATAAGACTGTGGTTTTCACCCTGCAGTGACACACTTCCAATGCCCAATGAAGTTTTCCTTATGTATTCATCTGTTCTGTATGCTGGTTGTTGTGAGGTTCTCAGGGTGCTTTGCAGACCTCTGGAAAGAAGTCTGTGGAAAGGCAATATAAAATAGTGAAAAAAAGTAAAACCAGCTACAACTGCCTATGAAAGTAAGCGTCAGTCTAGTCTGATCCACAAACTGAAGTAAAATTAATGAATCAAGCTATTGGCAGTACAAAAAAAAACCCAAAAAACCTCAAGTCACAAAACCCACCCAAAAAAGCAAAAAAAAAAGAAAATCTAAGAAAAACTATCCTGGTGAAGTGTCTGATGGTTACAACTTCAGAAGAAGCTTCACAAGAGGTCAATCACAAGAACTGTGAGTTCTTTTCCTCAGCAGAATTGGACAGGTGGGACTATGATTTTTGACTGTGACTTCATTATTTCATCATCTTGGTCTTTTTTTTTTTTTGTTTGTTTATTTGTCAAATCTTGTGGCAGGTGAGTTTATTAGACAACTTGAAGAGAAGGAGTCACTGATAAGTCAGCTGTCCCGGGGAAAAACATCCTTTACACAACAGATTGAAGAACTTAAGAGACAGCTAGAAGAGGAAACCAAGGTAATGCTTTAACTGTGTCCCATTCCTTGAAATGGAATGGCGAAAAATGTTCATGTTCAGTTGAAGCCTGGATAAAAGCTGAAATAAGACATAGGAGTGACAACAATTCCTACTAATTGTACTGATATAAGTTCCTGCCCCTGTGAGGCAAGTCACAAGAGAAGAGTTTAGGAAAATCATCAGCATACATAAATGCTAAATAAATCTTACCCAGTAGGATAGCCAAAATCTCAGATCTTACATCTTAAAAGTTTGGGTGTTTCTCCGAAGTTGTTAAATTATCCTCAGTCTTGATAACTGCCTTCTCATGTCACC
Organism: Eulacestoma nigropectus; assembly: GCA_013397775.1. NCBI lineage: Eukaryota > Metazoa > Chordata > Aves > Passeriformes > Eulacestoma > Eulacestoma nigropectus. The sequence goes on from VZTE01003928.1 coordinate 214,665, forward strand.
ACTTAGGGATGACTTCAAATAATTCTTATCTCACTTCACCTGGTCTGTCAAAGCCAGAGGCAAGACAGAAAAAGAAGCTTAAGCCTCCATTTGAATTTCTAGGGGCTGTTTGTTTTGGTTTTGCTGTAGGTAACCTTGCAATGTTGTGACCTTTCTATCCCTGCAGTCCAAAAATGCCCTGGCTCATGCCCTGCAAGCAGCCAGGCATGACTGTGATCTCTTGCGGGAGCAGTATGAGGAGGAGCAGGAAGCCAAGGCAGAGCTGCAGCGCGCTCTCTCCAAGGGAAATGCAGAAGTGGCACAGTGGAGAACCAAGTATGAGACTGATGCCATTCAGAGAACTGAGGAGCTGGAAGATGCCAAGTGAGTTATGTGGGCTTCAGCGTGCCCTTGACTGGCAGGACTGTGCTCACTGGGTCTTGTTGTGTGCTAAGGAAATAGGGCAGCCTGGTTGGAAAGTCCCTCTGACTCAATGCTGTAATTTGGGGCTGTCCTTCTGTTCTTCATATTGCTTGGGCAGGTAAATGTTTCTGCTGAGTGCTTGTCTGTGGGGTAGTGGTTGTGGATACTGGGGTTTATTTGAGAACTAACAAAATTATATAGCTCTACTTAGTTATCTCACACTCACTTTGCCTCGGCCCACTACTATGCTTCCCTTGTCTTGACTTCCTTTCCCACTGGGAGATGATGGCTACCCTGGGAAAGTAGGGCAGAAATCCATGTTGGCTCACACTGTACAGCTGCTCCCTGTTACCAGGCTCAGGGTGCTGAGCAAGGTCTCTGAACATCTCCAACTTCTGCCTCTGCACATCTCCAATCTGTATGATCTTACCACACTTTCATCATATTTTGTTCATCTAATATCTCCACAACCCTCTTTCTAGGCTGTCCTTTCTTTTCAGCCCCTCTTCTTGTCAGGACTCCCTGTTTTCCCAATCTAAATAGCCTATGAACAAAAGCCCAGGGCATGACCAGCCTCCTAATTGGTGGTTGTCTCCTATCTCTTAATTGGAGGAAAATGACACTGTCATTTAGAGCACGTCTTATAAAAGATTTACAACCAGGCCATACCGGTTACAGCTAGTAAGTAGCTAGCTGGTACCCGAGAGTTCAAAAGTTCAATTTCAAATATTCAGACACACACAAAATTATCTGCCACATACCAGTATTCATAATTTAAGCTATTTTTTTCCATCATAGTCTCTTCTCTCTAGAGGCTGAGTTTTCCTCTCCATTCCTCTTCCCCTTGCCCCATCCTTGCCCTCATCCCCTCCCTATTTTCCCTTTCAGAACCGATTTATTGAGTCGTTGCTTTGGTGCCAGTTTTTCTGGATAACACAACACGAGTGACACTTGTTCATTTCACTGTGTCTTCCCACTTCATAGGAAAAAGCTCGCTGCCCGCCTGCAAGAAGCTGAGGAAGCAATTGAGGCAGCCAATGCCAAGTGTTCTTCTCTGGAAAAGACAAAGCACAGGCTGCAGAATGAGCTGGAAGACATGATGATTGACCTGGAGAAGGCTAACTCAGCAGCTGCCTCACTGGACAAGAAGCAGCGTGGGTTTGACAAGATCATCAATGACTGGAAGCAGAAGTACGAGGAGTCACAGGCTGAGCTGGAGGCTTCCCAGAAGGAGGCCCGTGGCCTCAGCACTGAGCTCTTCAAGCTGAAGAATGCCTATGAGGAGACACTGGACCACCTGGAGACTTTGAAACGGGAAAACAAGAATCTCCAAGGTATGCTTCATTCAGGTCCTGCAGCCAGTGCAAGAGCCACATCAGCAGATGGCTGGAGGGATGCAGGTGCCCTGCATCAGCTGTGGGGAAAGGTGTTTATCCCATCCTGAGATGAGCTTTCCAATGTCATTTGAAAGATTTGCTCTGGTATGGCCAGAACAGAGAAGGCTTCCCTTTGCCCCCCTGTCAATGCAACTTACTGGCAGAGGAGGCAGTCTCAAGGGAGGAACAAGAAAGATGACAGAGGTGCAGTGGGTGAAGCCTAAACAGCAGAGCACGGTGTCCCTAGCCTGCAGGACACAGAAAAAAACTAAATCACTACAGCCACTTCAAAAAGCATTCACAAGAAAAGCTGTGCCTTCAAGTTGTTCAGGTAAAAAATCTTGCTGTTAAGTGAAAGTAACGCAGGGCTCTTGTACAGACAAGCCCTTGAGGTAGCAGGCTGAGGCATGGGTCCTCTATTCACACTCCATGAATTGCAGGATGTTCCAAACACACTGTTTTCTAAATCCATCCATCCTCTTTTGTTTCAGAGGAGATTTCTGATCTGACCAATCAGATCAGTGAAGGAAACAAGAGCCTCCATGAAATAGAAAAAATCAAGAAGCAGGTTGAGCAAGAGAAGTCGGAAGTTCAGCTGGCTCTGGAAGAAGCAGAGGTAAGGAAAAAAAGCTCAAGGGAAAGGGAAGGTGTCTTTATGAGGATTTTCCATCCTGTTATTCTTCTCAGGAAAGCAGCCAATGTGTTGATTTTTAGCATGTGCAGCCTCTCCGCACCCAGCTCCTCCAGCCTTGCTAGCCAGTGTCTTCAAGAGTGACTTTTGGAGATGTCAGCCCTGTGATCATCAGTGGAGGCATTTTGCAAGGAGGTGCCTTGTAGCTTTTGGGTTTTTGTTAGAATCATGGAATCATCAAGGTTGGAAGAGACCTTTAAGATCATCCAGTCCAACCATTCACCCTGCACTACCCCTGTAACCCCTAAACCACATTGCCCAGCGCCAGATCCAGTTGTTCCTTGAATACCTCAAGGTATGGGGACTGCACCACCTCCCTGGACAGGCTATTCCAATGCCTGAACAGTCAATTTTTTTTTTTTTAAGATGTGATCTGCATCTCCCCTATCTCAGCTTTATGCCATTTCCTCCGGTCCTCTCACTGTAGGCAGAAGAGACTGACCCCCACCTCACTACAACCTCCTTCCAGGGAGCTGTAGAACGTGATGCAGTGCCCCCTGAGTCTTCTCTTCTTGTGACTAAACAAACCCAACTCCCTCAGCCGTTCCTCATAAGACACCTCACTAGACCCTTCACTTGCCTTGCTGCCCTTCTCTGGTTGGTTGGTTTGGTGTTTGGGGATTTTTTCACTTTCAGGAAGCTCAGAAATTTTCTGTCCACTGCCTCAAAATTCAGTCCTTGCTCACTCTGATGTAGAACATTTCAATATTTCAGAAAACAGAAATGCTGAAAATTATGGTCTTACACTCTTTTATCATATATTTCTACTGTCTAGTTTCCAACAGCAAATTCACCATTTCCCGCTTGTGAGAATAAGAAAATAAATCCCCTGATGACTTTCTCTTTTATAAGGTCTCAGATTGCAGTTGTTTACTGCAGCCTGCTTTAAAAAATGCAGTAGTCTCAGAAGAAATGAAAACAGTCCAGTAGGAATTTGGTAAAGACATTTGGCCTCACATCATTAATTTCTACAGTGCCAACTATGCACGTACCCAAGAGGGTTGCCTCATCCTAGTTTCCAGAAACAAACCAATACGGAACAATCCAACTGGAAATCCTTGTTATTCACTTAAAGGGCTCAGCAGACAGGTTTTCTTGGAAGTGAGGTGCACTACAAGGCTAAGAAGGGGTGTACATGGTGCTGGCAGAAGCATCAGAGCACATAGCAAGGGATTTTTAGTGATGGCTGTATTTCTTTTGAATTGCATCTAAATAATATCTGCTAAACCAACAAACACCCAGTGACAGGAATCTCTTAATAACTTTAATGCTGTGCAACTTCTTTTGTCTGTTGTAGGATGCTTTATACGTTGCAGGGATTTCACAGCCAAACAGGTGTTCAGAGCAGAGGAAAGTGCATGTCTTCCTTCCACAGCTCTGGGATGTGGAGAATGATTATGTGCTCTGACAAAAAACTTCCCTTGCTAGGAAGAATACACCAGTTCTTGAGGGATCTAAGGGGCATGGTTTACTTTCCTGGACTGTGTGGAATGGCTTTCTAAAACTCAGTGGTATTAGGAGCTAACAAAAGTAAAGCAATGATGTATCTTATTTTAAATGTGAAAAAAATGGGTTAATGCAGATTTTCTCCCTTTCTTGGGATTCTGGCAGTCACTGCTGATGACGAAGAACTTCCACGTGCTGTTCCCATTAATATATTGTGGCTTCTTGTCATGATATGTGTATTTGACTGACCTGCTGCATGTTGGCTGGAGACCAGCAGGGATTTTGTACAGCTTTGTTTCCACAGCCCTCATTCCGTTTCCTCATTCTCTCAAGGGAAGCGTAGCTAAGCTTGTGCAGTTCCACCACTCAGAGAGCACTTCCAGAAATACGATGTTCGGTTCTGTGCTTTCGTTCCTGTTCAATGAGAGCAGCAAGGAGACAGAACAACACTGAGCCTGGCTTATGCAAGACCTGAAAGTCAGAGGCCTTGTTATTTCTTTATGGGCTGTTGTCTACTTAGTTCTTCACTTCCATATATGAGAGAAATGTGGGAGTAAAGACAGGAACAAATCACTCCTGTTTCCCAGACTTGTCTTCATGTTAATTGGAAAGAATGGACAGAGATCTTTTGCATTTTGTCATACAGACCTGATGTCTATTATTTCTTTCCTTGAAGTCATCTTGCTTAATAAGATGATGTAATTGGGACATTTCCAGCACTTCGTGATCTGGAGAGATTTTTGTGAGCAGGGGGGATAGACATGTGGACCCCTTCACTCTCCTGATAACAATCTTGTTTTAGCTTATCCCTGTCCCCTACAAGCCTGTGAATTTCTGGAGCGTGTCTGTAGAGAGGTGTGGAGCAGGGAACATCTGTTGATGTCAAAGCCGTGCAGGCAGGTCTGAAGGTGTTGGTGTGTTGTTTTGGTGTTTTTTGTGAGCTGTGGACTGTTTGACAATTTGTCCTCTGAGGAGCTTGCTGCTCAGTTTTCCAGCTGTCAGGATGCATTAGAAAGCAAATAAATGTGTTGTTTTGCCACGTAAGCTACTCGTGCCCTTGCCTAGAGAGAGGGACGGAAGGAGGAAATAGGAAGAGAAGAGTGAAGGGATCATGTTTGTGCAGCTGTTTGTGATCTGGAAAAAAAAATCAATTCCTGGTTTGCAAGCTCTTGCTGTTTTCTATTTCAGGGAGCTTTGGAGCATGAAGAAAGTAAGACCCTTCGTTTTCAGCTTGAACTTTCTCAGATTAAAGCAGAGTTTGAAAGGAAACTGACAGAAAAGGAGGAAGAAATGGAAAATATAAGGTACTGTGCAGGAAGCAGCATGTCTCTTAAGGAAAAAGTCTGAAAAGACTGGAACTACTCTCAAGACCCAAGCCAATTAAATGCACCACAGGTAGTTATGCCAGCATAGGCAGATACCGTCCGTACCAGAAACCAAGACAGTTCTGACTATTTGCCAAAGGGTAGCCCTGCCACATTTCCCTTGCTCAGTTCAAATATTCCTGTCAGATCAGCCTCTGACAGTGTACAACTAAACTCATCACACATAATACACTGCAGCTGTAACAAAACCAGCTGGCATAATCAGATCATGGCACACCAGTGACCGCTAACTCTGTATGTCGACAGTATGGAGGCAAGTAGGTCTAGAGAGCTGCCATCTCCTAATCCTGTGTGGGATGGCTGCCTCCCAAGGGGACCCCCAGGCAAAATCAGCAGTACTTGCCTCAGTGGTGCTCAAACCTATGTTATCTGAAGGCATTTAGTTAATTTATGCAATTACAGCTACACTGAGTGTGGGAGGATGTGAGGAGCTTGCTGTTATGTGTACACCACTTGGGTAAGCAGTGAGAATTGTAGACGTGCAGAAAGTGTGAATGGAACAGGAGAGGAACTTGCAGGTAAGAGGCATAAACAGGAAAAAAATGGAAAGCAATTAGGCGAGAGGAGGATGATGTCTTTTGTCTCTCCCCTCCCAGCCAGCAGAAATGCAAGTCTAAAGAGTCATACCTTTAACAGGATATGCTAGCCTATGTGTCTGTGCAGTTATTCAGAAAGCTTTGGCCTTCAATTAGTCAGTGTTGTAATGTTATTAATTCAAGAATCATGTCATTGTTTATTGATAGGCTAAAGAGTAGGGAAGTGGAAGTCCAAGGCCCACTCTGGCCAGCATACCTACGGGGATGGATATGTTAATTGTTTCAAAACCAAGAATATTTTGGCCCTTTCACCTTCTGATGTCCTGCAGATGTCTGGATTGGAGAGATCTCGGGCCAAGCTGTGCTAATCAGTGCTTTCTGCTTCAGCTTCATTATGAGTGTTCAGCAGACATTCTGTGCTGTTTTCTGGGAGTCTAGGGCACAGTTCAGTATCTTGCTGAAGCAATCAAGCCCTCAGGTTTTTTCTTGTTGACTTGGTGATTTCCCAGAACTCCTACACTTCCAGCAAAACTTGGCCAGCAGTGAAATAAATGTTTCCATGTGTGTCACATTCTGTGCTTTGAGTTACCTTCTGGTTGTAAGAGAGCAAAACTTTTGTGGTAGGACTTCTCTGTCACAGAATCAAGAAAATTAAGCTGTTTGTATCTGTTTTGTCTTTAAATTGACATTAATCTGCCTGTTCCACGGGGACAAGGCTGTCAAGTGGGTGGGTTTAATCTCTTCTAAATTTGTACGTCCGTAACACAGATTTCTATTAATGAATCATTCCCCTTATAATTAGCATAAGAAAAGTTTTTTCAACATCTATTTTAAGACGCAATAAATTGTAGCTTACACATGCCATTTACTATGAAAAGCACCTAGAGTAATTAGCTTAGAACGTAGCAGCCTACCTTCAGTTTGATTAATCCCCTCCACTAATGCCTTCAGCAAAAGGCTGAGACGTAAAACATCCCAGGAAATTATTCAGTAAATATCTTAGTAAGTGACGGTTTGGCTGGAAGTGCTTCTTTTTACGTTCAAATCCGTACTTGCTTGTGTTTACAATCCGTACTTGCTCGTGTTTACAAGAGCTGTGAGAGCACTCCTTGCTCCAGTACTGCCAAAGAAAACACAGAAGAAGGATGCTAGAGGTGCTTACAGATCAGGAGTTAGCTGAGGGTGTGAAGTGCACCAGCCAGTTAGACAGCAGTGAGGCACTGGAAACTATGTATGCTGTGTATGTGTGCTACCTGTGTCAGTCAGAAATACACTATTTCTGGAAGGGAGACACCTTCAGAAAGTGAAGTACTGCTGTGAGTACTTCTATGTCCCTGCACAGAGAGGAAAATCCTTCCATTCATCCTTCATGTCCTTTTCAGGAGAAACCAGCAACGTGCCATAGATTCACTGCAGTCCACCCTGGATTCTGAAGCCCGCAGCAGAAATGAGGCCATCCGGCTCAAGAAGAAGATGGAAGGAGACCTCAATGAGATGGAAATCCAGCTCAGCCATGCTAACAGGCATGCTGCAGAAGCAACCAAGTCAGCACGCATCTTGCAGACACAAATAAAGGTACTGGTGTCCCCCTGAGCACCCAGCGGTACCCACAGGCTGGGTTTCTTTAGCACAGATCAAAACAGCAGTGGTGATGGAAGCTGCTCCCAACAATGTAAAGGGAAAGCCTTGGTGATCACACCTGGCATAAGAGAATACTGAAATGTGGATTTCTTCTCAGACTTGCATACAAGCTGGATGAGATCCAGTCATAAAACCCTTGCTGGCTGCAGCTTTCTGCAGGGGCAGAAAGCTACAGCATGAGGAACTGAAAACCTGTGATTTTCTTGTGAGCTTGCAAGGCTTTTAAAAGAAGTAGAGACAAGTGGATTATCTGGGGTACAGGGAGTGTGTTTATATTCGGCTTTGTTGTTTGCATCAACATTTGTAATAACTTAAAAAAAAAAAGTGTTTCTTGCCAAGGCAGCTCTTCTGTTGTCTCCTCTCCCAGAACCGCCAGCTCTGAGAGATTTGAGCACACAGATTTTTTTCCTCCATTGCACCACATACCACAAAAGCTATTCAGCTTACAGTTTGGAAATAAAATACAAATACAATAAATAAAAAAAGGCATTTAAATTCTTGAGGTTGGTTCCAGGTAGCCGCTGCAATCTGGGTTTCTCTGGTATAAGCACAGAGGTTCGAAATGGAGCTGTATTGTGTTGTTTTAGGAGCTTCAGGTGCAGTTGGATGACTCAGGACACGTGAATGAAGATCTGAAGGAGCAGCTGGCGGTCTCTGACAGGAGGAACAACCTTCTGCAGTCAGAGCTGGATGAGCTGAGGGCTTTGCTGGACCAGACTGAACGGGCAAGGAAGCTGGCAGAGCACGAGCTGCTGGAAGCCACTGAGCGTGTGAACCTGCTTCATAGTCAGGTTGGCTTTTTCTGTGCCCTCTCTCTCACTGGTTAAACTGAGCCTTCTCTGTTGAGCACTGACACTGTTTGTCCATGGCCATCACAAGTCAGACACACCCTGCCATCCCTCCCGAGGGAGAATGGGGGAGAGGAGTTAAGTCACTCTGTAGATAGTCACTCTCTGACTCCCTTCAAGTTAGCAGGAATTGATGATTCATCCAACTGCTTTCAACAGCTTCCAGAACAAACATTGATGGAAAATAAAATGAGTAAATTTGATTTTTTCATTCTTCCCTGCTATAAAACCAGTTTCCTGCTTTAGTTAAGCCATGCCCTGGACAGAGAACAACACAAGCACTGCTTTTGTGCAGGGTACTGATGTTACTCAGCAGTGAAAACCACACGGCTGGGCTCTCACAATAGGGAGATGACACAGGGCAGGAAACCACAGGAAACCACCTGCAGCAAAGTGCTCTCTGTGCCTGCAGGTGTCCGCTGATATCAGCCTTTGGGCATTGTCCAGGTGGACACTGCCATTTCTAGGGTGTCATGGAGGGGGACGTCCTGACTTGACAGCATTTTTACCACAAACCCAAATCTTTTCTTCACCAAATAATAGTCACAAAGAAATTAAAATGTGCTACAGACTGGTGATGCTTTGCAGCGTTTTCTCCAGCCCATTGGTGATATTGTTTTAATCACCTCACTGGCTGAAAAAGGATCATTAATGTACCAAAATGAACAACCTTATTCATTCTTCTATTTCAGCCTATTGCTTATTATTTTATCTGAATCAAAATCGGAATATTTACAGCTTTGACAGTATTTTTAATATTTCTTCAGTCTGAAGCTACCTATGCCAGCCCTTACCACATACCTAGGTCTCCATTCCCAAATATTGCTCTGAGTAATCCAGAAATTGCAAAAAATCAGGAAGCCTTGGTGTGCTATGGTATTTAGAGGAGTTGTTTCTAATCATTGCTTTTCCTTCTTTTCCACTGTTCATTTGGGGAAAACTTAATAAAAGAACACAAGCCTGATCAATCAAAAGAAGAAGCTGGAGGGTGACATTTCCCAGATGCAGAATGAAGTGGAAGAATCACTCCAGGAGTGCCGGAATGCAGAAGAAAAAGCCAAGAAAGCAATCACAGATGTAAGTAGGCTGGTTCTTGCTCACTTTTTTTCCTACCACAGTGTCTAAGGACACTCAAGAAAGTATTTCCCAGGTCACCATTTCTGTGCTTGTCATAGAGCTCATACATCCAAAGCCCTCCACAGTTATCTGAAGGTAACTGATGAAACTACAAAATAAAGCAGGCTAGAGGGCAGAATTTTTTCTGATATTTAGGGTTTGGGTTTGGTTGTCTTCTTAGGGTTTTGTTTCCACAAGGATGCGGTTTCCAATGATCCTCAAAGTCTCAGATCATGTCACCTTTTTATCAAGTAAATCATTCACCCAAATAGATTAAACCAGTACAGACTGAACGACTGCTAACTGGTCTCCTGGTGTACATAGAATCCAGGTGACAAACAAAACGACTGAATTGGAAAAACATGAGGCCTAAGATCCCAGAGAGGTGGAGTGTTTTCCTCTTCTAGGGAGGGCAGGTATTTGGACAGGTATTTGGGCAGGTATGGTTTCACTTCACACAGACCTGGAGAAATCCACTGTTCATTGTTCAGCTGCTGGTTCACATCATACCAACAAACAAAATGAAAGCTAAAACTGGAGATTTCTGTGTACTATGTCTGGAGTGCCAGACAAAGCTATTCCCGTACCCTGTTTCTTGGCTGACAGCACTATTACTGCCTGCCAGAGAGAAGATGCTGATTCTCCTCAATGCAGCTCCATCCTGGATTACTATGAATGCTGTCTTTTGCTGACTGGTCAGTGATGGGTACCAAATCTGCAAATGGCTCTTGGTGGCAGGCACAAATGTCAAAGCAGGAATGAACTAATCTGGCATTCTTTTACCTGCCTTACAGAAATAGCAGGGACTATGTAAGATGTTGATACTGAACTCTATCCCATCACAGACTGCAGAAGATGCTCTGCTCTTACAGCCACTCAGGCAGCTCTCACCTGTGGCTGTGCAGGGAGATTTGTCTGCCAGTTGTCTTCAGCTGCTACTTTTCAAGAGCTCTAAACACCAAGATTAGATTTTGAATAATTTCTGTGTAAAATGTCTGTAGTGAATGTCACAGGCTTACATGTAGGCATTGTAAATGAGAACCTTAGTGGTATGGCACAGGTATAAAGAAAACAAGAAAAAAGGAGAGGTGGAATCTTAAATAAAAGCATTAGAACAGAGATGGGAAAAAAGGCCTCCAAGGTTTTTCCGTCCTTCCATTTTCTCTGTCCAGGCAAGATATACACACAGAAGGTATTCTGTGGAGCTTTGGCTACAGTGAATGATCCAAATAAGAGTTAGTTCAGGACTAATTTTCCACTGTTTATTCTGAAACATAATCCAGTAGCATGAGGGATTTCCTGTAAAATGTGGCTGTTTTTCAGGCAGCAATGATGGCTGAGGAGCTCAAAAAGGAGCAGGATACTAGTGCTCATTTAGAAAGAATGAAGAAGAACATGGAGCAAACCATTAAAGACCTCCAGAAGCGACTGGATGAAGCAGAACAAATAGCTCTGAAAGGTGGCAAGAAGCAGATCCAAAAACTGGAATCCAGGGTAAGTTTGTGATCCAGCTTCAGACCACTGCCTTCTGCTTAAAGAACTGGCACCAGATCGGTAGCCTAGTGCTGCCTGGTAAGTTCACAGAGGCCAAGAAGGGGTAATATGGACACTTTCCTCTGTTTCACAAAATGCAGGTGAGCAGTTCTTGGAGGCATACTTCCCCTTCATTATCCAGCTACAATGAGCTGCTGAGCAGCAGATGAACAAAGCCCTTGATTAAAAAAAACCTAAAAGCCCCAGCACTTAAAATCAGCAGAAGCCTCTCTCAATGTTTGCTTTGGTTAAACTTTTTTGGCCTTTGCACATGTCTGTGCTTCTGACTGATCGTGCAGCTGAAATACTTTTATGGAAAAGCAGAATGAATAGGTGACATTTTGATATCTTCCTGAAATTTGGCTCTATGGAGACACCTAGAAAGTCAGCGTTTCTTGAACTGTGAACCAAATTATCTGCTGCTTTACATATATGTAGCATAATGGCAAGGGTTTTTCCTTTGTTGCAGGTTCGTGAGCTGGAGAATGAGCTTGAGACTGAACTCCGTCGCAATTCGGATGCCCAAAAAGGAGCTCGCAAGTTTGAGAGACGCATAAAGGAGCTGACTTACCAGGTATGCAGTAGCTGCCAGGTCACTGGCAAGACACGCCGTAAATTGCCTCAGTGTTACAGTGAAGGATGGCCTTACTCAGAGCTTTCTGATTGCAGGAAACTTTAGGCACAGGAGGAACATGTCCCTAGGGCTTCCATCACGGAATGGTTTGGGTTGGAAGGGATCTTGGAGATCATCTCATTCCAACCACACTGCCATGTGCAAGGACACCTTCCACTAGACCAGGCTCCTCAGAGCCCCACCCAACCTGGCCTTGAAAACTTCCAGGGATGGGGCATCCACAGCTTCTCGGGGCAACCTGTGACAGTGATCATCATCCTCTTGCCTGATTTGTTGTAACTAATGTCAGAAAGCCCCTGTTGCTGGGATTTGGACAGTTTTAGCACAGTATTAATATGGAACAGGCTTCAATGGCTATTCACAGTGCAAGACAAGAAAGAGCCCAGCTCCCTCTCAGCTGTGCTGCTGTTGCTAAAAGGAGCCAGAAGGACTCAGGTGACTCTAATGCCCTGCTCAGTGTAGGGTTGCTGAGTCCCAGGGCTCTGTCACCTACTGTTGAGCAGCAGGGTCTAGTCTTGGGCCTCCTGCAGGTTTGCTAACAGCTGCTCTTGCTGCTTGCCCTTCAAAAAAGGCCTGCAGCACAGAGCACTTATCCTTTTGCTTTGAACAGCATTAGGAAGATAAACCCATCCATCTGCCTTAGGAGATTATTTAGTCTCCTACCTGTTGTTTTATTTTGACTTTTGTAAGCAGAAGCTGAAGGTTGTTTTCTTTGAATACAGTACGCGGGCAGAATTAGCTGGGCCCCCTGCTTATGGAGTGTGACAGCTTAAACAGGGCTTCTTTTACCAGAAATGCCTTCAAATCAAACTTCAAATTATGCAAATTACATAGTTCTAGGCTCACCCATATCTGCCTCATTATATAATGTCACGCTTTATAATGACAAGCGTGCTCCTCACCCGTGAGCGAGGAACTCAGTCTGTATGTATCTGTACCCCTCTGAAAGTGTGTGCACATATGTATCTTTCTTTATATATGTTTATATTTACACATATATGCATGGGAAGGGTACTCCCTTTCAGTCTTCATCCTCCACACTTACACACATCTTCAATGATGATGTAGAAGTTTTTCTCATGTGTACACAGGATACGGCTAGTTGTGCTTTGAGCTTTAAGTTTCTAAAATATGTATGGCATCCATAATTATTGTATTGTGAGAGATGCATTAAGCCTTTTTAATCTATCAACCCAATTAATGGTGTTTTGATACAGTCAGAAGAAGATAAGAAGAATCTTGCCAGGATGCAAGACCTGATTGATAAGCTACAATTAAAAGTGAAGAGTTACAAGCACCAAGCAGAGGAAGCTGTAAGTAACTATTTGGGCCTTTTTACCTTTGAGAGATGTATTGTTCTAAACCCATAACATTTTATCCACAGATGCTTTTAGTACAAATACTCATTTTGTGTCCCTTAATATTTCTTTTAATATCCATATATGCCCTGTATATAGAACTGAATTTATATTACATATAAAGTAAAATATTTAGCATGTGTGTTGATTATATTTAAGAAAAGGTATTCCATTTTATCCTGACTGCAGTATAATTTGCAAGGGAAGGGGAGGAAGGCAAAGAACAGGAAGGACTTTTTTCCTTCTAGCCCCTCAGAAGGCACATGGAGAGCCTCTCAGTTTACTTAACATGGAAAATGCCACTAGAAACATAGACTCTGTAAAACAACAACAATCTCAGTTCTGCAGGAGGCAAGTGGTGCCCATACAGCTGTTACCTAGGCATGCTGAGCACTCTCCCACCCACGTCAAATTAAAAGCTTTGTTTCATGTGGACAGGAGGAAATCAGCTGCACTCTTTTTTCTCACCAGGAAGCTCAAGCCAATCTGTACCTCTCGAAGTACAGAAAACAGCAACATGATCTGGATGATGCTGAAGAAAGGGCTGAAATAGCTGAATCTCAAGTTAATAAGCTAAGGAGCAAGTCAAGAGATATTGGCATGAAAAAGGTATGGTCATACTGTATGAGGTAGATGTGAGTGTTTAACACACAACAGTGGATGCTCTGTATCTGTTACATCTCTGAAAGTAGTGTAGACTAGGATAAATTCTTGGGTTTCTACATTTTTTAGTTTCACTCTGCCCTTCATTTTAATAATAAGGTAACCCTTTAGGACGGCAATCTGGCGCTTAGACAAAATATATTCTCTGTACTCTTGATGTCATTTAACCTCTGTTCTCAGCAGCAGAAGCAGAACTGGTGATTTCGTGGATTTGTTTCAGGGTTTGAGGTTTCTTTTGGCAAGGGATATTAAAAGACTCCACCTTTTTCTCTCCCTGATGATGTAGATTTCCACGTATGTAATACAGCCTGGGGATTACCACATTAGCAGATACTTTAACATTGCTCTTTCAGTGAACTTGTATTGATTTGAAGAGCTGGATGAAAAGAAAATATTGGTGATTAGTCACTTAGGTGCTGGGAAGTCATTAGTGATTAGAAACATATTTGTGGTGTTTTGCACTTGAACTGAATGGTAGCAGAAAAAGTTGATGAAACTAGAAGGCACTTAAGAACTTAGTCTGGAACTGAAAGCAAACTTATTTATGCTTGCCTTGTGGCAACCAGGGGAAACAAGAGAGGGGTGGTTACTTTTAGGAATGATAGAAAGAAGAGCTGGGTCATTGCTAAATCTATTTCATTTGCAAGTGAAACAAACTTCCATGCTTACCATCACGTAAGTTTTATGGAGTTGATAGCTCCCAAGCTAAGAAAGAGGGAGGAAAACCCCCTTTACACTCTTAGTTTCTGCTTTTATATTGGCCTAATTAAGTCACCTTTGACTGATAAAAATGACTGTTGCTCCACCATCTAGAGCAAAGCTACATTAAAACTATGTGAATATCTGGTTTTTTACACATTTACGTACAATGGAAGCAGTACTGTAACTGAGCCTCAAAATATTTGCAGCCTTTAAGGGTAAAAAATTTCCACAGATTTTTCTAAATTATTCTACCCCTACAAAAAAATCAAAACTAATATAGATTCACTTAAAGATTCACAAAGCCATGGCATCACACAAACACTCTACACATGAGAGTAGATTTTTTTTTTTTAAATACTGTTAAGGTTGCTGTTTATTTCCTGTACCTTACTGGTACCCTCTTCCTGCCTCAAACATGCAGAAGTCACAGAAAAGTGGATGCCTGTTTTTATTATTCAGATGCTGTTTGCCAATACCAATTGCAGCTCTGGCAATGTAGCAGAGTGTTGCACTGCCAAAAGATGAGCTCAGTGGTGCACACAGAGGTGGCAGCTCCACAACAAGGGTCTTGTGGCAGTGACTGCAGGAGCTGCCAGGAAACACCTTGAGGCAACGACTGCTGTCCCAAAAGTCATATGACACATTTCCTTTGGGGTAGGGCACTCTAGAGACTCCTTTAATCCTGCAGCATTAGAAATACCTTGTCTACTGCTACTAGTTCCCATTTCCTGAAAATTCTGTGGTTTGTGATTCAGAACACCTCCATCTATTGAAACAGGGTTGTAGAAGTCCTCTGCTATCAAAAGTCACTATATAATCTAGAACGAGTACAGGTATCTGCATTGTTAGCTAGAATAAGATGGCAAATGTTGGCTAGATTGCTGCTAGTCTGTTTCAGATACAAACTGGTAATACCAGGGAGCAGAAGCATTAGTGAAGCTTTTGTCATTTACTTGTGAACTTATCCTAAAACCCCTTGGCGCTTCTATTTTTAACAGTTGTATACTATCTCTATTGCATTTCAGGTTCATGAAGAGGAATAAAAAAGTCCAAGTTGACAGATACAAGAAAATACTTGACATAATCAGGCACAACTGAAAGCAGATGTAGAAAAAAAGAAGCACTTACAGAAATAAACATCAAGTGAAAATCCAAATAGACTGTGTATCGTATTTCATTCATTTATTTGTGTTTCTATTTTGTCAAGCCTCAGGGATCAATAGAAGATTACATCTCACCAACAGCCAACTTCATTATGTTGGAACAAATCCTAATGGGCAGATCTCTGACAAAATCAGGGCAAAAAAAAAACTAAGGGCAAATCCAGTCATGCTTCACAGCCTCACATGTTTCATATGCAGATTGTTAAAGCAGCTGTCATGGTTTAGGAACGGTACTTCTCAGTTCACTCTCTCAAACCACACTGCCACTATCTTGCTCTCCCTTCCCCTTCCCACTCCAGGAATGGAGTTGGGAGTTGGAAGCACAAAAGGTGAAAGATCACAGGCTGAAGTAAGAACAATTTCCTGGAAACAGCCATGAGATAAAATGAACAGTAGCAGCAACACTATTAATTTTAAAAATGTACAAAAGAGAGGGTGATGCACATGCATGGACCCCTCCTCAAAGGAACCCCTTTCACCCCAAAGAGAGTCCCTTCTCCCCGTCCCCCAACGAAGTGAGGGGGTATCAAATAACATGAGGGTCCTTGTCATGCCCCCTCATGGCAATTAGAAAAAAATAACCCTGTCCTGGCTGGAACCAGGACAGCAGCACAGATTAAACCTGTACAAGGGGACAGCTCTTAAAGCTGGGACAACCCAGCTTCCATTTGTCCTGCCAGTAGGACCCTAAGTTTTGGAGGAGAAGTAAAGATTTTCATATGAACAGTCAGTTTATAAGTTCCACTACCACCAGTCCAACGACTTCTCTTTGCCAGCTGTAGGATGGGCACAGGAGACGCTGCCAAGGGACACTTCCCTGTGGTTCAGAAACAGAGTGTTCTTTCTGCCTTATCTGCCTTTAAACAGGGAACTGGTCCATGGTGGTTTAACACCAGCCAGAAAATTAAACTCCAAATAAGCAACTCCCCTTCTTCCCACCCCTTTTTGGTAAGAGAGAGACAAAAGCAGAGACTGTGGGATGAGATAATGTACTGAAAGCAAAGAGCAGCAACAACCGTAATTGTTAATAACAAAAGTATACAAAAAGAGAAGATGCTTTACCCACAAAAAGGTGTTCACCACCTCAACTTAGTTCCAGGTGGCTGCTGGGACAAAGACAAGATGGCGGATGCTCCCCATAGGTCATGTCCATGGGGTGCCCCGGGACAAGGACAAGATGGCAGCCGTTCCAGTGCTGCTGGCTCCATGTGTTTTTCCAGACAAAGACCAGGTGGCATCCATTCCCACTCACCATGTGGCCCCCAGGACAAAAGCAAGATGGTGGGGGAGGCTCCCACAGCTAACGTTTCCCATCCCTGAGCCTGAGCCAATGGAAAACAATGACGGACAAACTCCCGAAAGCTGGATCGTCCATGTCACACTGCCCATTTTCCAGACCACTATGCTGGGCAGCATTTGGCTCCTTGCAGCTCAGTCTGCCACTGTTTTGTTCCACACAGCTGTTTCCACTCCAACACTTCCCTGTTCCCCCCGCCACTGCCAGGGTGTGCGCACTCTGCTGGGCTCAGACTCACTGCTGTCATCAGCAGACACAGTCTTTGTTTTAAATTAAAATACTAAATGAAATGAAAACCAGTTAGCCCTCTCTTTCCCTCATAATGAAAAAACTCCCCCAAACCCTCAGAACTAATGGATTTCTTCTTCTTTGGAAACTTCTTTGTCCCTTTAGGAAATCCAAGTTCCAAATTTTCATGCTGACTTGTCACGGGACGAGTGGGAGCTTCAGACAAGCCCTGCCTTAGCCTCAGATTTTTGGCAAAACAGCTTAAATTTAGGAAATCATTCTGGCCTGCAAGTTCTAAGGATGGAAGATCAGGTCTATTTATAAAATGAGTTATTTATTGAACAGACAGCAAGTAACACATGAACAGTCTTAATCAGAGTTACTTACTACACAGTATAAAACAAAATAACTACCAGTAGATTACACAAAACAGTGATATCAAGGTACCTATATTAAAGCTAGCAAAAGAAACAGTATAGATTAGGAGTCAAATGTAACTTACCACCAAAATGATGATAATGTACACAGAGTCCTTTCACTCAGCTTTCAGAGGAATAACCACAAAGCAGGCATCTCTGCTCTGTGGAGAAACCCCACATTTCCCAGAGAATGTACAGAAGATTTCTGCTTTGTGGAAGTTTGGTGTAGCTTACACAGTTTGTAAAGTGAGGTGTCTGTCAGTCAGAAATCCAGTTTCTCTTTCCAGATCTCACTTCCACAGTAAGATGCTTATTGTCAGCTGGGAAATACCAGACCAATGGTAATCCCATGGTGCCAAAATAACTCACTACAAGACAGCTTTGTCTGGTTTCAGTTATATCACCGGTTAACAAGCAACAGATAAACTCATGTGGGGGTAAGATGCGCTGCTACATGACTTTTCACATACAAGTGTCTACTGATTTTTTTTTCCTCCCCATTTGTCCGTTACTGTTGCTCAGACAATTGCATTTACATGTGGCTCTGTGTCTCGGGGTGATTTTATGATAACACTGTATTTCCCTATCGTCTGCTTATTGCCCAGAAATGGGTCCAGCAGCCTCAAGCTGGGTCCAGGAGAGGGGGGAGAGAAGCCAGGCGAATTCTTCAGCGCAGCTTCTGTTCAAGCACTCACACACATTCCCCCACGTTCTCACCGCTGCAGAGCCGAGGCAGCAGCTTCCTGCTTTTAGCCAGCCTGTTAGCTGAGGCAAGGACTTTTCCCAGGACTGCATACCAAAATCCTCCGGAACTACTTCTTCTTCTGGAACTGTTCGGCCTAGCTGTGATCCAAGAACCAGATCATCAGACCCCATGGACCGGCAGGGAGGCTGCAGGGACGCCGCATCCTGGCCTCGGGCCTCAGGAGCCAGCTACAGACAGAACTCTAAATCCACCAGCTTTCTCCGCAGTGAGGAGGTTTATTATCTAATATTACTCATTTTTTCCTGTGCCCTGCTGGCACTCTGCTTGTTAAATGAATAGGTTTTTTCACTTCAATCCAAAAAATTCCTTTTGTATCGGTGGGGAAGGGAGTGCTGAAACCTGTCTTCTGTGGAGTTCCTTCCAGAGCGTTTCCTCCTAAACTTGTCTCAAACCGAGACACTCTGTCTAAAGGAGAAGGTAAAGGAACTCTTTGTTCTTTTCATCAACAATCTCAGTAGTATCTGTGTGCAAAAAACTATTTTCTTCCTGTATGTCAAGGCATTCATAGGATTTCTCTCTTCCTTTTTTTCTAGACAAAATAAAAAAACTTGTAAGAACTACTGATGTGTAAAATTAATCCCATAGTGGGAACAGAACAAGACACACTCACTATAAAGATGTCAGCATTTTCCATTTTAGCATTATCTGAGTAAAATAAGCATCCACACAACAGTGCGGAAACATTCCTGGTTTTTCCATCTTGTCCTCCACCAACGTAACCAGAGCTGAGTTAACCTGTAAACTGTTCCACTTCCTCTGATTACGGTATGTTTGAGGGCTCAACAGGTCCCAAGATAACTTAATCTTGCTTAAATTGTTTAGACAACTGCATCTCAAAGTATATTATCATCTCTAAAGCATGTTACTGTTTAACAAGCAGCATGCAAGTGAATTTCTATGTAGAGAGAAAAATGAAAAAAGACTGAGGCATAATCATTTCAGAGTTTTCTTTCTCATGCATTTTTGCTGTACCTCATGGTAGCCATCATAAAACGTCTCCTGAAGCTTACCAAATCCATACTGTGACAAAATCTTAAGACACAGGGAATTTGAAGGTAAATCTCTCCATGGACAGGGCTGTAGAGTCAGGCACAGACGGATGGACTAAGTACTAAAGTCTGGATTTTTAAGGATACTCACTTCAATTGCAGAGGAAAGAAACAGAATATCCTAATAGAGAGCCAGCCTATTAGAAACACATGAGAATAAAATGCATCCACTTGAAGATGCTGTACTCCAGGTAAAGAGGAGAGCTGTGCAGGGAGATGAGGTCAGGGACCATATTGTTCTAAGGATCTCCTACACAGAGCAATTTAGTATCACTTTCAAACTGAGGTTTTGACAAGCTTTAACATTGGATACAATTAAACAGTAATTTGAGGCCCTAATGAAGACCAGGTAGGAGCATTGTTTGAGAAACTTCACATTTTGTTTTGGATTCTTTTTGGTCTTAAAGACAAGTGAGAAAATTCAGCAATTCAATTGTTCTTTAAGCAAGTTATTGGAAAATATTTGTGAGGGATAACCAACTCTTTCATCCTTTTACAAAGCACAGAAGAGCATCTCATCAAAGGAAGGGCTTGTTGACATTGTTACAACCAAAATACTATTGCATAGATGTACCACAGAGGGCCTTCGGACTTAGAAGATGGCGAGAATGAAGACAGTTTATTTATGCTGAAACTTATCTTCCTACATTTTCAGTCTTTTTTGTAAGCTTTAACCCATGAAAATCAAATTTATGTTTTGGTCAAACATTCAAGGTCTGGATTTATGTCCTTCCCTTCAATTTGAGTTGGGGGTCCGTTTTGAGGAGGTGGTCAATGGGTTTCAATCTCCCACTGCCAGAATTACCTTTCCCCACTTACTGCTCAGTTCTTTTGACTTCACTGCTGGTGGCCCTTGTCCAGACAGCTCGTTCACATTGGGATTGTCTTCCCTTTTTCTTAAAACAAAAGATGAGCCTAGCAAACAATGCTAACAGTGCAGGTGTTTAATCATAACAGTCTAGCTACAGCTACTGATTACCAATTTTTTTTAAAGTTGCAAAGTTTGGCTCAAACCCTCATTCAAATCTTGAGGGGCTTGGTATCAATAGTACCTTAAAAAATAAGTACTCTAATGATTGTACATACCTTGAGATAGCAAAGTACCACTGTTGCCACTGCTACCACTGCACCAAGCACTCCTAGCACAATTTTCCAGGTGTTGCCTGAATTTTCTTTAAAAATATAAATACAAAACAGAAGTGCTTTATATCCCAAATTAATATTCACTACTGTTCAATAAATATATCAAAGCTACGATTTTTCTTACTTGCAATCTAAAAGATATGATTTAGGGAAGAAGAAACATTGAAAGGAAACTGAGACAAAGACAACAGTGTTCGAGTTACTTGACTCATACTGTAAGACTTTGAAGTGATACTTTACCGACTTACGTGTGAATAGCTGAAAGCAGATTATTTTAGTTAATTGTGCTGATAGCAAATTCCATGTGTGCTCATGGGATAGGATTTGACAACTTCTTAATACAAGATTTAAAACCAATCAACTGCCCAGTATGCCAAGCACTGTCTCCAGGTGTGGTGCTCAGTGCCATTAACAGCACTGCTGATTTACAGTAGAGCAGCTCTGTAAATGTTATCCAGCCTGGATTATAAATTTCATGACTCCTGCTGCAAAATCTTTGCAACTTTAATCTAAAGCATTGCCCACTATACAACTATGCAATCCAGGCAGACACAAGAAATCCTGAGGTGGATGATAACCATGGCTTCCACAGGAGATCAAAGCCCACCTAGTAGAAACCCCTGCACTGCACCAAAGTGTTAGAAGAACAGTATGGTTCTTCTACGTCAGGCTATCTTTCCTCTGCTGCATCTTTTCCAAAGAATTTGAAAAATTCTACACTCCTCTGGAAACTTCCTATGGATGTCTGGAAAACAACTAAAAAAAAAGAACTGCTAAAACAGAGCATTTAATCTAGTCATTGCCTTTAGCTTGACCCTGTAACCACATGCAGACCTATGTTACATCTTGCCAGTTCCTGTGGTAGAGCAGCTTTAAGCTGCAACCCTTCCTTACACAGAAGAGAGCTGCTTAAATGACTGTAAATTCATCTTTTTTTCCCCTCAAAAACCTTCTTTCCAGTGGCCCTTGGAAACCCTTCGGATGGCTCAGCAGCTGCTGTGCCATTACTGCTATCCAACGTGGTCTAGCCCATTCCCCACTGTCTCCAGCCGCTTATCTGCTTTCAGGCTGTGCTGCCACAGAGGTGCTCATCTCTGTGTGTCTTCTCAGTTCTGTATAGCCTAACTGTGGTCCCCGAGCAGGAACATTCTGTGAGCAGCCCAGTAATGTCACCACTAAAGAGGGGCTTTGTATCACCTATGGCTGTTGTAAGATCCATCAGAGAGCAGCTAGAAAAAGGCATTTGCAGCAGATGATCCCAATCACATTTGGACTGTCTCCAGTAAACATACAGGGAGCCTGATGGATTTGTGCACAGAAGTTAGGAGTGTCAACTAAAGGTGTAACTCCTTGGAGGTGTTCAATGCTCTCCACTCTAGAAGCACAATACTAGGTTTACAGGATAAGGAAGATCATGCTGCAATTTGAGCTGCAGAGAATTATGTTTGTCTGACTTAACTGTATTCTTTAATCCAACTCCCCTCTTTCAGGTTGCACACAGCCGCTGCCATCTAAAACATCAGGTTTTCAGAATGAAATTAAGCCATCATGAGGGAGGGGAAAGAAAGGAAGACAAAAAGATGTAGTTATTATCACGTATTCTACCCCCTTTCCTGTTATGCTTCCTCTATTTTTCAGTCTTACTGGCTTGTTTCAAGTTCTCTTTTATGTTTAGAAGAGGTGCCCAAAGTTCTCAATCTTTTAGGTGATTGTATTTAATTGTGTAAAACGTCTGTGTGCTACTGTTTTATGTCCTACTGAAAATGAAATAACTGTAACTAAGATTTCACAGCTGGAAATTTACTATAGCTCATAAAAACACAGGCATGCATTTAAACATATATATCCCCAGGCCTAAAAAAGGCCTGCTGTGTAGAATTAAAGCTTTGAAAATAACAACTGTGTGTTCTCAACAAGCTTTCTTCTGTAGCCAAATTTATACCACGTGCCTTGGGCTTCCCACCATCTCTCTGCTACATTTAAAGTTATGTTTGCTGTCTGCAGAGTATTTAGGACAGGATTCTGAGAGCCCTGCTGTGCCCTCAGCTTTGAGAGCAGTTGCTGGCAACTGAAGATAGCCACTGATTTTGAAACCTTTGCCACAATAAGCTGGTGACTGAAAAAAATAAACTTCTAGTCTTTAAATAAACACATCTTAGGTAACTCTTTTTTCCCCGGGCCAACAATAATAAAATATGTATCTCTTCTACCCAACTGTACCAATCACACAAGGATGGTTTTTCTCAGTATTTCATAGATTTCTGATTGACTCTTTGGCTGTGCATTGTCCTAACTGGTCCTCATCCTCTGAAATGGAAGGAGTGGCAACTTACCGATGTGCAAAGTTCTCACAGTAAGTTTTGTGTAGAGAGGTGTTGAAATATTACACAGATATTCTCCACTGTCATCTGCAGTAAGATCATCCAACATCAGTGAAAAGTCACTTTCATGAACCTGGACACGAGGGTGGTGAGAGTGAGATGTGCCGCTGAAGGAGGCCAGGACTGAGGTCACTGCATTTCTATGAAATGTCCAGACAACACTGAAACTCTCAGTGCTTGCAGTGTCATTCCCGTGTTCACAAGGAATTATAGTGCTACCTCCTTCCACACTAAACAGGTGGTCTGAAACAGATAAAGAACTCTCTGCAGGTATTTTGGAAAATACTGTGAAGGTTATTTACACATTTTCTGATTTTTTTCTGAGGCTTGATACTACTATGGACAAATACAAAAACAGATTTCACTACTTTGATATATTCAAATATCACAATATGTTTCTAGAACCATCTAAAGGTTTTAAAAACAAACCCATCTTACACTAAAAAAATCTAATTGGTATTGGCAATATTTACGAAAATCCTTTTTATTTTACTTTTTTTCCTCTAATTGAGGGGCTCATTAATAGAGGTGATCAGCCTAGTCTAAGCTACTGTGTAAAACAACAGGAAATTCCACATGCTGGGAGCAGAGAGAAAACGCAGCTGATCAGATACCTGCACATGTGAAGCAAAAAGACAAAACACAACATAATTTAACTAAAAGAATAAAAAGATTGTATGTAGTTAGAAATAACTTTCAGCTATGGTGGACTTAAGTACTTGTCTATGTTGAATTAATGAACAGCTTTAAAAAAACAGGAAAGGGAAGGAGAAGGCAGGTAAGTGGAGTTAATACCTAATATATAAAATACTATTACAAGACAAATTAACATCATAGCACAACTATTAATTTGACAGCAGGGATTTGACAGCAGCGGTGTCTGGCAGTCAGCTGGAGAGGAAGGTAATAGATTATTTTGACATGGTATAACTACATTTGATTTCTGTGTGTGGGTTTTTAACTTATAGAGGTGTGGGGCTGAAAATTGTGAATACAAAACAATACAAAATTGTACCCCACACTGCTATTGTAGAAGTCAAAGGAAAGCAGTTTGCTATCAAAATAGTCTACTGAGGGGTTAGATGGATGCAGGGAAATTCAAACAAATGTGTAATGAAATGTACCTTTTTGTCTTGTGGAGCAGAGGCATAGATAAACAAAATAGACACTTACAGTGCACTTGTTAGCTACTATAATGCCATGCTTGAAACCTTCCATATTGTAAGCTATTCCATGTAAATTAAAAACTGCTCTCTTGTTCTGGAGCTTATGCAGTGGGTTAGGAACTGAGAGTGTCTGGACACACTTCAGGGGGAAATCAGGGTGATGGAAGCATCCATGCACATCTCACAAAGGGAACTGCTCTTGCATTGCTCTTCATTCAATTAAAAATATTTCCTAAGAAACAGGAGAGGTTGAAAAGCACCAACTATTTACTCAAACTGAATTTCCAATTAAATTCAGGAGGAAGACAGAGCAGAGTTGAAATTTCATAGTCCTGCTTTTCCTTAACTAACAAAATGAGCTGCTGTTTGCTAAAATGCAAACAGTGTTTGCTGCCCTCCATTCCCATGCATCCCAGCACTGAGACTGGTACTTAAGGACACATGTGAAGGGAAGTACAATGAAAGTATCAAACAGTACCGATAAAGTCTGGTAAAAGATGGGAAATGGGCGAAGTAAAGATCATATATGCAGCTAGAGCAGCAGGAAAACTTTCACCTCCCTCATAGAACCCACATATTCTCCAAGGTTTCCATGCATTTTGTCCAATAGACAAAATTCTTTTATTGATAGAGTGTAAAGTTTGTTTATTAGGCACCTCTTAAAATGTGAAACTGATATAGAAAATATGTTCAGAGTAAAGGTAACTTACAGAAGGGTGAGCTAGCCCCTCTCATTCCTACTTCTTGGAAGTAACTAGTAATGCTGCCCTGTAACCCTAACAGATGCATTTCAAAGAGAAAAGTATATCTTTTTGCACTGTCTCATATCCATGTTGCCCCACTGCAGAAAGACTGTCTTTAGTTCGACTCTGAAACCAGCTGTGAAATTCAGTAACAAAGCAGGAAGAGACTTCCATTCATTCCTACCTTGCATCTTCCACTCAGCAGCCCACACTTCACCATGGAAATGAATATGACAGTAGTAAGTATCTGCCATGTTTACAATGTCCTGGTCACTTCTAAGAGAATAGAGAACTCCATTCCTGGTTTCTTCCCTATCTGTCTCTTGGATGGATATATTGCCTTGTACCCAAGATATATTTGGTGCTGGATAAGTGAGAAAGGCATAGCACTTCAGTCTCCTTTCTGTGTTTGTCTTTTGGTATTCCAGTGAATAAGAAGAAGGAGCTGTAGATGAAAAAAAAACAACAAACAAACCTACTACTTACAAAATAGTTTTTAACTTGAAGTGATTGCTCTTTTGAAATACCATTGGGGGGAATAAATATAGCTAAGAACAAAACTTAATCTGTGTTTGATTGCAGAAGAAAACACAGCTACTTACAATGCCAAGATTTGTACTGTTCTGAGAAGCCACATTATGTATTTCATGTAATTACCCCTTGGAAATCAGGGTGCAGCAGGTTATGAAAACAAGTGCTGCACTATAATTTTCCAACCCATGTTACAACGTTTCACCAGAGAAAAAAACTTGCTTCATAAGACTGTCAGACCCAAAAGGTGCTTTGCTGGGTTGGAGGATTTTGATTCCATGGAAGAAACAACACAAGAAAATCTGTTGGTGTCATCTCATTTGCAGTGGTGCAATCCAAGGATGTCTTACTGACCTCTTACGCGCAGCTGCACTTCCACTTCTGTTCCATCTTGCGCTGTTCCCACATAGCAGGTGTAAGAGCCCTCATCAGTCATGGTCAGGTTACTAAGTTTCAAGGAGGCATTTCCCCTAGGGATGTTCTCGTGGAAAAGGTGTGTTCTGAGTCTGTAATGTGGATCTTGTTCTTTCAGCTGATCCTTCTGCTGGTAGTAACTGTGCACTTTTTTGTTCTCTTTGCTCCAGTGAATTACTTCATCATGCCCAGGTGGGAAGCGACAAGGGAGGATGCAATCCTTGGAAAACAGCCCTGTTACTTCTTCCTGTTCTGTAAAACCTAAAGCCCATAAGTACAAATGAGTAAGTTTAATCCAGTCTACAAGTATATTTCTGCCCTTCTTTATCCCTGACAAAAAAATGCTCTTGCAGGCAGCACATCCCTATCAGGTGTGCCAACGTCACTTTCATGGCTTTTCTGTCACGAGTCTCTTGGGCCAGCAAGGGTCTCCATTCAATTTAATTGGGATTGCAACACAGAGCTCTGCTCTTTGAACTTCTAACCAGTTTAAGTAGAAATCCCAAGTAAGCACCTACTTATTCAAATCAGCACATTGCCACCTTACCACCCAAGCTTCAAATGTGTTTCCACACCTTGAACCACATCTTTTCCACCTTGGACTTTAAAAACCTTTTGAGCTGCAGCTTCCTACGTGTTCAAACCTTCACAGTGCTGTGCTGCAATGCCCCGTGTTACCAACCACCCTCACATAGTGCCAAGCAGTTGTACCATCACAGGAAAAAAAGAAATGGTCCTGCAACTGACAGGAAGGACAGAACTTCTTGAAACAGCTTTGCCAACACAGACAGCATCAGGAAGCTCTGTCCCAGCCCCCTGAGATAATTAAGGTGTGCATTCCACAAATTCACGCAAGTGGTAGCATCTCATTTCTGTCAACATTTAATTTAGGCCTTGCTGACATAGAAGAGCAATCTAAAATTAATCTTTCAAAAAACTGACTGCATTGACTTAGTATCGTCACGTGGACCTTCTTGGTCAAGGTCAGACAACTTGTTAGGCTGGTAGTGAGTGCCCAGGGGCAGCTGCCTTCTCAGAAACTCTGATGCCCTCTCCAGCTCATCTGGCAGGACAATCCAAATGACTTTCCCTTAGGCTTCTCAATGCAAAGTCAACCAAATTGCTGCAAACCATTTTCAGTCCGAACTGACAACCATGGCCTGCTGAGCCGTGGGGCAGAAACACTGGCAGGTAACAGCCTGGGGGCTCAACGTGCCCAATGGCCGCAGCCACCTTACAAAGTCTTTCGCTTCAGAAGTATTTTACATTACCCAAAATCAATTCTTTACCATTAATAAACAGTGTTTGAATTCGTTAACTCTCCTTAACAAAAATTAGTAATAATGGTCTTTATTATTTTTCAGCTGAAACCTACCCCAAAGTATAGCGCTGATGTGAAATAAATAGATGATAAGAGGTGGTGTGTTCTGTCCCTTCATTTCTTCGTTGGTTCATAGATTCATGTCAAACTGGCAAGATAAAAGCAGGGGAGAAAACCTGTTCAAAAGCAGGTAAAAGACATGCCCATATAATAGAATTTCCTTTCTACAGCTTACTAAGGACTATAGGCCTTTGTATCACGTCTTTTGTTTGCAACAGACTTGGTCCAGATTTTTGGCCTTAAAGTCATTCATTATATGATCCTATGCATTACTAATGGTTGAGGCCCTCTCATTACCTTGTAGCCCCTTGCAGATTGATACTTTATTTTTAATAAATAGGAAGTGTTTCCTCTCAGTGTTGTTGCAGGGCTAGGGAATATTAATCTTCATCATTCCTGAACGGGACACCAAGGAAAACTGGTCAAGCAAAATTTGCAAAAGGATATAAGATGTCCCTTGTCAAGCCTGATTTTCTTTACTTCTTAAAATATGTTTCTGATTACTGCAACATTTGACTTCCTGGAGTGGGAAATTTGACTGCATTTGCAAATACAGCAGATATAGAGAACTTTTCACACTTTTTACACTTTCAAAAATGTGTGCATGGAAATCTAGGGTAGGAATGCAAAGGAGGAGGCTCTCTCATTATATCTTCTGTTTTATCAGATAGCAATGAACTGGAACCTCTCATGCATAACAGAAAAATAACCTTATTGTAGCTATTACCTGAGTGGAGGAAGAATGCAATCTTAACTATCCTAAAATACAGCATACCCCAGTAGAGCAATTACCTCATGAATCAAATAACTTGTAAAGACTTTAAAGAATTTTCCCTAGTCCTTTCTTCCTCCCCAAAAGGCAGCTATAGGTACCATTTCTAACTGACACAGGACACAGGTTTTGACAGGCTTGCTAGCCAGACCTTTTAGTATTAATGAATAATTTTGACTGGTGTGTGAGACTGTATTTGTGGCGGATGTGAATCTCAAACCCCAAAGATTTTCGAGTATTATTTCTTTTGAAAAGCTAGTATGATTGTTTTATGTGTTCTCACTATTCTATTAGGAGAAAAAACAGAACAAACCAAAAAAACAACAGAGGCAGCAAAACATTAAATCTGAGACCGAACTGACGCAATGGTAAAATAAACATTTATGATATAGAATTTTGTTCCATGTCAGCAACAATTGCCACTATTTACCTTCTTTTCCCCTTGCATTAGCAAGTGGGGTACATCACTTTTTATTGGATTTTTTGCTCATTTACCTATCACTTCCAACTTAATCAACACAATATACTGTGCTTGATGTTCAAATTTCAGAAACTGCAATCAATGCTGTATTTCCCTTAGTGAGGGATCTGCCATGTTTAATCAACAGTCGCCTTTCACTGGCAGTGATGCTCTGAGAATAACATGGTTCCAGTGCTACCTCTGTGATGCATTTGGGGGCTGCATGGACAGTGCACATTGCCTCCCACCTTCCAGCTATACCCCATAACCCTGCTCCAAAATACAACTAGAGCTACAACTAGTTAGCTGAAAATTTTCATGTTCAGCACAAACTTTAGCTTTGGATCTTCCCATTGTACCATGTTGAGAAAAATGTATGCTGGTCTGTAGAAAAATCTGAGGGGTGTAAGCTCTGGCCAGTCTTGTCAGCAAGTTCTGGGGTCTTACACGAATAAAGTGTGTGTATGCTGATAGTGCCACACTGCAAAGTACTGAACAAATATGCTTTTCCTGTTTGTCACAGACTTAAGTGGCACAACCAAGAAATCGTGCCTTAAGGCTTTGTAGTGAAATATCAATATAAAATTATGTATACAGACAGTGCACAACTAGAATTAAGATCACTATAGCCATGTTAGTTACTGATGCTCTAGTTTTCAGGAGAATTATTTCATACAGAATCACCATAGGCTCAACAGGAAAGCTCAGGTACGGTTTCTTGAGAGCAAGGCAAAATGCTAAAATGCATCTCCAAAGACATACTGAACAGCTCAAATAGTGGTAGGGGGAATGCTGGATTTGCTTTGGCCACTACAGGAAAAGAACACATGCTTTCTTTTTGTTCTGTTAATCAGCAACCAAACTGTGACACAGTACTTCATCTTTGAGCTCTGAATTCAAGCTGAAATCTGATCAGAGCACTCCTGCAGCAAACAGCCATCAGGATTGGTGGCTGCTCAGTGTACTTTCCTCTGTGACCTCTTTGAGAGCAGACATGTGTATTGAAATATCCTCCTTTCAACCCAAATTTATTTATTTCTTAGTACAAAGGATTCTGATTAATTCCTTTTCAATGTAATTTAACAACAACACGTTTCAAGGATACACACGCTTATGAGGATTGGGAAATACCAGAGGATTTCAATTTTTACCGACAAGCAAACAAGAAAAACATGTAAAATTCTGAAAAACACATGTTAATCACATACTACTAAAATCTCTTACCTGCCACAATGATACTAGCTTTCCAGAATTTTCTCACTGACCCTTCAGAGGATTTCTTGTAGTAAAAAAGAGAAGTAAATCTCTGCCTCCCCACAATGAAACTGTTATAACTTAAATGCTAACTTCATACTTCAGTTGTTGATAAATACTCCCAAGGGAAGAAAGTTTCCACAATCTAAATACCTCTCCCTGTTGATCTTTGCCTCTCTCCAGCTGCACTCTGAGCGCCCCACCCGCAAGGCACAGAGCTCCAGTAACTAACATACGAGTTCATGCCAGTCCATTACGGGAAGCAGCTGTTTCTACAGTGCGACTGCCATTCAACACACCCGAAGCTTCCATACCTTTTGCGTTTTCTTCTTTGGGCCTAAAAAACTTTTTCTCTTAACCATTTGTTTTGCCTGGTTTTGTTGACCGAACCCGAAGGTCCGGCAAGCTGTAACAGGAAATGAGTTCCCGTGAGGAATGCGATGCTTAGAGCAGTCACGATGCCCCTCGGAAATGCGCCCGGGCGCCGCAGCGACAGCGGCAATTCTCTTACGGGGCAGCGGGCGGGAACTTGGCACGGGGAGAGAGGTCAGATGGGCACAGGAGAACAAGAACGTAAGGTAAAAGTAATCATGGCACTCTTCTCAAAAAGCTGGTAACCTGAAACAAGAAGTAGGTGCCTAGGGCTGGCTGCAGGGTTAGGTAATTATTTTCTAACAATATTTTAACAGTGACTTATTCTCTCTGGACAATTCAAGACTTGTGTGTGCCATCTGGTTTCCAGCAGAACAGAACGACTCAAGTATTTTCGGGAAGAGGGCTTAAGAAAAACCCCAAACAAAGTGCAGGAAGAAGTGGCAAGAAGGCGTGTCTTCCCTCAAAGACTAACTGGTGCTAGCAGTACACAGGTGAGGTGCGTCTTGCATTCACAGAATCATTTCGGTTGGAAAAGACCTCTGAGATCACCCAGTCTAGCCTTTGACTGATTAAATTCTCAACTAGACCATGCCATTAAGTGATATGTCCAGTCGTTTCATGAACACTTCTAGGGATGGTGACGTCCCTGGACAGCTCATTGCAATGCTTGACAACCCTTTCAGTGAGGAAATTCCCCCAATATCCAGTCTAAACGTCCCCTCGCTCAGCGTGAGGCTGTCCTCTTGTCCTGTTACTAATTACCTGGGAGAACAGACCAATCCCCACCTGCCTACAACTTCCTTTCAGGGAGTTGTGAAGTGCTAAGGTCTTCCCTGAGCGGCTCCTCATGGGAACTGCACTTCAGACCCTTCACCAGCTCCGTTGCCCTTCTCTGGACGCGCTCCAGCACCTCAGTGTCTGTCTCGTAGCGAGGTGTCCAGAGCTGGACACGGCACTCGAGGTGCCTCACCAGTGCCGAGCACATTCCCGGGAGACGGAGCTTTCCCAGCCCGTCCCACGGCCCGCCCAGCCAGCACCCGCGGCTGGTGCTACAGCTCCTCGGCTGCCGGGACTTACTTTTCCGCACATGCAGCTGCAGAGCACCGCACCTCAGCCCGCTGCCCACTCCGGACCTACACGCAGCGAGGCGTTCCAAAGTTTGACTTAAGGAAGGGGGGAAAGAACCAGACAAATTTTAAATGAGGAACTCGCGCAAGGCCCCCTCATCAGCTGGCGCATAAAAACTTCGGTCCGCGCGGATTGGCTGTGGGGCCCCTCCGGCACCGCCCCGAGCCCTCAGAGGCGGTCCGGGCCCGCCTCTGTTGCTGTGGTTACGGGTAAAGATGGCGGAAGAGGGCGCCCCGGGCCGGCGCGGGGAGCGGGAGCGGAGCGAGGAGGGGCCGGCGGAGCGCGGCCCCGGCGCGGCTTTTCACATGTTCGTGCTCATGGAGGACCTGCTGGACAAGCTGAAGCTGCTGAGCTACGAGGAGGAGGCGCTGTGGCGCCACAACATGCGGCCTCTCTCCAGGTGCTCCTGGCCCGCGCCTCCTCCTCGCGCGGAGGGCGCGGGTGTGGCCGCGGGCGGGAGGGGCGGGAAGGAGTCCCTCCGAGCCGTCAGAGCCTAGCGGAGGAAGGCAGGGCCCGCTGGGCAGGATACCTGGCTCAAGGGAAAACCAGCTAGCTGCCAAGCGTGTGATCTGGAAGCTTTCAAAACGCGAGGCCCCGCGAAAGGCTGAGATGTGATAAGTAAATAGTCCCTTGACCTTCCCTGCCCCCGGCAGGTACTAGATTTCTGCATGCCAGGGTAGCTGTGCAAAAAATACTTCTACCTAAATTCTACTTATTCTGCAGAAAATAGTTCTGCCTAAATTCTAAGTTATTCTAAATAACTCTAAATTTCTTCATTTCAGAATAGCAGTTTGTGGAGTCTATATTTTTAACCCTTTGACCCTTTACAAAAAGGGTCTTGGACCCATTGGTAAGGCTGGGGTTTCATATCCAGGAAATATTTGTTTCCTATGTAATGTTTCTTTGTGTTTTGCTTTTTTTTTAAATTTTGGTGGGAGAGAGGAAGCCTGAGAGACAGGACCAATGTGCTCCCAACATCCACCAGCACAAATAACTTTTAAACCCATCTGTCACTTTCAGCCAGGCTCCACAGCAGGGTCACAGAGTTAATTTTTATAAGCAACAGTTTGGTAAGGGAGTCCAAGTTACTCCATTTTTGGGAAGGAGGTTCAAGTATGAGCACAGTGGCTGTAAGTTGGTTCTAGCCTGCTGTTGAACCATTGGAATGTTTGGAGCAGGGCAGCACATCTTTGTGCACCTTAGCAAGTAGCCATGTCGGTAAAGGGAAGCATTTGGTTCTCAGTATCCAGTGTGCATGTAATTTATACTTTGGGGGGAATAACTGACTGTGGTCTGGTTTTATGGACTGAATTTTTTTTAGGACCACGTATTTGAATTTGGTATGATCCAAAGCAGATCCTGATTGTATTGGTTGCTCTCCAAAGCAACCCAAGGTGCAGTAGGTAATGATGGGTGGAAGGATCGCTTCAAAACATGCTTCTGATCTGAGCTGATTGCGCTGATTTAGGTACACCAGCTTCTTGCCCCTCTGGAGGAAAAGTGTGAAGGGGAGGTGGTGTGGGGAACTTGGCAGCCACGTCTGATGTTGGTTAATAACTTAAAGCTGGAAACAGGCGAGCTGGGTGTAGAGAACTTGGTCTGCTGTGGTTATGTGTGAAACTGGGCATCCTGAATTTAGTTCAAATGGGTTGCTCATTGGGAAAATTGGGTAAAAAAACTGCTCTGTAGCCTGTGCTCACCTATAATGTTGTAAGAGCTCCAGAAGCTCAAAATATGTACCATTTGTCCCCTTTTTAAACAGGCACTACTTTGCCTTGCCCACCAATCCCGGTGAGCAGTTCTTCATGTTCTGCACGCTCGCCGCTTGGCTGATGACCAAAGCAGGACGTCCCTTCGAGCAGCCACAGGAGTACGATGACCCCAATGCAGTGATTTCCAATGTGCTCTCAGAACTGCGATCCTTTGTGAGTGTCCCATGGGCTCTTTTCCCAAGTGTGTTGCAAACACCTGCAATTCCCTCCAGAAATAACAGCAATCACACACTGCTCTCCTGCTAAGTATGGCCCCAAGGACTGGGCAGACTTTTTGTAGCTATAAATTGGGACCAGTTCTGTTCAATATTTTTATTGATGACATGGATGAGGGTACTGAGTCTTTCATTAGTGAATTTGCAGACGACACTGAGCTGGGAGCGTGTGTCGATCTGTTGGAGGGTAGGAGGGCTCTGCAAAGAGACTTGGAACAGTTGGATGGATGGGCAGTTCAGTAAGATGAAGTTCAATAAGACCAAGTGCTGAGTCCTGCATGTTGGTCAAAATAACCCCCTGCAATGCTACACGCTGGGGGCGGTGTGGCTGGACAGTGCCCAGGCAGAAAGGGACCTGGGGGTACTGGCCGACAGCCGACTGAACATGAGCCAGCAGTGTGCCTTGGTGGCCAAGAAGGCCAACGGCATCCTGGCCTGTATCAGGAATAGCGTGGCCAGCAGGACCAAGGAAGTCGTTCTTCCCCTGTATTTGGCACTGGTGAGGCCGCACCCTGAGTGCTGTGTCCAGTTCTGGGCCCCTCAGGTCAGGAAGGACGTTGAGATGCTTGAGCGTGTCCAGAGGAGGGAAACAAGGCTGGTGAGGGGCTTGGAGCACAAGCCCTATGAGGAACGACTGAGGGAGCTGGGGTTGTTTAGCCTGGAGAAAAGGAGACTCAGAGCTGACCTTCTCTCTCTACAACTTCCTGAAGGGTGGTTGTATTCAGGTGGGAGTTGGTCTCTTTTTCCAGGCAACAACTGACAGAACGAGAGGACACAGTCTCAAGCTGCACCAAGGAAAATATAGGTTGGCTATTAGGAAAAAGTTTTTTACAGAAAGAGTGACAAAGTACTGGAATGGTCTGCCTGGGGAGGTGGTGGAGTCACCATCCCTGGATGTTTTTAAAAAAAGATTGGAGGTGGCACTCAGTGCCATGGTTTAGTTGAGGTGTTAGGGCATGGGTTGGACTCCATGATCTTGAAGGTCTCTTCCAACCTGTGAAGTTTGTACTATGTTACGTAGTTTATTGGGAGTTTACATAGCCTTTATCTACTTGCTAATTTTTTTAACTCTGCAAAAATGGTCTTATAAATGATTCCAGTTAGTTTTGTTCTACAGTCTGTAAAATGGATTAAACCAGGTTTATCTTTTGTAGTGCCACATATGTTGCTCATTTATAGTAGCATAATTTACAGAGATTTTATCTGGAAAGTTTACACAGTGTTTGTGCTCCTGCTCCTGTCAAAGTCAATGATGTAATTCATAGTGTAGGAAGTGGTTTAGCATACTGTTTTATGTTTTCTTCTTTTTTTCTATTTTTTTCTTTTTTTTCTCTCTCTTGTTTTTTTGGTTTGGGGGTTTTTTTTTGGTGGGGGGGTTGTTTGGTTTTTTTTTTTTTTTTTTTTTTTTTAGTTTNTTTGTTAAGGAGTAAAAAGTTGTATAAACTGCCAGGAACTATTGTGATTTTTTTTTTCAATTAAAAAACAAACAAAAAACCAACCCAAAGGTCAGGAGAATATATCAATTGACAAGAAGTATGGTCTTATGGAAGAGTATACTGTGGTGCAGATGTGAATGATGTTAATAACAATGTTCTCTAAAGGAGTTAAACCATAACAAACTACTATGTTTATTCTGCATGACAGCAATAAATTAAAATATTTTATAAATAAGATCTGGAGCAAACCGGGCACTGTTGAAAAGTTGGTAGTTAAGTCTCAGTACTTGAGTTTCTCTGTAGCTGTTCTTACCTTGCCAGCTTGTCACTTGTGTGCTTGACCATCCAGCTCCCTTGTGGCTTCTGACTCTTCTGCTCCCTGGGAGTATCCTCTTACCACGTGCTTAGAGATTTCTACACTGCATCTGTTCCTTAGCTTCGTCTGGTTTTCCTTCTGTTACCTGACTGGAGCTGCATAGGAGAAGAATGTGAATTGGCATTAATAAAATCTTCATACACAAGAGACACTTTGGTTTTAATGTACAAAAACTTATCTCCTTACGAGGAAATTTGGGTTGTTAGGCCATTAGTAAACAGCCTATCTCTTTGTTTTAGGGAAGGCCCGTGGATTTTCCTCCCTCAAAATTAAAGACAGGTTGTGGAGAGCAAGTGTGCTATGTTCTTGATTGTTTAGCTGAAGAAGCCTTGAAACACACTGGGTTTAGCTGGAAAAGGTACAGTACACTTCTAAGCATGCTCCCTTATGCATTGTTTTCCAGCAAACAGATGTAAGTTGTAATGGTAAAACAAAACATAGGAATGACTAAAAACATTTTACTTGACATTTCATGAGATGGAAAATTCAACTAGGCTTGAAGCAAGGGGACCAATTAATTCCTAATGCAATTTCACACAACTGGCCTATTACCAGCAAGGCTGAGTTTGGACCATTATAGGCTTAGCCTAATTAAGGTTTTACTGATGACCTTTTTTTTGCTTATTTCCCTACACATAGTTCCTTGTTAATCTGACATTTGAGTTGAAATATTTAATGTCCTTTTAGGTTCTATCAATCAGTAATAAATTCCTGGAGTTATGCATAGTATGGTCATGTTACAAGGAGACTACAGGAATTTTATTTAATCTGAAGGAAATTTTAGGACAAATTAGATGACAGATAATCTCAAGTATATGAAGATGTCTTTGAAAGTGTTCTTCATTTCATTCTTTCCCTCTGATGGGTTTTGAAATGGATAGAGCAAAGTAATTTCTACCTTGGAAATATTTTACTGTTACTTCTGTTTAGTACACGAATGCCACTGTAAGCTGAAAATAAGCCTGCAGTGACTTGCACTTTAATTTTAAGAGCTTAGACCAATAGAGAAAAAACCCAGAATTTACTTCCTAGTGTCTTTGTAGTGTGAATGTACTGTACTGCTTGGCATAGTAAATAGCCTTTACTTTTAAGACTGTTCAAGATGAACAAGACTTTAAAGGCTGAGTATATATGTATTTAAGTTGTGAAACACTAATTGCAGTCTAGGAATGTTCCACGTCATCCATTCTTCTCATGAAATGTTTTGTTTGCAGAGGTATTTACAATTTATTGTGTTTAAAAGCTCTGCTGTTCTTTGAATTAATTTCAGGCCAGCATACCCAACAGAAGAGCCAGAAGAAGAAGAAATAACAGAAGATGATGCAGAATTAACACTTAGTAAACTAGAAGAGGATGTTGCAGTAGGTTTATTTGATTGGTTTTGATTATATTGTATTGGTCAACTGTGAGGAAATTTTTATTCACTGTTCATTTTGTTTGGCTTTGTTTAAGAAGTCTTTTCTATCAGCTGGTCAAGTTTTTTCCTGCAGCTCCATTCCTGCATTGTCAGATTCTCTGTAGAGTTTTTTGTTGCTTTTCAGATAAGATTAACTCTTCAAGACAGAGCGTATGTTCTTAGGTGCAGTGGAATCTAACCATGCATTAAAAACACAGAGATTCAGAATTGTTTGTTTTCTACTGATACAAGCTTTTGATGTTAAACTAAAGGTTTAAAATAGGAAAACAGTCCACTGTCTGCTCTTTTCTGTATCTTGTTAAGGTCTAAGCTGCTTAAATTGGGAAGTGGGGATGAAACAATTAACTAAAGCACAGTTGAAATCCTTCAAAGAACCTCTGGGTTTGTTCTCGTGTATTGTCCTAGGCCATGATTTTCACAACTGATGTGTTCTATTAGCTCTTTGGAATGTATGTGTTAATAAAACCACTGAGGTGTTATTCTTTTACTACGTATTTCATTATCAGGCAGTTTATACCAAAAGGATACTCACTTTTTAGAGCCCCTAGTGGTTCTACAGGGATTAATTACATGACAATGTAATTTTTTTTTGCCCAGTCCATTGTTGCTGCCAGTATATTGATATTAGCTGTATATATAATTGAATTTAGCAGTATTTCCAGCAGTTAAATGCTAATGATAAGGTTCATTGATTGTTCTTCGGTTTCAATTCTTCTGAATAAAAATGATGAGGCTGACAGAGACAAGCCCAGTTCCGTAAATCTTGGGGAATCAGGTAGCCTGTACTAGGTGGCCAGCAGTAGTCAAGGAGGCTGAGTGTGCAAGGAAATCTGCACTGTTTGGTTTCTCCATTCTGATAACCAGTCTTCTTGTTCTGGTGGTATGTTCTTTTAAGTGCTCCACAAATATGTCCATTTAGTAAAATACAGTCTCAATCTAGTCTTAATTTCTTGCAAGTATTCACAGGACTTGGGGTCAAATATGCCAGAAGAAAATAGTGATCCCTCTTAGTTAAAAACTGGGTAAAATAGAGGAAAGAGAAATAAACTCCAAGGTTTTCTCTGAGTCTTGAAGCAGTCTTCCCTAAGACGTGTGTTATTGCAGCTTTTGTGATTTGTGTAGAAAGGAGATGGACGATAAAATTTCACTTTGGTGGAAAAGACAGTCAAGAGGGGGACAAGGTGTATAATGGTGAAGTATATGGGTGATAAAATGGCAGATGAAATACAGTATAGATAAATGAAGGTTAATGCACAGAAAAAGCATCTTTATTTATGGGTGATGAGCTCTCAGCTGATCATAGTCATGGAAGAAGGGAATTTTTAGACTATAACAGAGAACTCTAAAACTGTGAGCTGAGTGTGTGGTCTCATGGGCAAGAAAAAAATCAGTTGCCTCAGTTTCAGTTGTGTCATTCTGCACACTTAAGATGTGGCATCATTCTGCAACTCCAGCTATGTAGTGCAAGCAACATGTTGAAAGCTGTGTTCAGGTCTGGTTGTGGTTTGGCTTTTGTTTTGGTGTGGTTTTACTTTTAAGGAAGCTTTAAGAAACACATAAGATTACAGTTACCATACAACTATTGATAATGGGCCATTTGATGTCAGAGGCCTTAGGTTTAGTATTTGGTTTTTTTTGGTTGGTTGGTTTATTTTTCTAATACTGTGGCTCTCTGAAGGAAATGTGGGGTAGCTTTGGTCTTTCAGCTTGTCCCAGGTATTATGTGTCTTCATGAGCTACATATCATAAACTCTCCATGTCTTGCTTTGCTCAGAAACAGGGAACTTAATGCTCCTTGTTTTGTGCTCCTGCAAAATAAAAGTATGGAGAAAGATTGCGCGATACTTACTGAAGTCTTACTTTGCAACTTCTTTTAAGGAAGAAGAGTCAGACAATGAAGAAAATTATATTGACCTGAATGTTTTAAAGGCGCAAACATACAGATCAGTAAGTTTTTACCCATCAGTCCTCTCCTGAGAGATTTTTACATCTGTAGCGGCAATTTGTGTCTACTGGATTTAAGTCTAAAAACCCTTGTATAGTCTTTACTTAAAAAAACACCCCGTCTGAAATGAATCAGCTTATTTTGAAAGAACAACGTGCAGCCAGTTTCTAAACTGATATCACTGAAGGGCTGCTGGGAACATTTGCAAGAAATTTTTTGCAGAGACTTCTAGAGAAACATGGTATTAGTGTCATGAATATGTTTTAATCCCACATACACACACCATTTCTGAAATGTATTATTTCTTATTACATACATTTAATTCTC
Organism: Eulacestoma nigropectus; assembly: GCA_013397775.1. Lineage (NCBI taxonomy): Eukaryota > Metazoa > Chordata > Aves > Passeriformes > Eulacestoma > Eulacestoma nigropectus. Next base: position 253,154 of record VZTE01003928.1, read on the forward strand.
TTCAGTTTTAAGTATGATGAGAAGATACATTTATTTTAATTCCAAATCTTTATGAATTCAAAGAAAGCTATTAAAGAAATCTGTTACATCTGTAGTCTCGATCATTCTGGATATAAATATTTTTCTAATATGAACACGGTAAGCCATTATAATGATTTCTAACAGTTCTCACTGTGCATAACAATGATATTTTGTGTATAAACTTTGTGATTTTTACACAGAACGCGAATGACACTGCAAAGCAAGAAGAGATGTTACAGTCCACAACAGATGCAGCAGAGTGGAATCTGGAAGTGGAACGTGTGCTTCCACAGCTGAAAGTCACAGTTAGGACTGACAATAAGGTATGGAAGAATGGATTTGCCTGTGTACATGTGGTGATTAAAATGTGATTTCAGTCAATGCTGTTAACTTTCTGTTTGCAGTTTTTGTCTTTTGTCATGCCAAGACTTGTGAGTAATGGGCTCTCCAGTGCTATCTTGTCTGAACCTTTGTCACTTAGTTTGACCCTAGAAGCAATAATTTTCAGTATGGTTTTTTTTCAGTATTATATTTTTTTTCTGCTGCTTGCAAGGCACCTTATTTCTATATATTTATTCAGTGGAGATTTTTTCCAATCCTCTGACATTTCCAATGTATTCACACTTCTAAAAAATTATACCCTTGTATAGAGAAGGTGAGAACAGGTGTGGGCTTGCGGGCAGCCTCAACTTTGGTAAGTTACAGCAGTATCCCTGGGAAGAAAGAAAAACAACTTAGAATGCGGGTGTGTGTTGATTTCTGCAACAAGAAGCATGTGAGTGATACAGGAAAAAGGTATAAAAGGTTATGCTGTGGGGTGGTAAAGAGCTGATGCCTGCTGGTGCCTGCCGGTGCCTGCCGATGCCTGCCACCATATTCTGCGTCAGTCTTTTGTCCACCGACAAATGGTGCCCTCTGTGAGGAGACCACCGTCATACCCTCAGCTTAACAACTATTAAAACATCTTCCTGGAGGAGAGCTGATGATATTACCTTTCAACTGTTCCATTTTTAAACCACATGAAAGGCTGATTGTATGGAATTCCTCTTGCTGAACTTTACATGACAATCAAGTAGGTCTGTACCCCGATCTAGTCCTCCTGAACTCTCCTAATGTTTGATGGAAAGAAGTGAGCACTTTTTCAACTGATTTTGTTCACCATATCCAGATAACTGTCTCAGGGTGAAATTCATATTGGTTTAGATCTGTGTATTTCTCTCCATAGTCTATTTCAAGGAGTCTAGAATGAGCAGCTTAGAAGTATGAGCATCTTAGAAGAATGAGCATCGTTTAGTAACCAGACCAAACCTAGGACCTGCTCCTGGCGTTGTCGTAAGCATTCTTTCTAGGAGCTTGTGTAGCACACACGGATGAGGGCCGTATTGAAATTGTTCATTTGCAGTGACCCAGCTGGTTGGGGTGTTGGAGCTGTCTGCAACACTGATATATCAATACAATACATATACATGAATACAATGAAAGGTAATTATCTTGCCAAAAATAGGGGAAACCCTCAACTGTCTGCTTGCCTGTCTTTCACCATATTGCATTCTTCTGTGTGAAGAACTGCCTGGTTCAAACCACTCTGCTGTGATCCTCAGCAAGCCCATCTGTTGCAGAGAACATGATGCTTGACTCTCACAGGGAGGAATTAAAACTTAATAAAGACATACATGAAAAATTAAAGCCACTGTAGGATCTGAGGTTTACTAGCTTCCAGCTTAATGCACCATCTCTTGGCCTTAAGGAATATGTCAAAATGAACATGAAAAGAGAATTATTCTTTTTCTAGCTTCTGTGCTTTCAGTAATAATTGGAGAGAAGTGTTTGGCCTTTTTCCATTCTACCAGAAAACATCATATTCTGTTTCCTAAGCTGTGCATGTAAACATATTACCAAGAGAGTGTTAATGGTTTAATCAATGGCATTGGAAACTAGAACTTACTGTAAAGTCCTGGACAGAGGTGGGGGTGAGTTGTGTGTTTGTTGTTTTTATTTAAACTCTAAAGTTTGGCAAATTGTGAACAATTGTCACCAGACCAACAAGAGATCACGAGTCTCCTGCAAACCTGAAACACAGCGTAAGCACATTTTCTCTACTGGCTCATTACCTGGTGTGCAGTGTCAATTCACAGCACCTTTCCTCAGCCCCCATCCCCGAGTCCATGTATGTTTCCTATGATCTAGAAGCTGGAAATAATTTTTCCCCTTCTAATTGTATCCCATTATCAAAAGCAAGTTTTGGTATTTCTGCTTCTTCCATTTCTTTCCATTCTTCTGGTAACAGTAAGGACTAAAATGGAAAGGAAAGAACGGATAGTCCAGAACTGGTAGGTGTTGGGCATCAAAAGCACTCATTTTGTCTAAGAATAAGCTGAACTAGTGCAGCTACAATCAATATTTTTAGTGTTTGTGCCGAGAGTGGTTTCTATTTGAATTCTATGTTCTATTTCTAGCGGAAATAGTTCCATGAAGATCAGACTCTAAAAAGAATAGCTACTATGGTATCAGTGTGGATGTCAGTGTTTGTTTATGGATCTGAGTGTCACATGTGACATTTAGGAGATTTATAAATTGTGTCACATTGAGCCAGTGCCCCTGGCTATGAACATGGCACTGGCAGGATGATACATGGCAATAGTATAAGAGAGATCTGACCCTGCTTTGCATACCCACTGTTGTTTAGTAACCAGAGAAAGATAAAAGTTGTACTTACCTATGTTTTAATTTGTGATGTCTTTTTTAGGATTGGAGGATTCATGTAGATCAAATGCATCAGCATAAGGATGGAATTGATTCTTCTTTGAAAGAAACTAGGGTATGTCTTGTATGTACAGAATATTTTACTAATCTGTCAGAATTTTTATTTTCTCTTTTATTTCATATGTGTTAAGAACTAAACTGATCCTTTTTTTCTTCATTTTATTTGTGCTATTGCTGTAAAATTTAAAAGGAAAGATATGATAATGATCATTAGGGACAGTGCTAGTGGCAAAATACCTTGTGGGAAAGGGTTGTATATGTGAGGAATAACAGGGCTATCAGGGTCCAGTAATAAATGCATTACCATAAGTACATCCTGACTACAGAGGACAAAATCGAACAATACAATCTAAAAGTGCTGTCAAATACTGTTGCTTGAGTAACTTACTGACGTTGACATTTGTAATTAATTGAGGAGGGGAGAGCGATGAAGCAGTGAAGACTGACATACATGTTTTGGAGGTGGGCAAACCAGAACACATTGAGAATAATTTTTTGTTGGCTAAACACAGCATTTCTGTACTATTTTTCTCTCTTGCTGTAGGCTTCCATAGCCCTTCTTAACTACAGCACCATTTTGATACTCTTTGCATACTGTCTGTGTACTGTCAACCCACAGAATGTGATTTTCTAGGGTTACCTTGACAAACTCCATAATGAAATCAGCAGAACACTGGAAAAGATCAATAGCAGGGAAAAGTACATCAACAATCAGTTGGAGCACTTGGTTCAAGAATACCGTTCAGCTCAAGCCTTGCTGAGTGAGGTATTGCTGATCTTTTGTTGTTGCCTTCTCCAGTATTAACTTGCTGTTAAGTGAGGGTAGAGGCAAAGATGACATGGAGTGAGTTATCTATGAATTCTGCTGTTGGATATAAAGCAGGGGAAATGTTGATTGGCTGTCAAATTATATTCTTCCTAAGCTAAACTAGCAATTTTTATTCAAGTGTTCTACAGGGGAAAATAGATGGTTTTTGCCTGAGTATTATGTATAGCTGTTGCCAGTTTTGAGCAGCTAGTAAATTGCTAGTTCTCCTTCTGCTTTCCCAGAAGTTCACACATCTGTCATGAGTGGAAAAACTACAGTCTCAGTCCAACATTCATCCTTTAGATTGAGTACTGGTGTTAACGTGCACAAAGCACTCTGATTACTTCTTTGCTTCATTTACTTTTTATGCCAATAGAGTGCTGTCTGAGAAGCTTTTTGATCCCCTATTTAGGAGGCGTTGTAGTCTGCCTTTTGGCAAGCCCTGGTTGTGACCATGCTGACAATTAAGACTAACAGAATTTGACCTCTGCACCTTCTGTTTGCCTTGTTGTTAAAGTATCTTCAAGATAGTAATTTACTGTTGATGAAGTATTATTCTGGATTTCAGTATTCAATCCCTTCTGCATTGTGGCAGATTTTCTTCATGTTTTTTTTCCTTATGTAAATGATTAGAAAGCATAGTTCTTATCAAGTGTGTATTTGGGCTATTAGAATTTTGAAAACTGCTTTACATTTTTGAATGATAGTCATTACAGGGGCTGATGTTTCAAGCTTGTCCTCATTTGTAAACCTCACTGGGGCTTTGTGGGAGAGTTTCTGGAATTGGAACATCTGAGAGCAAGTCTTGAAGTTTTCTCTGAGCTATCTGCATGCATCTCTTCAACTCTGTCATTACAGCAAAGACGTTTCTTTCCAGGCTAAAGAGAAGTACCAGGAGGGAAGTGGAGGAGTAACTGAAAGGATTAGAGTGCTTTCTGAGGTAAAACACATCTGATTTTAAAACAGTCTTCAGAGAGCGGGCATTTAGTGGTTGCAGTTTAATGAATCCAGTTCTTTCTGATTTGTTCTCATGTTAAAGATTAATCTCTGTTTGGGGGAGGTGATGTAGTCCAGTCCCTAAATTTTAAGTCCAGGCTGCCATTAACTTTTAATTCATGAAATGTGAGCTCAGTTTGTAAATGAAGGTAAATGTTCTGTATTTTATAACCTGTGTCCTAGAATTATGGAGGATTAATAAATCATGCCCATAAATTCTTTGGAAGAAGAAAAGCTTAACTCTTATTTTTAATTAAAATTAACAATTTGAAATTTTTATCTTCCAGGCACTTAAAAGCAGTATTTGACTAAATAGTAATTTTTTCCATACATCAAATTATCTTATTACCTAATTCTGTTTTTCTGTTGTGGGTTTTCTTTTTCCTTTATATCAGTGCTCTGACAAATTTAAATAAACATTTCCTGTCTCCTAACTGCCTCCGCGTGTTAGTGTTTCATGGCATTTCATGTAGAATTACGGCCTGATTTCCGAATACTTCAATGCTTTGTCCAAATAAAAAAAATTTTAAATGGCTCTGTTTGGGTTTTAGAAACCAACTTTATTTATTAGGCAATTAAGTCTCTGGAATAAGTGCATAAAATAGATCACACAATAAGAATGTGTTGGAAATTACAGAACAAATTTGAGATGTTTTAGAACAGAATAGAACAGTTGAGTTGGAAGGGACCTACAGTGATCACCCAGTTCAGCTGGAGTAGGTAATACAGCAGTTTAATGGGAGTTTTCTAGCAAAGATTTCTGAGTGTATGAATTCTGCAGAATTAGAGCTTCTTTCTATTTGACTCTCAAGGAAGTAAGTTTGAAAAAGTACTTTTTGATGACTTCAGATTTATAGAGTGTGCTTTGAGAGCTGATGGACTGATTAGTAACGGTGAATATGTTACTAGCTGGCATCCTTCAAACTACGTAGATGCAGTGGTGCATGTCTGAGATAAACCAGACACATTGGATGTTAGTACTGCTCTGTTTACTGTTGTGCAATCAGACCTCAGCAGGCTGAACTGCTGCATCTTCTTTTGCTGCAGTGCTGTTTTTCAGGTTTCCAGTGTAACATCCTGAAGTCCTGATGCTTCCAGAGGGGCAGCGGGCGTGGTTATTTGATGAATCTTGATCTGCAGGGATATTGGTTCCTATGTTCTTCCATCCAGCATCACACTGAAACACTTACATTGTTGTTTTTATTGGGGGTGCACAGATTTTCAGTAAAACCATGGTGTTTGGTCAAATTGTTACTCCTTTTCTGTAATTTTTTATGACATTAATTTAGTTAAATTAAAATTTTCTGAATGTTTGAAAAATTGTTCCTCTTTATATAACAAGTAAGATGGATTAGTTAATTTTTTTAAACTGAAGCAGTTATTCAGCAGAGACTTTTTTTAAAACTTGATATTCATCTGGTTTAATTAAGAAAAAAATATCTCTTTTAAGATTACAGAAGCATTAGAGAAAGTAAAGCAGGAAACAGAAGAGAAAGGAAGCAGTATGACTGATGGTGGTAAGTATATTTTTGCTTCAGACAACACACCCTTTTTCTTGGTGACAGTTTCATAATATGTACTTCATTGAAGTAAGAATAAGAGCAATTACAAGAGGCAAAATGATGTAGTAGCATCATATTAGTGGGTAGGGAGGGATTAGAAACAAAGTGTAGGGCACAAAACCTTTTAATAGCTTTTCACAGGTAAGATGATCCCCTTAAGGTGTCTTCAGTTCTCTACCAAGCCTCAAGTCAGGTATGGAGATAAGGCTTTCAGCTGAGCAAAACACATCATTGAAAAACCTGTCTTAATGTTGATGCACGTTTTTATGAAGCTCTTAGATGTCAAGAAGACAGCAAAATTGTCATTGCCTATTTCTGTCTTTAAAGTGTTTTGCATATTAAAAATGATGTATCAGTACAATCACGTCTTTAGAGTAGAACACCCTTTTGTTCATTCAACTCTTCAATTTTAAGGAGTGAATTACAGCAAACAATGCTTTTGTGTTAGGTGGCTGACAGAGTTGTACTGTTATCTTTTTTTGGACAGCTCCTCTAGTGAAGATTAAACAGGCCTTAACAAAATTGAGGCAAGAAACCATTCAGATGGACATACAGATTGGTGTGATGGAACACACATTGCTCCAGTCAAAGCTGAAAGAGAAATCCAATATGACTAGAGATATGCACGCAACAGTGATTCCAGAAGCCACAGTAGGTGCCTATTAAAATTGGTTGGACCTGACTTGGTTTGCCCAAAATGCAGTTTTCTACCATTTGCTTTTTTGTGAGTTCAGAGGTTTCGTTTTTGTTGAGGGAGGAGGATGTTATTTTTCCTGTTCCTTTTTAACAAGATGTTCATTAAAATACGCACTTTTTTAAGAAGTAATGTGCACACTTTAGACTCAAGAGGGAGCCATGTTTAGTTTTGTGCTGTAGAGATTTACTGCATATCTCTTCCAATTATACTAATAAATTCTTGTTAGTGAAGATGTCTCTATTTCTTTGGAGAATGTAATGTAGTGTGAAAGTCTGTAGAAGGATGCTGACAGCCTGTAATCTTGATACTCTGCAGTGCTGAAAGGAAATTGCTTGCAAAGGACTTGAAAGGAAGGTAAAATGTCTGTTATCGCCACTTACATACATTTAGTATAAAGTATTTAATTGATGATACTGAAATAATACAGCATTCCGCTTTCTAACAGGCTGGGTCAAAACTGATACCAGCTTCAAGACTCCTCTAACAGCAGCAACGGTATCAAAATCTGTATAAGACCAAAGAAGGTGAAAAGTATTGTTTGGAAATTACTCTTGGCTTTCTAATTTTTTTCCATGTGTCATCACTGTTTCAGAGTCACTTTATATTAGCATTGGGTCAAATGCTGCTTTCATTTATAGTATTTAGTAGAGCTCTGTGGACATAATTTGGATTATTCTTTTCTGTTCTTGTGTCAGAACACCCACTTTTGATTTCTGTGAAGGAAAAATGTTGCCAAATCTAGTTGAGTAATACAGAATGAGAAAAATGTAGGAGGAAGGGGTTGGGAATGTAATGGCAACAGGGAGCTTGCTTTGTCTTAGTAAATGTGTAGGTAGGAAGTGATTCTAGATGTTAGTGGTAATGAAGGAGTGTAGAGCAAAGAAATGACCTTATTAGAGTACTAGTACATCTTTTTGGTTCTGGTTGTTCATAAGCCATGAACGATATTGGTACAAATCCAGTGGCATTAAAATCCTCGCCTAACTTCTGTAGGCTGTTCCATTCATCTGACAATTAATTTCTCTCACTTAAAGGTGAGCAGTATTTTGCAGAATCAGTGGATCAGTTCTGTGTCTGAAAGTCAAGATACTTGACACAGTCAATACTATGAGCCAGTGTAAGTTTGTTATGCTTCAGTATTTCATTTGCCAAAAAGAAAAAGCCCTAAACCCATTGGATTTTAATAAGTGAAAAGCTATCTGTAAATGTCAACTATTACAATATACCTGTGCAAGCACTGCCGAAAATCTCTATGAATCACGCTGGAAATCAGTTTCCAACTCCTTTTGCTGCCTACCTGTATCCTCCCACATTCAGCTGAAATTAGAAAAGTTATTATTCGTGTTCCCTTTGTTAGGTGCTGTTGCTACTGCATATTTACTTTAACAGTGGCTTTACTTCAGCTTAAAATAAAGCAACTCCCTTTTGCATTGCCTGCACAGCAGCTCACTGATGCTTTTGGATTGCAATGTTATGTTGTATAAATACTATTTATGTAAATGCTTTCCTCAAAAAACTCCTCCTTCATGCTAATATAACAAACATGATTAATCAAAAACCTTTCCTTATGAACTGAGCCTCTTCGTCTATTAGAAGTGAATCTGTTAAGACAAGCATGGCCAAAAACCCTCTAATGTGACAAAAGTCTCTAGAAGAAAAGCCTCCTTTGTGCCAAAGTAATTCTAAAATAGCATGCTAATTATCTGGAATTGATCTACGTTATTTTTAATAGTACTGTCTGAAACTGCCTTCATTTAAGTAGAACACTTCTCTCGTTATCTCAGGAGTGATACATGGCCTTTAATTGTCATCTGGCAAAGAGTGGCATTTGCCCCTTGAGACAGTAAAAGCACTTGACCCTGCTTTGAAAGCAGCCTTACTGCTCCAGAAAGTGGCCACAGAACCTTCCTTAAAAGCAGGGGAGAGCAGTGAGGCCTGTCACAAGCAGCCTGAAAGACCCTTCTAGAAAAGCAAAGATCTGTGTAATTATCCACTGCTGAATCAGTGCAGGAAGCATAAGCCACATTAAAATTAAATCACTTGGTTCACATTACTTCCTGTACTGCTCATTATCTAATGCAGTGTCAGAACGAAAGACCAACAAAACAAAGATGTCCCTAAGTTAGTAGGATGCACGTAAAGCTGTTCTATAAAAGGGTCTGTCTTCTTCTGGAGAGGATTTGGGAAAGAAGGATTATTCACAAGAGTTAACTTTTGTAAACGGCTGTCCTCTTCCAAGGTCTCGACATTTTCAGTTCTCTGGAACATCAGCATGGAGGCAAGGTGTCTCTGTCACATTACCTAGCAGAAGCTGGCTGTGAAGAGACCCAGAAATCATGCAGAGAGAAAGAAGGAGATTCATTTGCTCACTTTGGTTAGAGAAGCCATGGGTTTTGTCCTTGCCATGAGGACTGCAATAGTTCAGTCTTGTATGTGGCCCTGGGAAGAGCTGACACTTGGCTCTTGGAAATATGTTGTTGAGGAAGGCTCGTCAGTGGCCAGCTCACTCTCTTGCATGTACTCCTCAAAGTTCCAGGAAAGGAACACTTGCAGCATATTACTTCTTAGGGTTTCTTGAGCTCTGAAATACCTCTGAACCTCATAACGTGATGCAATGTCTTATTTCCCTGTCTTATGTCTAGGCTAGGATGTAAGTGCTCTGCTGGGAACTGGAAATAGTCTAAGTGCTAGGTACTCTAATAGAGGTGCTGCTTACAGGCCATTTAGGGTATCTGAGAGTGATTACATGCATTACCTTCTTACATTAATAAATATAATACCCTACTCCCCGTTCCCTTCTATCAGATAGCATGAATTGCTGTGCTGATAAAAAGTGCAAAGGGCTGGGTTTTTTACCTTTTAATCCATTTCTCTCACAGAGAACCTTCTATAGAGTTGGTGACTTAACACTGAAATCCCAAGAGTTTAGAAGTGGCTTTCAATCATATGCCGAGAATGCATTGTTTCAGCACTGAGACAAGTTAATCATTTGAACTTGTATTGCTGAGCGCTGTGCAGGAAGCTGAATGAGTTCACATGAGTTTGAGAAACCACTGTTATAAACAACTCCCAGATTTGGTCAAAATATTCTCACTCCTGTCTGCTGGTGGCGTTGAAGGCCTTCCCCTCTTCACCCACCCAAAAGAGAAGAACTTCAGGGAAAATTTTTTCTTGAAAGTGAAAACAATTGTCCACCTACTATTAAACTTTGCCACTTTTTTTGGAGTACAGCTCTACTGTGCACTACGACATACAAAAAATCACTGTGTTGCTAATTGTAAGTTACAGTAAAAGCAATTAAGTCATCTGTGCATGACCTATAAAAACTAGGCATAAATGAAGAGCCTGTGTGTGAACATTTCCAGCTTCTGTGCTCTTTGAATTTTGCATCCAAATTTTGCAGCCTGGGCTTCTCTCCAAGTTTGACAAATGTTAATTAAAAAAAGAAGGAGTTGGTTGATGCTGTGCTGCCACGCTGGCCGCGTGCCCGCGCGGGGCTGTCAATGCTGCAGTGTGCCCCCACAAGGCAGCTGCACAGGCCTGGGCGCATGCCGGCCTCTCCCGGGGCTGGAACCAGAGCAGAACAACGTGCCTGTGAAAGCCCTGGCCTACTTCCTGCAGCCTCACCGCTTTCCATTTGCTTGTGGATGGATTCATGTTTTAGGACATGGTTGGGTGATATCTGGAAAAGGGGTGAAATAACGCTCAGGAAAAGTTAATCAGTACTGGTGAGGTCAAAGTAAACAGAGGATATGAGCACTGGCTTTTCTGCATGAATACTACTCATAGGTAGGGACTTTCCGTGGAAGGCTTGGAGGTAGCAAAGGTTATTTTCCTCTGCCATTTCCTCCTTTCGATATATTTTTTCATTCAGCAAATGCCATTACCAGGGCTTTCTCATGTATTAGCTAATACTTAGCTATTGCTCCGGGGCTTGGTGTTGCTGGAAACGTCTGTCTTTCAGCCTCCTAGTAACAGCCCTACCATTTCGCAATTATTCCCACGCAACACTGGAATGAGCAGGGTTGAGAGCTTTTTACTGAGAGTAAGTAACAATTTGAATAATGCTAGTCTTTCACTTACTGCTTAGTTTTACTCTGTTCTTTTTCACTCCTGGTCTTAGTGATTATGATTGGCTGTATCTCAGTACTCCATCCCAGACGTAGCTGAGATGCTCACATGCATCCTGTTCTAAAAATCAACAGAGGTGAATATTTTAAGGTCAGAAGGACAGAATAATTATTTCTAATAATATACCTCTTGATAACACACTAGTTGCAATTGTTCATTCAAAAATATTTTCCTGTTTCTGTGGTTTTCAAAGGATGACAATACTTCAAATGACACCTTAGCGTTATTCAATAGTAACACAAAGAATTAAACTGTGGAGTGTAGGCATCCCCTGGACAGAAAGTTTCCCATCCCTCCTCTAGTTTTAGGGCAGAAGTTTCTCATTTTATCTTGGTAGGGGGGCTTTTGTATAGTTTTAGAGTTCTCCCTATTCTTCTTCAACATTGCTTGTCCATGAGCATTTTGCCTCCTTTCAAAGATTCCATTTGGCAAAGAATACAAGCCAGTAGTCAGACCAAAGGGGACAGGCTGTTTGTAAAATTTTCCTGGAAACTAATGCCAAAAAAATGGTGCAGAAGGTTTTAAAAGGTTGACAGCATCTATTGAACATTGTTTCCTTTGTTACAGGAGGTGCACAAGTTCCTGGTATGATGGCAGGAAGGATTTCTGCTGAGTTTTATCAAATGCTGTCTAACAACAGTAAAAACAATGAAAACTCTGTGATCTTAAAAGTGTCACTCATTAATTTTGTACTAATTTGTCCAGCAGCCATTTTCATTACAGACTTCTGTAGAGTGCCTGTAAACTAAAGTAAAACATTCTTGAAGATTTTCATTATCTTCAACTGTATAATATTGACAATGAAGAATAAAAAAATACTGTTCTGAGAAGACTTTTCCTGGGACAAAAGAGTATACTCTAGGTGTGGCAGGTTTGGAAGTTTCTTTCTGTAAGTAGTCCAGTATAGTGACTTTTCTGTGTGAGTAAGAACATACCTGTTAGTATGTTCAGGTTTGTGAGAACTCTTATCGAAAAAAGGAATTGCAAGTAACTGTTAGAGAAGATAAACAACTGAAAGTCAGTTCAGTTTTGTCTCAGTTGTGAACAGGGTTGATACACAGGTAACAAATCCATATGGATGGAATGAAAGAGCTTCCTTTAAAAAGCTCTTCCATACTATATTGGCTTAAATGTAGAAAACTGCCTTCACTTAGTTATATTCCATTTGTTGCTTCTAGTTAATCTTCATCCCTCTGAAGTGCAGTGTACTCCTCTGTGATGATGTTTCCCTCCAAATAATTGGACGTTTGACAATATGACCTGAATGTAACGGATGTGGTCAGTCTATCTGAGCATCTGCTAAGCTGGGTGGAACTGACTTGGTGTGTCTCTGTAGAGTGCCACCTGTGAGCAGGCACTGCCGACACTGACCCAGTGTGGGTGTTAGGAGATGAGAAGCAGGAAGCTGGTCCCACTTCCTGTCAGAGAAACCTCAGCCTGCACAGTGCGTAAGAAAACCCTGTAGGAGACTGTAGAAGGCTGGGCAGACTGAATTTGCTAGTACAGCTGCATACAGAGGGAAGGTGAACACCATGATGCTTGTCACCCTTCTGCTAAAAGCAGCTAATCAAAACTCAGTGTCCCATTGATTGCTCCAATTAGGGGTAAGAGAAAGTGATGAAGAAGCCAGGTGGTAACTTTTGTGCCTAGAATGACTCAAACAAACAGTAGAAAATAAAATACAGAACTTCCTCAAAAATTCAAGTATTCTTCTTGAATTGATCTCGACTAGTTTTTGGGGTCAGGCTAAACATTCTGAGTAAGGATTGGCTTTCCTACCTTACCTGTGTTTTTTCAGATCTTCACCATCTCTCTCTTCTCTATATGCAATAACCTTTATGCCTGAAGCCTCAGAATTTTGGATCAATCACTTATCTCTGTCTAGAGGACAGACATTTTTATGTTGCACCTTTCAAAATCCCTTATATTTCAACCACCTGCTTCTGGAAAAAACTTCCTTTTTATGTGCACCACAAAGAGTTGTGTTCATACCCAGAGTTTCAAAGCAGTTTAACTTGACCTTTACCAGAATGAGGTTTGGGTAGGAGGAGGGAACCTTTCATTTGTGAAAAAACGTTATTCTGTCCAGTGGTGGAAGAAAAGAAGAAATGGAAGAAGATATGGCCAGACAATGTATCTTCTAGAAAGCTGTAATATTCCCTGCAGAATGCAGATTTTTATCCTTTGCCTACATGTTGTGGGGTGTCCCTGACCACCTGAATTCGCCATTCCTGATTTTAGCAGAGTGACCCCAACATAAAGCTTCAAGAATATAGCAATGAGCAAGACCCATGGCATACAGAAAGATCTTTCAGTGCCCAACAGTAACTAAGCCTGCATTTGAGATGAAACATGTCATTTATTTTTTAGTGACTTGGAGTACAAAATACCAGTTTATCAGTGTGAGAGACCTTCTGATAAGCACCACATAAAGCTTCAGTGTGATGCAGAAAATGCAATAATGGTAAAGGGTTATGAAGTCTTTTTATGACAATCCATCCTATATTTCATACCAGAAAATGCTGATAGCTCCTTTTCACTGTGTCTTAAGTGTGCCAGCTCCATTATACTGATCCCAATCTTTAAACCATGCTTTAGCAAATGTATCCTTTGTGGCACTTGTGTGATCAATTATGCTTTACTCAGTGCTATGATTGTTTACAACACACCACAGTCTTCCACTTCGTGAAGACACATTTATTACAGACAATGGTGCCAGTGCTGATCTGTTCTTATTGGCCATTTCAAAACAAAAGCCAGACAAAAAGGCATCTGTTTTCAGTGGCTGGTCAGGTTAGTACTGGAAGTCTCTTCTTGGTGTGCTTTTCACCCTATATTGGAATACAGCTGCCAGTGCTCAGGGGCCCCTTTCACTGAGGACCACCACCCTAGAAGTGCTGTGGTGGTCTCAGGCTAATTCTAGCACTGACCTGCCTTTTACAAGCTGTTCAGGCAAATCTTCACACTGAGTCATTAGAGCCCTACAAATGGTTTATAGCTAAAACATCCAAGAGTGTCAAAATGAGTCATATTTTTCAAGTGACAGTTGCTATTTTGAGTGACTGTTTTGCATTACACTTACCAGGACATGCAGGAAACAACAATGTTTAAGCTTTCCTGCTGCTTGTGGTTCCTAGCACGTGACCAGCCAGGGCAGTTATATCACTGAGCCACACCTTGCTCTTACCCAGAAATCATATTCCCAGGCATACATGTCACCCTATCAGGAGGGAGTGACTCTGAGTTTCTACAAGAAGTTATTTCAGGCAAAGAATGGCATTGCCTTCAGTGGCCAGCCTGACTTGCAGACCGTACACTCTCTGCCTTGGAGAGAGCTGAAAATGGAACTGAGACCCTACAGATATCTGCAACAGTACCTGTGTGGAGAGGGAAGAAAGGCAAGGTAGAGGGCATAGTAGTTGTGAGCATTCCCCTGGAAGACAAAAGCTGGTGAACACAAACAGTTGGACATGCCCATGCAGAGAAACAATTCCAGAAAAGAAATGGTAAGGCTGCAACATGGGAAAAGTCATCAGTAGGTGGAGGAGCATGTTTCTGTGATGCAGAAGGGCAGAAGGGATTTCTGCATTTGCAGAGAAAGCCAGCAAGGAAGCAAAAAGGCACTGGAATGAGCATATTTGCTATGAGAGTGAAAGGTGAGAGAACAGCACACAACAGGAAAAAGGTGCCGCTCACTGAAAGAAAGAGGTTAAAAAGAGGTATTGAGGGTGGGGAGGACAGACTGATAAGAAATTGAAGTTCTCTACAGCCTTACATAAGTTAACACAAGTCACAGGACATTCCCACCAGCATATGTACACACACAAACACCCCAAACAAACAAACCTGTTTACCACAGCTACCCTGGGTGTCCAAAAGCCACAAGAAGAAATGAAATAAGGAGAGGAGAAAAAACAGGGGGGAGTTAAAAGGTTAGGTGAGGACAAGAGTCTAAGCCACTTCAGAAACAGATACACAAGCAAAGGAAATTCTAAACGGAAGAAGAGGAAGGGGGGGAGGAGAAGGAAGGCAGAGACCAGTGAGCTGAGTATGCGGGAATAGTGCTGGTTTCCACATAAACCTCCTTTGTTAGCAGCTCTTCCAGTTCTGGTTTCTGAATAGCTGGAGCAGTTCCCACTGTTCTGCAGGGAGATTCTGCATTATTTGCTGCAGCCACAATGAATCAGTTAAGCGCAGTGTAAACTCTTGCAGTAGTACAAGCAAGGCCCTACTTGTAACAGTTACAAGCCCTGTTTGACTACAGCCTTGAGGAGAAGGAGGAAAAATCCTTAAAGTAACCCCTTCCAGGGCACTGTTTTCCCTCTTGCTTTGTTTTTCTTTCTCTTTGGAGATGAGCTACATTTAACTGCTGCTAATTGGTAGATAACAGGATTTAATTATTTAATGTTGCCTGTTTGGTATAATTTTCACAAGTAATAGGGAAATTTCAAACAAAACTAAAGCTGTTTTACTGTTTTTTCAGTTGACCTATGGTACCTCCAGTGGAGTTCCTGTTGAACACTTCCCTTTCTTTCCTGTTTGCAAGTTCAAATTTCGTGTCAAAGGGCAGAACCCACAATTGTCACTTCAGGCAGGTTTAAAGACAGTTATAGTGAAATAAAACTTAGTTGAAAAGAGCATCTATTGGAGACCTGCTCCTTGAAGAGAGCCATAAGCTAAATTTAAAGTTGCCTCAGATAACTCAGAAAATTAATTTCATCCTTGTTTCTTCTTTGTCCCTACTCCAAACTAAAGACTTGTGATGACAAGTTGTTTGAAAATACTCATGTGTAACCAAATTCAGGTGGAAAAATGTCCACATGAGGAGGCCAAAATGCTGTACAAACCAGTAGCAGAGTTCCAGCTAGGGTTCAGCTGGAGTGCTGCCTGTGTCCCTGGCATCCTGCCCCAGAGCCACAGACCAACCATATGTCTGTGTGCCCTGGGCCTGGGCCAGTCTGCCTGGGAAGACTCCTGGCTCCACAGAGATTCACCAAGCTGGAGATGGCCGTGTCTCATGGACTGCCTACACTGGCTCTGAAAGCCTCGGCAGCCCCAGCTCCAAGAGCCGCTCGGCTGTACAGGCAGGCGTTGGGATGAAGCCTGTCCGGAGATGAAGCACTCTGCCAGACAGTTACGGTGGGAAAAAGTAAACATATGGCCCTGGGACTCCAGCTTTCCTGCTGGGATAAGCTGAACTAATGAGAAGCTGCTGTGGATGTGTTCAGCTGCCCATGTTGTTTCCTCATCTGCATGTTTCTATCACTTCCCTGCATGAGTTGCCAATGCACAGCAGTGTGATGAGCAGGAACAGCTCACAGATCAGGCTGAAAACTCACCTGGTAGAAGCCCCCTCTGCCCACCCACCCCATGCAGTTAGCTCAACAGCGCCTTGGGAAGACACAGAATGGGAAACAGAGGAAAGGAAAGCAGTGGGGAATTTTCTGTTGGCAATGCAGAACCAGCTTGCACTGGTGGTCTAGCTGCTGCCTACAATGCCAGTCTGTGATTCTCCATTAGCCATTATTGAGTCCTACCAGTACTGAAGAGTTCCACCATGCAGGCAGGCAAACAGTACATAATAACTAAAACTAAAATACTCTGCTAATTATTCCAGTACTTAGTTTTTCTTACATTTGAATTTATTCTTGAGAGGTTCTGTCAGAGAAACGATTAAATGATCCTACCTCCACCTCACAAAAGCTTTTTGTTTCAAGACAGAATAGATTCCTTGCTGGCCACTTCCCTCTGGACTCTTATGAATATAATTTTGAAAGACCTTCATGGCTAAATTAAATATTGGGGAAAAGAATAGCAGAATGCCAGCCACTTTCTCTCATACTATTATAATTATAAAGATCTTACATAATATTATTACCCTTTTATACTCATTTTGGCCTTTTCCCTGTTGTCTTGGGACATCTCCTTTGTCATTCATTGATTTTATTCTTAATAACAGCATTGCACTGAAGCACAGGATAGGCTGAGGCTCATGCACATAACCATACAAGAAGTCAGAGCAATCACATTCACCCATAGTGCTTTTCAGTGTAATATCTGTTGTCTTCAGTGCAAGTTGCACCTCCTCTCTCTCTCCATTGTGGGCACTAATATATGCAGAAAACGGGAGCTCAGGGAGTCTGAGCTAAAATAGACTGGAGGCTGAGGACCCAAGAAAGTAAGAACTATTGCATATGTTTGCCCTTGTCCCCAGGCACCCACATCTGAGCACTGTCCTTACAGAACATGGGGCCAAACTGCTTTTAGGGCAGACCCAGCACAGCCAGTTCATATATTCTACAGTACCTGAATTTGGCTCCAAGAAGTGCTAAAAATTAAACTCCAAATCTCACGGAGTTCTTACCATTGACTGAAGCTTTGTGGTTAGCAAACTACACATCATCACAAATCATGTTGCACACTCACTGGGGAAACATTCCTCAGTCAGTTCTGTTTCCCTGTTCAAACAGCTTCATGTGCTACTCATAATGCTCTATAGAAATGGCATACATGACATTACATGCACATAAAACGTCTCTAAAAAAATTAAACACTTGCTAGTCTTGTGGGAACATTGTGCTGAAAGTGGTGTATCCATCAAAAGAAAACCAATTCCATTTCATGCAAGCTTATCAAAAAAACAGACACAATATGCAACCATTTCACAGCTGCCAAAAGAGATCAGTCTAATTTCTTTTTTTAGCTAGAAGGGGAAATTTAACCAGGCAAAGCTGTTGGAAGCCAAGATGACTATTAAAAAAAAAAAAAGAAAAGAAAGTAGAAACCATCCACAATTTCATCCGAAGCCAGAAGAGTTTTGTCAGTGAAATCGAGCACTTGGTCGAATGACATAGTTGTGACATTAATGTGGCTGCACGTAAGGCATGTCAATTAGTGAATTTGTTGGTATACTGTTTGTAATCCTGAGAACTAAACCTGGAGAAAACATTTTGTGCAGTTCTGTTTCTGGTATTTCTCTATCCTTATCTCTCCCATCCTCCCTCCTCTCTATCCCCTTCTTGTCCCTCTCCCATACAACAACTGGTTGCATGCTAACAATATTTTTCTTTGTGTCTCTGCAAATACCATTAGATCCAAGCATGTCTCATGGAATTTGAGGCTATCATGTGTTCACATGTACTGGGTAGTCAGCAACTTCCACAAGACAACCATTCTCCTCACCCAGCTTTCATTTGCTTAAAAATATCGCAGGAATTCTTAGGAATTGTTTAAGTTTTTTAAATTAGCACCAAGAGAAGCCCTCCCACTTGCCTCCCCAATTGCAGCCAACCTGGATTTGAGTGCATTAAGGATAAAATCAATGAATGCCAACCTGCATGCCATTAGAAACCATTCAGGCCAAAAAGAGGCCACATGTTAAAATAATTTGCAAAAAATGACTACTGAAAAAAAAAGACTGTGTGTAGGGTGGCTGGATTATCCTGCCCAGTTGGAGACTGAGAGCTGCTGAACCAAGATAGAGGGAGGACATGGCTGAGAGTGTTGGGGTTGTCCAGCCTGGAGAAAAGAAGGCTCCGGGGAGCCCTTAGAGCAGCCTCCCAGTACCTAAAGAGACCTGCAAGAGAGCTGGAGAGGGACTTTTGACAAGGGCAGGTAGTGATAGGACAAGGGGGAATGGCTTTAAACTGAAAGAGAGATTTGCATTAGATGTTAGGAAGAAATTACTAACTGTGAGGCTGGTGAGACACTGGAACAGGCTGCCCAGAGAAGCTGTGGATGCCCCATTGCAGTAATCACACATGGGCAATAACTCTGCACCCCTTCAGGTGCAAAGTCAAAGACAAAATCCCGTTTACTGCGCAGTCCCAATTCCCTAAATACCCCCACAAAACAGGATATAACATCATGTAAACAGGAAAGATGTTCACCACAGTGTCTCCCTATCACCTGGAGCAATACACAGACATTGCCTATTATGGTAACAGGTAAACAATACCCTATAAGGTCACAAACTACAATCTTCACTTCTCACAGGTCCAGCTTTGTCCACAAGCCACAAACCTCTCTCCGCCCATCCCCGGTGACCTGGATACAGTCCCAGAGTCACCCCCGGGCCCAGGAAAGAGGCTGTCTCTCTGGCCTTCCGGGCTTATCTCTCTGTCACCACATAGTGTAACCCAACACCCCATTCCTGGAAGTATTGAATGCCAGGTTGGATGGGATTTTGAGCAACGTGGTCTAGTGGAAGCTGGCCCTGCATGTGGCAGGGGTGTGGTGGAAATCAGAACTAGATGATCTTTAAGGTCCCTTCCAACCCAAACCATTCTATGGTTCTAAGGGCTGCGTAGTCCTTGCCTGGCTCTGCTAGGAAGCTGAGTGAAGAGAGCATGGACTCCTCCTGGGGATGGCATGTGAGCTGTCACACGAAAGATGGTTCCAGAGATATACCTAGGAATCAAAACTTTTCTGTTCACTAGGAGAGGGCAGTTAATGACCTACTCCAGGAATAGGTGATCCATGTGCAGCGGTGGATCCCCATGCAAGTAGCCCTTATGGACACTATGAATATGCTTACATTTTTCTGTGTTTGTGGTGCAGTCACTCTTCAGGCTCTTGTGGCTTCCAGTCACTTAATTATCCTCTTGAGACCTCAGTTACTGCCTCTGAGCGGGCTGATATGTCCCCATCTAGGTACTCCTCAGATGAAAGCACTGATATTATAATTACTACAGTACCATCGTGCTGCAAATGGACTGCCTGTGCTTGGTTACCAACCACAGATTTAATCCACGGGCATAACAGTCTTCTCTTTTGTGTTTTCACAGCCTGGCTCTTCAAAGGAAGACCTTTTGTTTCTATCCAGGATGATAAATGGGTTTTAGCTTTATTTTCTCAGAGGGAAGCTTATGTGATTGTACTGTCTGTCATCTGTCTACACTGATAAGTTTTTAACTGCCACAGCCAATTATAATTATTTCCAAAGAAAAAAACTGCCAGAGGCAGACATCTCCATGATAACTATATTTCTATGGATTTTGTGAAAGACAGCAGCAGACTGGATTGGGGCTAAGGAGGAGGAGGGAGAGGACAAAGCACAAGACCACACTGCGAGTGTGCCATGTCAAGGAAGTCTGTGAGGCCTCAGCTGATCCTCAGCCCATCCTGGCTGAAGGCAGGCAGCCAGCCAGTCTGCAGCACTGGAGAGTCCGTGGGCATGGCTGTCTCCCCAGACATCTCACAAAACGTACCATTCTTGCTCATGGGTGTGATTTCATAGGGAACATAACTGTGGCTGCGGCTGCTGCGGTGCAGAGGGGGAGCAGGCACAGCCCTTCTTTCTGCTGGCTGTGATGCAGGGATCTTGTTGTGTTGATCCAGGCAATGGCACTGTGTTGCCCTGGGCCTGTACTTGCAGGCTGCAGAACATGGGTGGTGGCTGGGCTGGGCTGGGCTGGAAGGTGCCCCCAGGCAGGACGGAGGGGCAAAGTGCAAGGCACGGTCAGCATATGCTCCATGCTGCGACTAATTGAACATAATGGGTGCACTGCTAACAAAGACTCGTGGTAGACCTGCCAGCCACTAATGAAAGCTGCTAAGGCCAGCTTTGTAAATGCCTGAGCCAGATATTTGAAGATAGGTAGAACCTAATTCTCTGTGACATCAAAAGGACTCTGACTTGTACTGCATGGGAAGTCATGTCTTTAAACAGCTTTAAAGCTATGAACATTTCTCCTTAAATATTTTAGAAGAATTGACCCTCTCTCTGAGTGAATCTTGCCTGAAATGAGAGGTTTCTAGAACCCTTGAGAACTGAGTAACTTAGCTGAACCATTCCCTGGAATGATATATACTGCTTCACCATTACAGGACATTCTTGGAAGGAGCAAAATACCTAAGGTGAAAGCAGATCATCATCCTCACTGCCTAGCTGCCATGACATGTAATTCCTTTTGGCTTGTCAATAACTTGATCCAGTTCTCCAGGTCTCATGTAAGTGGAGGGCAGCTGCAGGTAACCCCCAGGTTGCTCTACCCAGCTGTCTCAGCTGTGGCCTGCAGCAGGTGTTCAGTGACCTGGAACACAAATCTGTGTTCAGAAGCCCTCATGGCAGGAGAATTTCACAGGCTGGAGTTTCACCCTCCACTAAGTCACTAATGTCACTAAGTTGCCTGATGAATCCCAGCAGCTACAGCGGCAGGTGACGAAAGGAAATGCAAAACAATGCATTCAAATGCACAACAAGAGTAGAAAGAGAGTAAGCGAAGAAGGGGAGGGTGGGAGCATGAAAGAAGCACTGTTTCCCAAAATAGTTTGTTGGAAATGGAGTACAAATGACTGCATTTTAGCCCTACCAAACAGCTGTGAAAGATTAACCTTTCTTCACAGCTTTGCTTTATTTTTGCCTAGGTCTTCAGCAACTATTACTCAAAGTTAATTCAGGCTTTGGCCCTTGGGAACTTATTTAATGCGCTACTGCATAGAAGTCCATTAATATTTATAAATGTCACTTGAATTCCATTTTTCCCTTCTTACTGAGGCAGGAGGACTCGTAAAAAGAAAATATTGTTGCTTTTCTTTTCCCTATTTTAAAATTTTTCCTCTGTGTTTTTGTTGGTTTTTGGGGTTTTTTTTAGAACTGTAGTAAGTTCAGGGTTGAGCCTGTTCTAAAAATGTCATATTCTATAGAGCTGTGATATACAGTTTTGCTAGCCTGCCTATGCCCCCAAGAAGGGCCTGAGATGTTAGGCCTGGAAAAATGGAGATGGTGTCTATTCTCAGCTCTGCCACTGGCTAATTATGCAACCTTAGTCAGTTCATTTAACCTCGGCATGCTTAGGTTTCCAGATCAGAAGCGAAAGGGACAAAAGGCTCCTCTGTGAATCCTTTGTGGTGCCTGAGGGAGAACAAGGTATTACCCATCACGTCTCTGCCCTGTGAGCTCTGGGTGTGGGTGGTTTCTGTGTTAGGATAGTGTACCTATGGTGAGTGAGTCCAGGAACACAGATGGAGGCCTGGCCACTGCATTTTTTGCCAAGGGAGACAGCCCTCACAGTCGGTTTGACAAACCACAGCTACAGACACCCTTTGCTTTAGGCACTCAGGCTTTTATGTCACTCTTCAGCAGTTTCCTGCCAGCCACAGCAGTCGCTGCCTCCTGTACATTGGCTTTTGTATGTGATTCGTGCCTGTCACAGCTTCACTTGCTGACCCCAGGGAGTGATCAATGGCACTCCAAAGAGCTGTAAACCAGTATAAAATGGCAGATCAGTGCCTAGTAGTGGTAATAAAATAAGTTACCTAATTTAAAGGCCAGAAGTGTGCCTTGGAAGTCATATATGAGAGACTCAGGCAGTTTTCAAAATATATCATCTCTCACTTTTGGAGCACTTGGACTTAAAACTCAAGTCAGCGTTGGGGGTGTGCTTTTCATAGCTGCTGAGATGTGTTTCTCTATGAGCTACAGCATGCATGGGTGAAGAGAGACACTGCTGGGTGAAACAAGTGATGTTAGAAAGTGGTTAAAAGCATGCAGTTCTTGTATTACAGCAGGGTTCGCTCTGCATTCCTGGTTCGGAACAGAAAGCAGAGCTGGCCAACCTTTGTTTCAGTGGGCATCTGAACTGCCTTGTGCTGCACAATCCTGCTGCCCAAAACCATCAGCAAGCAGAGGCATTGCAGACATTTCTCAGCAGCAGAAGGCAGAGCATTACAAGACAAAGTATTTCAGGCGCACACCTAGCTGGATGGCAGAGCAACCTCCAACACAATCAGGGAAACTGCTTGCAAAGAGTTATCTCTGAGGGATTTGAGACGCGGCTCAGAAGTACAGGAGGCAGCAGCACCTGAGAGCAGTGCTCTCCCACGCGAGGCTCCTGGCCCTATGAAATTTCTCATGCGCGCTGTTTTGCTTCTAGGCCAGCGTGGGTGTGCTACGTGTTACCTTAGCAACAGGGACGAGTGCGTGCTGCAGGCAGCTGTAGCCGTCTCCTCTTTGCAGCAGGAGAGCATCCCCAGTTTTCTTACAGAAAACGCTGCGCAGCTCTCCACAAAGGGGACCTCAGTGCCTGTGGCTATCAACATGCTGGCACGCAGGGCACAGACATGTATGAGCTACGGCTGATGCAGACATGTCTTCCCTGCTACCCTCTGCTTCAGCTCGTCTATTCTGGCCTCCAGAGAACATCATCTGAGTCAGTCTGGCAGGAGCAGGATCAGCAGCTTTGTGCCAGCCCCCTCCATCGTTTCTGGAGTCAGATGGCTCCCACAGCCCAAGGCTTTTTACTAAGCTTGAATGCCAGAAGATGTCTGAGTGCTTTAGGAATATCTGGAGGAAACAAACGTGGCAGTCAAGGCATTAATCACTTAGGGAGGGCCAGGGGAGAATTTAGGAGAATAGAGAGTCAGGAAGCAGGGGTAGAACCACTCCAGCCAACATAAATGTTGCAAAACCCCATAAATGCCCTAAACCCAGCAAAGACATAAAACCTATGGAAATTGTTTCTCACAGAATTTTGATTCTGCCCTGGCTTTCATCCTCTGTTGAACTTTGGGACTTGTAACATTATAAATACATACATATCTATAAACGTACATAAGTGTGTGTTCCCCAAATACATTTAACAGTCCTTTTTTTAATGCTTCACCAACACATATGTTTGAGAACAATGTATGCATAGATTCAAAATTTTAAGTCAAGTCTACATTAGAAGTTGTAAAGAGGGCTACTCCTGGAAAAAAAAAAAAAGAGAAACAAACTTGTTTCAACATTTGCTGAAATAGTCAAATGTACGTATTACTGCAAACGTAGGAAAAGGGAGCATTTATCCTCGCTTTTAAATGAAGTGCAACTACTGAACACTTATAAATTCTTCAGTGTTTTTGAACACCTTGTGTTTCACTTACACTTAGTGCATATGACTGCAGCCAGGAGCAGACGTGCCGCCGGCAGGGCCGGTTTCCCACGGGCTTTTAGCGATAGGGAGGATGCCCTCGGCTCCCGGCGTCAGCTGACTGAGGGGAAGGGACGCGGGAAACGAAAGCGCTCCCTCCGTCCCCTCCCGCCCCGCCGGGCCGCGGCCCTATCAACCCCAACGGGGTTTTTAACCTTCAAAAAATCAAGAGCTTTCGAAATCAATAAAGCGGTGGAGGAGTCACTCCGTCAACGCTTCCCCTTTTATTGGAGCGGGCACCTTCCTCTCCTGGCAGCCATTTTATCCGGCCCCAAACGCGACCCTCTCCGCTGTGCGTGCGGGGAAACGCGAACCATAACACCGCGATCCCTGAGCTCGGGCGGGCGTGGGACATATATCCTGCTAATTACTTTAAAAAGATCCAAACCGTCACCAAACACAAGCCTTATCGCAGCGCATCCCGCGGGCTGCTGCGGTGTCCGGGGCGGGGGGAGCGGGGCTGTCCGTGAAGCCGGGCCCGCCCCGCGCACCGCCCCCGCGCCAGCGGCCGCAGCCAATCAGCGACGGGAGCGCCCCCTCCTCCTCCGCCGCCCGCTCGCTGCGGCGCCGCGCGAGCTGTCGTTGCGCCCGGCCGCGCCGCCGCCGCTCCGCCATGTGGCTGGTGGGCGCCTCCGGGGCGCTCCGCGCCCCCC
>VZTE01003928.1:278040-334687 GCA_013397775.1 Eulacestoma nigropectus
GGGCGGGGGCCGGTCCGGGGGCCGGCGGGGCGGAGCGGCCGCCGCCTGTTCTGCCGCCGCTCCCGCCGCTCGGCGCGGGGACTCGGGGCGCCCCTGCCCGGAACTCCCGGCTGTTCCTGCTGGCAGCCGGCGCGTGTGGGACTGCGGGTGCGTAGCGGTAGATCGCCATCATTTGGGAAGGAGCGGGAACACACACATACACACGGCACACTGTCGTGGTTTGACACTGGCCCAGCGCGAGGCACCCACGGGAGCCGCTCGCTCACCCTTCCCTGCCACAGCTGGGCAGAGGAGGGAAAAGAAAAAAAAAATTAACGAACGCTTCCTGAGCGAGATAAGGACCAGGAGAAACACTTCAAGAGCGAAACAGGCTCAACTTAAGTTGCGAAGTGAATTTATTACTAACAGAATCAGAGGAGGATAATGAAAAGTAAAATAAGCCCTTACAACACCTTCCACCCCTCAGCCCCTCCCTCCTTCCCACCGCTAGCACAGGGAGACAGGGCACGGGGTTTGGTCAGGTCATCACCGAGATTTCCTTCTGCTGCTCGGGGAGAGGAGTCTTCCCCTGTGAGGCCGTGGGGTCCCTCCCACGGGAGACAGTTCTCCGTGAACCTCCCCAGCGTGGGCCCACTCTGACGAGCAGCAGCCACACCGCACCTGCTGCAGCGTGAGCCCCTCTCACGGGCACACAGCCCTCCCAAAACTGCTGCGATGTGGGTCTCTCTTTCCACGGGGTGCAGTCCTCCAAGGACGGGCTGCTCCAGCCTGGAACCAGGGGCCCTCTCTCTCCACTGGGACTCCCACTGGATCACAGCCTCCTCCAGGCATCCACCCGCTCTGGCACGGGCACCTCCCCCATGGGCTGTGGGTGGATCTCTGCATCCCCCGTGGATCCCCATGGGCTGCAGGGGCACAGCTGCTTCTCCATGGTCATCACCACGGCCTGCAGAGCAATCTCGGCTTCGGCACCTGGAGCACCTCCTCCCCCTCCTTCTCCACTGACCGTGGTGTTTCTATGTTGTTTCCCTCACATGTTCTCACCTCCTCCTTTTCTCTGACTAGAATCCAGTATCTTGTAACTTTGTTTCGATTTTCTTCTTAAATATGTCATCACAGAGGGGTTACCAACCTCTCTCATTGGCCCAGTTTGTCCAGTACCATGTCCGTCTTCAGAGCCATCAGCCATTGGCTCTGCTGGACATGGTGGAAGCTTCCAGCAGCTTCCTCACAGGAGCCATCTCTATGGCCCCCCACTACCTAAAACCAGGCCGTGCCAAACCAGTACACACACAAAACACCGTCTGTCATCCAGCCCCTGCCGCCACCGCTCCCCACATCCTCCCCGGGGCCGGCGGTGGGCTGCTCCCCTCAGAAGTTGTGGGGGAGAGGAGGGACATCGTGCCCAGATCTTTGCTTGTTACTTTCTTGTGCATTAGGGCAGCTCAGCGCCGTGTGCTTTCCTGGAACAGTCAAACTGGTCCCCTGCTGCACAGGGTCTAGCGTTGATGGTGTTTCTTGATCTTTAAGTTTGTGTGCCATCGATGTGCAGTTGACATCGCACAATATTAAGCTCTTATTTCTCTGCCTTGAGAAGAAACTCGGTGTGGGGAGAGCTAACAAAATTTCACCGAGGTGCAGGAGGTGTAGTGTTCTGTCAGTAAGCAGCACATCGAAACTTGCATGTTTAAAGCTAGTGTTGAAATTCCAGTCTGGGTTTCTGGGTTAGCAGTAGACTGGCTTAAATGCCAAATGCCCCAGCATGGTTTACATGAGAAGGCGAGAAATGCAGGCTCCCATCAGGTGCAGTGACCAAACTTAAACAGTTTTGTCAACCATGTGCAGCAGTTTCGAATTTGCACTGCATGTGCAGCAACCTTTCTGTGGCAGCTTCGCAACTGCAAGTTCTTCAGAAGCCCCCACGCTGCGCTGCTTAGTGTAAGGCTCTAAAAGGCTTGTTGGGAAGTTGGTAGTGGAAGTACCATCTGCAGGAACAAGTCGGGCTCCCTTTAGTGGGAGATCAGCCACACAGCCTCTTCTGTGAAAGCAGCCGGGTCGCAGAGGACAGATTCCGCAAATCCGTGTCCGTGTGCTCAGCTGGAGCTGTGCCTCATTTCCGCAGCACTCGCTGCTAGAGCAGCTCACAGGAGCGCTTCTGCTCCCGCTCCAGGTGGAACATGCCGGCTCCCATGGACTGACTGCCACCAGCAGAGCCCTGGAGTCAGGAACTGACAGCTCTCTGCCGTTCTCTGCTAATAACAGGGAGGAAATTTTCGTCAGTTTGTTCTAATTCCTTCAAGATGGTTGGGATTTTTATTTGCTTTGGTAAATACTTGGAAGTATTTCCTTTAGTTGAAAATCAGCTTTCTCGGTGAAATGAAGCCAGTGGTGAATTCTTCCTACAAAATGTAAATGTGCTGGCTCTGAAAAAGAAGAAAAACCCCAACAGTTACTATCATTATTTAGTGTGAAACACGTGTGAAACTTACTTCACAAAGAACCGTTAAAGGTTTTAATTGTGTACATTTGTTTTTTATTAGGGCATAGGTTGAGGTTTGTGTATAGTTTCCCTTTGTTCTGCTTTTGTTGCTTTTATTAGTTTAAAAATGCAACACAATGAGTAAACCAGAGAATACTTCTTCCTTCATTGTGAAGTGCTGTCATGCATAGTATATACAGAACCAGTTTATTTTAAGCTTTTGATATTCAGTAGTAATCCAGGAAACTGTGTGAGAATATTAGAGCGATATTTAAAACAGGAGTGCTTTTTAAATATGATCTGAGACTCTTGATTTTGAGGGGGGCGAGGGGGAGAGCTACTGCAAATAGTGAAATAACTTTTTTTTTTCTTTATCCCCTTCCCTAGTTAAGTTAGTCATTAAATACATATCATTCTGAGCTGGTTTTATACATGTGAGTACCAGTAGTTCCCCTGAAGTCCCTGGAGCTATTCCAGTTTGTAAATCTCAGTGCTTACAGTATTAGGGGATTGTCTTGTTTTACATATCCTTTCCCATATGTGTTTTTATCGGATGGATGTAGTAAAGCATTTTGAGTTATTAATGTGTCTGGGACTTTGGGGAGCAATTACTATTAAGAAAGCTATTAAACTTTGTTATGGTTTCATGCAAACAAAGAAAAATAACAAAAAAACCAGAGAAATAAATAACAAAAATAATAAATAATAACAAAAAACAGAGAAAATAAAATATTCAAACCCTTCATAGCTTACAGCCAAGCTAGTTTAATTAACCTCTTTCTTGTGGTTCGTGGTGTAATTTGTATACTCATGTTACAATTTTTGATACTCTTAAGAATGATGAATGGATATTCATTTCTGATAAAATCTTGGCATAGGGTTTATGTCTTTCTTGAAACAGTGGTCAGTCAGTACTACTGTTTTAGAACTGTGATTCCGTGTGGGAGAGAGATGGGAAAACCCAGCAGTGGTAACATAATCTTGTGAGGTGTTGATTTTTCCTAACCTGCATTGAATGCTATTGTTAGAGACATTAGTCACCGTGATTTGTTATACAGGTTGGTAATTTTTACAAGTCCTCTGTTTTCAATTCTGTTGTGTATGCAGTCAGATACTAAGTAGTAATCTTATTTAATATATGGTGTTGTATGTGCACCTTCTCTTTTGAAAAGGAAAAGAGAGGGAATTTGCAAGAAATGATCTATACCTATGGGCATTTGGCTCCACCTTCAGAGATAAGAAGGAACAAGTGACAAAGCTTTCTTGACTAAGCTGCCCTGCCTGCCTTCTCTCAGAAGTGTAAAAGGGAGACTTTTTTCCCTGTGTCCTTAATGAACTGTAAAGGAATCTTGTGTGGAACTGATGCCTGAACCTCAGTTTCTAGATACCTCTGTGATCAGCAGCAAAAAACTGAACATCAGTGGGACAGCCTATGGTTAATGTTATGTGTATGCTCTGCAGAAACCAGGCAGTATTTGTACCTGTGAAATAGGAGAGGTGTCTAAGTAAATAAATGCAACCCTTTTTTTTTTTTTTTTTTTTTAATATTTATGATAGGTTATGGTATCTATACATTAAATGGATGTGAGAATGGCTGATTTTGTGTAGAGGAGTAAGGAGTATTATAATAATGCCTTTTTTCTGTCTTCTCTTGATCCCTTAAAGCATGATTCTCTTTTTGTAGTTTCACAGGAGAATTTGTTTTGTTTTCCCAATTCACCTGCTGTAATTATTTCTTCTTTGTTCTCGAGTATTAAGAAATAATTCTGAATGTGTCAATTTTCATTTTTCTTTATAGGTTCTGCCCAGTTGTCACTTGTTGGGACAGGTGTTATAGAAAAAAATGACTGTAATGAAACTGTAATTTTACCTTGTTACGTGACTAATTTAAAGGAAAACAATGAGAATTTCATGTTTGTTACATGGAAAAAGCAAGGAGATATAATTTTTTCTTATCATGGAGGAAAAAAGGAGTTTAATATTCATCCGTCATTTTCATCTGCGAGATTGTTATCCCAGGCGGATTTAGTCAAGGGTATGGCCTCGTTGGTGCTCAGCAGTGCACAAGCAACTGTTGGAAATTACAGCTGTGAAGTAACAGAATCGAACAGAGAAGGAGAAATAAAAATGGAACTTAGAAACAGCTCAGGTGAGTTGCCTGCTATTGTTTCAGAAACTGTTGGGAGGGAAAGCAAGCAAAATCTTAAGGGAAAGAGAAAAAATAATGAACATGGCAATGTATTCCTTTAAAGTAAAAATACAAAAAATGTAGCACCTAGGCCTTCTAACTTGTAAGCTAATATGGGTTATTTTGATTTAAGTTAGAGGGGAGTGCCTCCATGGGAAAGATCTGAACACATTTTTTTCATTCTGTAATAATGTCTGAGGGTGATTTAGGTCCAGTATAGGGAAATCTATGCTTTCCCACATCTTTTTTAATCATATAGATGCTGATATATTCAGCAGTCTCATGTTATTGCATTACATATTTCTGATCATCTTCCTAATATCTTCATAATACTGAAATGTGCACATCCATCACAATGGCTGCAGAGATCTTTTTTGGAAGAATTGCATCTTGCAACCTTTAACTCTACTGGAAAACTACAGGTAGAACTAATAGAAATTCTGTTTTAAGAGCTCTAAAACTCAATCTGAAGGTAGGCAGTTTTCTAGTGAGGTTGAAAATGCTACTGCTAGATGGCAACTTGTTACAGTTTTCTAGCATTAAATGTCATCTTCAAAAGATGGTGTTTAAAGTAATGTTAAAATGAATGAGATTAACTAAAGTAATTTCTCATCTAGAGAGCTATTTTACTTTATCTTGTCAGTCCCAGCCCACGTTCTCCAGCAGCTCAGCTGTTGGGTAATGGGTTCTGCTGTACATATGTGCTCTGTCCAGTGCTGTGCAGATGTGACGGTTTCACTGGACATAGGTGTGACCTTTTTATCTGTTCTGCATGGGAGACTTGCCTCTGGAGAGCTGCTCAGAAGCACTGAATGTGTTGCATATGTGTAGCACATGGAGTGTGCTACATGCACTTTAGAATTTTGTTTGGCTTTGCTATTAGTTTTCGCATTTCACAATAAAATATTTGTGAAGCTCAAACAGATGTTGCTTGTGTCCTGCTGCAGACATTTGTGTAATTCTCGATTGAGTCTAGTTGTTGAGTTAACCATATACTCTGCAAAGCAAATGTGAATCTGAAATTGAGAGGGGCACAACCACTGAAAGTGAAGATGCTCCAAAATCATTCATTTCTTAGAACACTGCAAAAACAGGGGAAGAGGTATACACAGTTTCTGTTTCCTTCATTCTCTTACAGCTTACTCAGCCTCTTTTGACTGCTTATGCCGTTCAGTGTTAAGCTCTAGAAGAGGAAGCAAGGCTTGAGAATGTAGTAGAATCAAGTCCCCTTTGCAAGTTTTATTTTCTCTGTGTTTATAATTTTGAAATCAGTGTAAAGACAACAAAGCAGGAAACTGATATAATTTTTCTAATTTCATTTTCTAGTTGTCAGTTGCGGCGACGAAACACCAGAGGAAAAATGTGGTTGGTGAAAAATTCATAGTTTTGAGGTCACATTAGGTTTGAGCGTATATGCTAGAAAATGCAAAACTTAGGTTTGAGGGTGTAGCTGAAGGAAACACAGTCGCTTGCTCTCTCTCTTTCAGTTCTTCTGCACAACTTTTTGTTGCTTGCGCCTCCTCAGTGCTCTAGAGAAACTCTTGAGACAATAAAGCTAATAAAAGAAAGTGTAGCAAGTGAGTTTTGAAAAGGGTTAGTGGATAATGGAAATCCTGTACCAGTCTTCACTCTGTCATTTCTGAGCAGTGAATTCATGCTGTCACTACTAGCATGTTCCGCTTGCTGCTTTTACAAAGATAGTCGTACAAGAGCCAGCTACCCTCCATGCCTCTTTGGAGAATTCCTGGATTCACCTAGGCAGTGGGTAGCAGAGTGAGCAAGATTTCTGTGCAAGTGCCCTGTTCTTTGTGCACACACACTTTCCTGATCAGGAGTGTGACTGTTAAGTTTCCCCATTTTCTTTTCTTTTTTCTCTCTTCCTCATCTCTTTTCTTGCTGCTTTTTCTCTTCTTTCCCTGTCCTTCTTCTCGTTTCTTCTTTTCTTCCTTCTCTTCTTCCCCTGTTTCCTTTCCCTTTTACCTCTTCTCTTCACTCTTCTTTCCCCCCAGTCTGGAAGTCTCTCTTCTTAGCTTGGAACTGACTGCCCTATATTGGCTCTCAAAATACTGTTTTATGCCAGGAGTTTAGTTGATTACTATGAAGCACCAGAGTAAGGGAAGTATAGTGCCAGGAAAATGCATTCAGCAGGTCCTCTTCCTTGCATGTGGCATGTGTCTGCAGTATTGCAAGCACTTCTGTACAGTAAGTTCTTTCAGACTCCAGGACTGGACCACACATGGTTCTGTGTTGCATGCTGAAGCCCCAGCAGATACCAGGCTTCTTGGCTGCTTTCTTTTTGTGATACCTGAAAGAGTCATCTGGAGATGCTACAGAGGAAGTGAAGTGGTTCTCAGAGTCTCTGCTTCCAGTTACTTTAATTATTCTCAGTTGCATCAAATGGCATCACTGGGATTTGGCTTATCTAGGGAGTGGCCACTGTGCATTGAAGTTACTGTTCAATATTAGTTGCTTTTTCAATATTGCACATGAAGCAAAAAGTCTTCCTTTAATAATTTAATTCAATAAATTACCTTGTTTTGGTAAGAAGTTGGCAGATACTTCTCTATTTTCTTGCCTTCAGCTTAGTGTTTGCCTTGTATTTCTGTCGTATGCACTGTATCTTCTGTGACCTCTTCTGGGGGGGAGGGAAGGGAAGGGGAAGATGGAAATTTATGAACTTAAAAGCTGTCCTCAAGCTATTTAATTGGCCTTGAAAGTTGTGAGGTATTGCTGCTTATTTACATGTTTCTGGAGCAACAGATACAGTTTTTATATATGGAGAAAAAATGCAACAAATATGCATCTTAATGAAAATGAGAAATTTCTTTGGAAGCAAATGTGGAGGCAGAGGAATGGTGGCAAGTATAATGAAAGAAATGGAGACTTTGGATTCCACTGAGTGAGCCTAAATGAAGATAGGAGCAGCTATGCAAGAATTAACTGCATTTTCTGGTTCAGTGGAGATATTTTCAGAATTTTATGTTGGAAGGTGGCTTACAGGGTCTTAAAGCATGACTGACTGAACAGCCTAAGGCATCCAAAATGCAGGGGAAAATAGTCTAAATGGATGATGTTGGGAAGACATAAAATCAACAAGGCAGTGTTTTCCTTTCACTTAGGCTAGCTTTCCTGTATTCCTTACCACACATCTGGATTTCTTCTGGAGTTACCTCCATTGAAAGTAGAGTAGAAATAGCTGAGGAAGCATCAAATTGGACTTCTGATATCTTCTCTGCTTAGCCTAAATACACTGTTTTTCTGATTTACAGAGATTTTTGTAGTTCCACAAGTTCAGTAGCTTGTAGTGCCAAAAATTAGCACCAACATATTCTCTGCTCCGGTGGAAGTTAAGACTTCCAGTTTGGAAAACAGTGGGATAACTTATGGAAGTACTCAAAAAGTAGGTTGTCACACAGAAGATCAGGGAGAAAAATACATAGGTAGAGGACATAGGTTTCTCAGCCTATTATAATTCTTAATGCTAAATTACATACAGTATTGGGCAATCTAGGGCATAGCCTAAGAGAATTGATAAATATAAAGCCAATAGCCTCAGTTTTTGTTCTTTTCCTACTATTTTGCTTTGTTTATTCTCTAGGATCATGGTTTCTTCTAGTGGAAAGGGCTGTCATCATATCATTGATGAGCTTACTTGTTATTTTGTGTGCTGCTCAGTTAAGTGTTATTGGTAAGTATTGACTCTTTAATTCTTTGCAGTTACTAATTTGTCCTGAAATCATTTATATGCATAAAGGCATCCATGTAAAATGAAAGATGGTGCTCACATCTAAAAGATGTGTGGGAATTGATCGAGATAATACACAGAGACATGGTTTGTGTGAAGCTTTTCTTCACTGTTGATTCACCATGACATTATTGAATAATTCAGAAATGTTTCATTATATGGCCATTAAATCAATATGAGAGAAGGATGGTGTGCTCTCCTCTTAGTGTAAAACTTTTCATTAGTCTTTTAGCACTGGCTGAGTTAATATTTAACACTGACATTAGTGATTTTGTTAAATGTTTTTAGAGGCAATACATTCATTCACCAGTGTCAGACATCCTTAGATGTTCTTTGTACGCTGGTGTCCAACATCTGTGCAATGTAGAGTGTGCTTTATGTCCTGGCCTTTCAGATGGTGCAGTTTGTTACATCAGTCTTTGAGGTTTTTCAGCCTTTTTCAATTTGTAGACTTCTGAAAAATAAATAAAAAAAAGAAACATTTCAGCTAAGAGTCAAGTCCGTAAGAAATGGAAAGAAATTGCACTCAGAGTGATTTGTAATAATCACATACATATTCAGCCACCTATATATAACTTTCTTAACTACTTTTTCATGAATCTCTGGAGGTGTTACATGACTCTTTAAAGGTCCATCCATGGTCAAAGGTTGAAAACTAATACGTATTTTTAAAATTATTTTATTTCCGTATTGTTATATACCTGATTTTCATATTTTGTAATGGTATAGGAACTTCTGATCTGTTCAGGAATTCTCATTGCCCTGCATTCATAGCAGAACTTCAACATTTTTAGGAAAGTAATAATTTCATGGAGAAGCAGTCATTTTCTAAGAGTAATTTCAGTGTGCTTGGATGTTTTTGCACCTGGGCAATTCATTGAAAGGTCTTGGCCTCTGTGGGGAAGAGTTGTGCTACCTCTAACTTAATGGGTGTACTTACTGTTTGCTGGGATTTTTTTGTTTGTGTTGGTGCCTTTTTTTTCCCTTAATTTGTACTCTTTTAGATAACCTGTGAATCCACCAATGGTATTAATGCCTTTAAATAGGTTGTTAAATTGGGCATGATTTTTCTGTGCAATACTTGGGAACGTATGTTGTCTTGGTTTTGTGGGTTGGGGGGTGTTGTGTTGATTTGTTTGAGGTGGGGTTTTTTTGGGGTTTTGTTTATAGGATTGGCTTTTAGGATTTAAGTTCCTTTGGGGACAGAGATGATGTGTCTGAGCTCACACAGTGTCACAAGGAAGAGAATGAGACCTGGGATTTCTAAATCCCTGTCTGACACTCACCTGAGTAACAAATTAACTGTAACATTTAAATGACAGCAGTGCATCTACCCGAATTAATCTGTACCATGTCCCAAAGTTATTCTGATAATATATCACCTAAATTGTATGGAAGGAGAAAGTAAGAATTTGACTAGAACACCAATGCCAGGTGTCGTTTTTCTGAGTAAGCCATATTAACCAAATCAAATAATGAAAACAAATTAAATCTGAGGAATGTATATACTTTTAATTTTTAGGAATTTGAGTTTCTTTGTTTAGGAGCAGTCCTAACCATAAGTCTCTGTATTTTAATGATAATCTGTATGTCTGATTGTTTTCCTCTCTGTCTCTTCAAGGATTAAAGTATGACATTGAATCTCAGAGGAAAGTGTGCATTATTGTAGCACTTGTCGTCTTTGCAGTTGTAGCTGGTGTAGGCGCTGCTCTTTTTGTCCAAGGTAAGTGATTAGAATTGCTCTCTTAATTTAAGGGAATAAGAGCAGAAAATAATCTCTTCGGTGGTGTAGTATGGAAGTTAGTACCACCTATTAATTGCCATCTACTAATTTTTAAATAAAAAAATACACAGACTACAGCAGAAACAGCATTGGGGTTGTCAGGCCCTCAAGTGATCGTAGAAAGATACAGACTCCAAATTTATGTATATTTTCTATCCTACTGCCGTGAGTGAATATTAGGGACTAGAGATACTCTGGTGGTTCAGTGGGATTTCTTTCTGAACCCAAGAAACTTGGTGATGCTAATGATTTATGTTTGTTGCTTTGTGCTTTAATCCAGTTAACAGTTTTGGTTTTACTGATTCCCACTTAAATGTTTGCAGATGGCTATACTGTACAGAGTCAAGCTGGTCTTGGCCTAACTGTAATCCCTGCTGTGATTTTGGTACCACTTCAGTACACCATGTTTGGAATTGGTGAGTATTTATTTACTCACTAACATATGGATAGAAAAAAACTGAGCTCCTCCCCTAATCTACGAAGTATTTTCATTTATATAAACAGGTGCTACAATAGCATCTGGAGTTCATCACATTTATAGTATCTTGAAACAAAATGTTCAGCCTGTGTTTGTTGGGCTGAGTTGCTTCACAGAAGAAGTAGGAGTTACCTGCTTGAACAGTGAGATTTAGGGTGATTTCTGCTCTCCCTTCCAGGGTTTAGGGACTGGGTTGAATAACTAACTCTGAGAATGTGTGTTCCATTTTTTTCTAATTGTGGTTTGTTTATAATGTTATTCATATATACATAATTTTGTGTGTGTTTACATGCAAGAGCCTTGACTTGCAGTGACTTGTGTGTTTTGTTATCACGCTGACTGGCTGAGCTTCGAATTTAGGAGAATCTGATTTCTAGCTTTATGCAATTATCTGCCTTTTATGTCTCTGTAGTTAAGTTTTATAATTTTGTTTCTTTTTTCCCAGTTTTTGACAGTCTACCACAGGCAACATTGGCTCTGATAGGTTTGAAGCTTCTTGGTTATATAATTGCCGTGGTTGGTTTTGCACTGTGTGTCCCAGGTAAGCAGTTTGTCTTCTGTGAAAGTGTGCTTTTTACTCTTGTCTACACCTGATGTTTGTTTATTTCTAACACTAAAATTTTGTGAAAATGGCTTTACTACATGAAATGTTAGCTAGTAACTTCTGTAAATGTAGTTTAGGACTACTGTGTTAATGCTTTTTTATCTGATGAAAGAAGAATAGCCCAAAGGCAGTATTACATACATCAGTTTCATGACTGCATTCTGTGAGCAGCTGCTTTAAAAAAAAGTTAATTGTTTTAATTTTGCATGCTAGTGTTGATTTTGGGTGACTATTACTGTTATTCTTACTGAAGCCTAGGGTATTTAGAAATTAAATAATAATAATTTTCTCATGTTCAGTGATTAAATCAGTAATTCCTTGCTAATCTCTGCTTGTATGCAACTGAGCCCATGAATATTTCAATGAATACCATTAAAACACATCAAGAAGGTAAATATAGAAACAGTAAACTTGGAAGTGTTCTTGGGCTGTTGTAAGTGTGATTGTGGCTGACACTGTTTCATCACTGAAAAACTGTCATGGTGGTAAAGGAACACCAGCTAAACACCACACACAGTGATGTCACTTACCCCTGCCCCTGGCCTCCTTTTGTCCCCTCACTGCCTTCCCCTGGT
Source organism: Eulacestoma nigropectus (assembly GCA_013397775.1). NCBI lineage: Eukaryota > Metazoa > Chordata > Aves > Passeriformes > Eulacestoma > Eulacestoma nigropectus. The sequence goes on from VZTE01003928.1 coordinate 289,893, forward strand.
GTGCCACCAGAGAACCCCACAACGGAGAAAAGGGTCAATTTAGGACTAGTTGTCCTTGGCAATGTATGTAGTAGGAGAACACATACTTATGTTCCTTGTAGGCACTTTATGCTCCTGATTTATTGTTTTGTACAGATACTATTCATTTTGGTCATTGATTTGGTTGGGGATTTAAAGACCTATTTCTCCTTGAAGTTGTTTTTAAAGATTTGTCTAATCTGGGTGAAATGATAGCCCTTTCAGTGGAGTTGTTGAGTTTTATGCTTATTGTTTAGTACTTACAGAAGTACTTGCAAGTTCTCTAAGTTATAATAGTAAAATAAACTGATTAGAGATTTCTGGTAAAGCATTAATACAAGGATTTTTTGGAGGATGTTTTTATAATGCTTGTAAATGAAAAGTGTCCCTGATTTTTCAGGGCGTTCTCCTCCCAGGTCATACATTGTAGATGTTACCTGTATCTCTGGAAGTTCTGCTTAGTGACCCTGAAGTGTCAGCAGAAACGGCTCATCCTGGGTTGAGCTGACAGATAGTTATAATGACTTTTAAGTCCCTGGAAATAAGGATCAGAGAGAACAAGGAGTTTTAGTAGTGAAGTATGGTTGGGTTGTAATAGCCTCTGCCTGCCTTGGTATCCCTGTAAACGTGGAACATTCCTTTTACCTATGGTGGATTTGCCTCAGAACTACCCACATATTCTGTGCCCTTCTTACCTTTTTTAACCTGTTTTATCAGTAACAGTATTGTATTCTGTCATCTAATGCAATTATAGTCCAAAAGAGTTGGGATTGAAGACATAAGTTTAAACTTACAATACAGTTAATGAAAGAACGTTCTCAATTGCAGTGAATGACAATAAAGTACCTGAATGAGGAGAATAGTTTAGCTAAGCACAATAAATCAGTAAATGCCTCTGTGTCACTAAGGAATGTATACAAAAAAAGAAAGATGCAGGAGTAGTTCGGGGATAGCTTTGAAAGTGAAATTAATCATGCCTGTCTTTATCAGGTTTATTTATTTTACTAATCAGTTATATCTGAAAATAAGAGTTTGTGCTTTTTTTCTGTCAGTTGATACAGTTTTTTTAATTGTGTTTTTCCCAGCCTGTCCTCAGTTACATGCATCTGTTCTGATTGCTGGCTTAGCTATTATGGCTATTGCAAGTTTGCTTAGTCTGGCTTACGTGTTTATTATGGGTAAGTAGCACTTAATATTCTGCATTATTTTCCTTTCGGGTAGACATAATTTATTGGAGCACAAGGTGTGATTTCGCAGTTGCGTAGTTTTAAAAATTACTGAAAAGTTGTCTGTATATGTTGGCTTTGTTTCATAGAGCATGTGGGGAATCTTGAGTTAAGAAACCCACAGTTTATCATCATAAACTGTTTCAAGATCAACATAGCCAGGTTTCTTAAGGAAGAGTGTTTCAGTTGTAGGCGGGATGTTGCTGTTCAAGTTCTGCATTTACAGTTGGCCAGCTGAAGCTTAGAATGAAGAGAGCAAAAGGGTGTCAAGGATTCTATAGAGTGGGTTGTGGGATGGTGGTGACAAAAGCTTATCAAAACATGGATTTAAAGAAGCAAAATCTGCCTACTGATTTGCACTGGTTAGAGGTAGGTTAAAAGAAGTGCAGCTTGAATGCACACCTTTCCTTTTAGTGAATCCTGTTTTCCTCATACTTAATTTTAAAACCCAGGAGAAAAGAATAGCAAGGCTTTGTTTCAGAAATTGGTCTGTTCATCAGATCTCAAAAAGATGAGATTTAAAGATGTGCTAAATAAGCAAAACCCAGCAATGCTGTGTGATTGGAATGCTGGCACACCACAGCTCTACAGCTTGGCTCAGAGTGACGTTTGTTTCAAGCTGTGCATGAAGGCTCTTCAAACACCTTGTTGTTGTCCACCTTCTGTGGACACAGAGGATATGTTGCTTCTAGACAAGCTGTTGAAGTGTTTGCAGTGAGTGCAGTCATAAGTCTGCACTGAACCATGCAGGCTCCCAGATTTAGTGCGTGCACACCATGTGTGGGCATGGCCAGAAATAATAGACCCTGAGACAGAGAATTTCCAGTAGAGAAGAAATTAAGGCAGAATGCCTAGTATTTGATAACCAAGATAAATGAAGACAAGTCAAAACTACAGCAGACGTGAATAAAGCCTTTTAATAACAAAAATAATTTTTTTTTTTTTTTTTTTACTTTGGTTTACTTGTATATACTTGTATAGTATTGACTTCAATGCTGTGTGCTATTGGTCTGCATAAATGTTGCATTTCTGGTTTGATGTGCTGGCTGAAGAAGTCAAATGTGGCTTGGGGTAGATTCTAGCATGCCAAAATAAGCACAATGAATAGTGAGTAGCCTAATTCACCTTTAGAGCTGAGTGCATGAGTGAGGCAATTCACACACTGTATGTAATAAGATTATTTGGTTCCTAAACAGAAGAGTGCTTAGAGGCTCCTAATAATTTCCAGATGATAAAATTAAGTACCTTTGGATAGGGGAAGCTTCAGTTACGTGTGTTACTACTCTGTTGCAAGTTTTTTCAGTAGACAATACCTTTTCCAAGGTAACAAGTGACATGATGAGAGGAAATGGCCTCAAGTTGTCCCAGGGGAGGTTTAGATTGGATATTAGGAAAAATTTCTTCTCTGAAAGGGTGGTCAAGCATTGAAACAGGCTGCCCAGGACATGGTGAAGTCACCATCACTGGAAGTGATGTTTAGGTGTGGCACTTGGGGTCGTGGTGTAATGGTGCTGGGTTGATGGTTGGGCTTGATGTCCTTGGAGGTCTTCTCCAACCTTAACAATTCTATGGTTCTTTGTTTTTATTTGGTTGATCGTGACATTCATTCATCTGCCTGGTCACTTTTTTGTAATTATTTTAGGTTCCAGAATGAAAGATCATCCTCGTCCGGGGGTAAGCTTAAAATTAATAAATTTGGGGTGACTAGATGGCTCAGGGGATTGTAGTGAGATACTGAACCTTTCTTCACTAGTTCGAATTCAGACCAGGTTGGTAGCAAGCAACAGTTCTGGCTGTGTAACAGATGTCTAATGTTGAGTGAGTTGGTGGTCTCCATTGTCCCTCTTGAGTGTGTCTGTAGTACTGTAATTGCCACCCTGGCCTAGGGCTGCTCCGACTGTTGTCCCCAAGTGCAGTTTCCATTGCTGTCACTGAAAGGTGGTGGATGTCAAGGGAAGTTTGGTGTTCTTTTACAATGCACTCTTCCACCTGAATATTTAAAAGATGTTTTGCTCACCTTATTGAAAAGCTTTTTCATTAATGTGAGTGCGAAACATCCAGGTGGCCTGTAAGAAAGACTTGAAAGGTTTTTTCCTATGGTCTTGTACACCATAACCCTTTGGTATTCTCTTCAGTTCCTGGCAGTGCAGAGGGCATAGCCTTGACCTTTTTTCTCATTTGCATATAATGCCCCCTAATTTGATGAGACCTTCTGAAAAGAGAGTGTCTGTCTTTAGCTAACACAGAACAAATTGAAAAATACCTTGTTTTTTTTAAAGAAGGTTTTTCTGTCAGTAGTTTTAAATTGTAGAATAATAATTTCCAAACCAGTAATTTTCACAGACTTACACAGTGCTTTTGAGTGATCCATGAATGTGAACTGCCTGATTTCTGGTGTTTTCCAGAAGCAAGGAAAGAGGCACAGCTGTAAAATACCAGTAAAATTTCCTTGTAGCAGGGGGATCTGGCAAATACTAACTCGTCCTACCTCTTGGATGCCAGCCATCATTTGAGACACATTTTCAGGTCCCAAGTCTAGAGCCTGAGAACCAGCCGTTGAAGGAAGATGGTTGCTAACAGTGAGAGCTGACTGCAGTTAGGACAAGAGATTTAAATTTTTTTTTATTTCCTTTGCTTTTGCTCATCCATTTTCATTTTAAGGAAGAGTATTTCAGGGGATTGGTCTTCCTTTATGGAAGGAATAGAAGTGCACAGAGTTTAAAAAAAATACAAGAAAAAGAGGCTAAGAGATAATTATGTTAAAAAAACGAGCTGAGAAATTAATTGAAGATACCCTTCATTCAAAATGAAATCTTGCCTTTTTCTAACATTCTTGTACTTACTTGTAGAATGGAAGTAAATGGGGCAAGAGGACGTTTTTTTTTCTTAGTTTTAGTTGTAAATAAACTTTGAACTAGAAACTAGCATGCAAAATAGCATCCTTTGATGAGAACTCTGTTCTCTTTATGAGCTGCTCTCCTCACACGGTGGTCTTCCACGGCAGCAAGGATTAGAGAAATAAAGAAATAGCCACAGCAGCACAGTAATGAACATCATGTTACTCTCTGAATTGGGGACAGGAATGAGATCAAAAGAAGTTTTTAAAACTTAGAGGTCACTGGAAACCTCAGCAAGTAGAGATACATTTTTTGCAGCTGCAGATAACTGAGGGCTAGATACAGAGGAATTCAAGTGATGTGAATTGTGTCCTTGAACTTATGGCTGACATGGAAAGGCCTGGTGGAAATTGGAGTGCGTTAATATGCTGCTTGTTTCCATCAAGGACTGTTCAGCCTGTATTGCTGTGCTTTGAGGCAGTAATTAGGTGTGAAATAATTTTAAGAATACACTTCGGTTCTGTGTCATCTAAAGACTATGGAAAACTTGATGAAGGGCATCATTTTGACACTGGGGCACACTTAAATTATTCTTGAGATTTTCTTGAGTCAGAGGGAGAAAAGATGTGTAATTTGAAATCTGCCATCTTAACCAAGGACTGATTTTTTTTTTTTTAGCATTTTTGTAGATTGTGTGTGTTGTTTCTGATGATTGTCTACCAGACTAAATGCACAACTGTCATGTAATTCTTTTTGAGGAAATTCCACTTGGTTTGCTTGGCTACTAATTTTCTTTTCTTTTTTAGTCCTGCTGCTTTGTTACTAACCATTGATCAAATGGCAGAAATAATCAGTTAGGTTTTAGAGCTTAAAAGTAGTATCTGCATGGCTTCCGCTGCCACCTAGGGGTATTTCATCTGGGTAAACATCATAGTAAGGGAAAACAGCCTGGAGAATGCAGCTATTGACTGATACAATTTTTTCTCAGACCTTTAGTCATGAATTTGATTAACATTAAGCTTTCTTCGTTTTTGTAGAACCACTACTTACTGTATATGTCAATTAGAGTAATTTAACTGTGGCCAGCCAGAAGTAAACATGAAGGCTTTTTATACATATATATATTTTTAAATGTTTTGCAGAAAGCTGTAGAAGAACCACTAAATGGTAGGTGATATTCAAGGTTTATCTTCTAATTAAGGGATTAATTGTGGATAAAGATGGAACCAGTAGTTCTAATTCTCAGTACCACGGCACTGAGATGGCAGATCAGTGTGGCAACTTAGTGGCTCTGTGAGTCAGTAAGAGTTTCATTTCTCAATGAAATTTTGCCTGCAGCTCCAGACTCCCTATTCTGTGCCACTGTCCTTGCAAGCCAGTGGCACTGTTTGACTGTTTTAGGACAAATCTAGTATCTCACTATATTATTTATGTCCACTTTCTTTGCTTTGCAAAATGTCCAGCTTTTAAGGGAAAAAGAGGGACTAGTATTGAAAATTTATGTTAATTCTTCCTCAAGATTTATTTAGGTGAAATACTTAACAATCATAGCAAAATCTATCCTTGCCACTCTATTCTTTTCACACTTCTTTGGGTAGGGGACACTCTCTCATGGTGTTGGGAAACTGATAGCACTTAAGGTGAGGGAAATTCACAGTGAAAAAGGGATGACTTTGATACTTTATTTTTTTTGCTATTTTGTTCACTAGTTGGCATGCTGAGTAGTAGCAAGTTCTAACCTGAATTTTGGAATTAACCTGAATATTAATTATGCAGCATTCCTTTCTGTTTCACTCATTACTAATCCATTTTTTTTTACTTTTAAAGATGCAAAAGGAGTGATGTTAGAATGATGGTAAGTCTAACAAATATTTATTGTAGTGGCTAAGTATTTGAGAGTTTTGATGTTTAGAGTTACCCAGTGCTAATTTGATGAAACTTGGGGGACACGTTTCAGGGCAGCTGTTGTTCTTACTCAAATTATATTTAATTGAAAGGAAAGGATACATGTAATGTATATCAAACATAGGGGAAGAATGTGTATTCCTAAGCAGTGAAGAGGATGAGTCAGTGGGAGAACTGTGCAATAGTATGTTTCTGATCAAATGCGGAAAGTCAAATAGCTTTATGTTTCTTTATGCTCAGGTAGTATTTAAGATGCAACCCACCTTGGTGGTGGGTTGCTCTATCTGGTTTTTTTGGGGGTTTTATTGTTGTTGATATAACTAAGCTTTCTCTATGCATTTAATTGGTGATCTCCCATGGAAATTCACTGGAAAGTGGTTTAAAAATAACTCTCTCCCCCTCTCCCCCTCTTTAGGTGTTACTTGAATTCTCTGGATTTTGTTAGATCGTGTTCCAATCAGATTTCACTCAATTTACTATTTTTCAGATTGCTCTCATTGAGCAGCTTAATTTTAGGCTAGATGATAAGGTTTGAAAACAAAAACAGTATTATTGATTCTCTTCTATTCAGAAGCTGTACTTTTCATGGGAATAGGATAAAAAAGCACTTGTTGATGCTGTTGGTTCTTATGTTTCTTCCTGAATGCTGAGCAAGCTTGTCATGAGGTATCACTAGACCTTTAGCCTAGGACTCCCGCATTCAATTACAACATTTTGCTACTTGGGATAAAGAGTAAGGCCACTCTAGATCTGTTAGCTCACTTGAATATTTTTATATCATGCCATTTCTAGGAGGCATGAATTGATAATGTGCAAATAAATGAGGTACTAGTTAGCTCTAATTGGAATAAGGTGTATGAGTTAGTTTTAAAAACAGACTTCCTTACAAATACCATGTGCTATTTGGTTTGTGTTACTTAATGACTACTACATGGTTCATCCAAATATCCCATTTAATTATTTTCTAAACCAATAGGAATACAAGCACTTCTACAGTACAAAGGACAAGTGCACTGGTGTCTCATAAACACACTGATAAATGTATATACTAGTTAGCATAATCTAAGATGGATGGAGTGGAAGGCAGGGCCTGCTCCAGAGCTGGCTACCGCTTGCTCTTCACAGGGTTATTTGAGATCAGGAAACAAATAATTATTTGCCAGTCCATTGCATTCAGAGCAGACCAGAAGGGAGATCAGGATGGGCTCACTGCAGTTACCTCATACTGCTGAAGAACAAGGCAGAGTTTTGCTTGGAGATCCAGTTTTAAATAAGTTGCCTTGTTTTTCTTGGGTCTCATTTAGGCTTATGAAAACCTACCTTCTAGTGCTGAGGTTGAGCTTCCAAAAGCACAGAAATTGCCAATTACCCATTTCATTTTTAGGGTAGAGCTAGAAGTCTGTCTGCTTTTTCTGCCATGAAAGATGGCTCCTAACCAGTGACAGAAGGTTTTACAGATGGAAGGCAAGTGCTCTGACTCACACGCTGGAGGCAGTAACCTTCTGAGCTCTACCTGCTTTCTACCTTAACCTTCCCTGGAAAATTCACACACAAACTGAAGCAGGGATGAATCAGATGCTGAAGCTGACTAGCTTACAAAATAGCATATGTGTCCACCTTTCTTTTGTGGAGAGGCTGAAACATCACTTGCTGTTAGTAACACATTTTTCCACTATTTGAATGCCAAATGTGCTTTCAATTTGGAATGAAAAAAGATAATTCTTTAAGCTGTAACTTGCGTAGGCAGCACAAAACATTGCTGTTCTTCCCAAAAAATATTTCTTTTTCTTTCTTTTTAAATTCCCAGAACTGCAGAGCTATGTGATGCGTATATAAAAAGTACACCGTTGTTGATACACCGTGGCCTTGAAGATGCACTACTCATTGAGAAGAAATTCAGGAATCTAGTTGTTTTGCATGTGTGGCAAAAGTGCTTTTGATATAAATGACATAATTTTATAGTCACAGCAGCTGTAGCAAGGAACATGTGTGTTTGCCCACATGTAATCTTTATTTTCTTTTGTTATGGTGTATATGGGATGGTTGAGGGTGAGAATATAAAAAGCACTATTTGCCCAGTACAGAGTCTCCCTGCAGTAATCCTTAGTGGTATTATTTTCAAAAACTATCATTAATTACTGCTTTGATAATGGGCCTGCTGAGCCCAGAGATTGCAATACCATTTAGACTATTGTTTTCTTTATTTGTGTGCATGGACAAAGTATGGTTTATGTGTATGATACAAGCAGGAAGTAGAGATTGTACAAATACATCTTTTCTGACATTCAGCAAACCTTTACAAAAAAAAATAGAAATAAAAAGTTACACACAAAGTTGCCTAAGTACAAAGTTTACTCTCAGCTCTCCTGAAATTATTAACAGAGTTCTAATTCCATGAGACATTAGTATTCCTCTCTGTGGACAGTAGTCATGTGTGCTCTGGTGGCTGATATTTTTGTCCAGTGAGAGGGCTCTTCGTGCCTCCTCTGTATCCTTCGATGAGAAACTGCTCAGCTGTTGGAGCCTAATTCAGCACTGGAATTACAGAGCACAGGAGCTGGTAATCTTAATGCTGAATGTGGTTCTTGTGTGTGTTCATGTTGTGCAGTGTGTGGAACTGGAAGCAATTTCAGGCTTTCTTAACTCAGTGAATTTGTGGAAGTCGTGGATGCTTCATAAAAATAGGAGTTGTCCTATTTAGTGTATTTTTGACAGAGTTTAAAATCTTGTTTTCTTGAATGGAAAAGAGCTATATAATTTTTGGCCCAAGTTTGTGTTGCTGCCATTATATCCTGAATACATAAAATAAAAAGGAGGAGCTGATGAGGTGTGAGGAAGCTCAGTTTCTGTATATATCTTAAGTGGCACAGTTAAAAACCAGTTTACTAGGACTTGCACATTCCATGAGATTCTACCATGTTTTACAGCTGTTTTGAGAGTTGTTCCAGTATAGTTGGCTGCTCTTGGACTTCGTGTATGCTTTGTAGAAATCTTGACACTGTTTCCTGTTTGTACTAAGGTACTGTATTTCAAAGGCACACATGGTTTTCTCCTTCTAACAATTTAAAACTTGGTTTGGAAAGCTGTTGCCAAACAGTCATGTAATAAAATCCATGTTTTTAAAGATCCTGAGTAATTTGGCTCTTCTCAGAGTTGAATGTTAAGCTAAGGTTCCCATCCATGTTGTGGGTGCATGGTGCAGGGATTTGGGTCTCTGCACATTGAGCTCCGAGTTCCATCAAGAATTCAACAAAACAAAATTGAGGTGTCTGATTTTACAGTAGGTCCTGTTGTAATTGTCCCTCTTGCCAAGGCTGCAGGATTGAGCCATTTAAAGCAAGCCATGGGCCAGCCCTCACTGGGATCAGTGTTGCTGGACATAGGGAAGAGGGTGATCCATGCAATAAAACCTGGGAGAAGCATGTATGGCTCACATTTACTGTCCTACTTTGTCAGTGGGAGTATTCATGTAAGATTTGAACTCTTACATATGAATCTTTTGATACAGGTTTTTCCATAATCTCAGTGATATCTAGCTAAAGAAGGGAGATGGTTCTCCATTACAAATCAGTATAAAAATTTTTCTAATTAAGTACTGTGCAGTGCTCCCTGATTATAACTAGTGATTCCCTCTGGCAAGCTGAAAGTCTTAGCCGAGGAATAAAAAACCAAATCAACTGAAATTCTGTTGAGGTATTCTGCCTTATAAAAAACATTATGTATAATAGCTTTATGTTAATTTCTGTAAAGCAAACTGCAGAACCCCCCTGTGTCACCGTGGGATCAGGCCAAGCTGTTCCTAGGAACTGTCAAAACAGGAGGAGCTCAGTGGCTGTCTATGGACTACAGAATCATGGCCCCAGAAATGGGAGAAACCCACTATCCTGTTGTGTTAAGGGCTGGATTTCTTGTAGGTGTGAATTCAAAAGAGTTTTAACAGTCATTGGTACACCCAGCCAGCCCTTTCCCACCAGTAATTTAAAACCAAAGTTGTTCATAACTGTATGCTTTCATTTGTGTGTGTACATATGTGTGTATATATAAATAGATAGACATTTTAAATATCTATAGATCTATAGTCTTTACCCAAGAAATTGTTTTTATTTATGAAACGATTTTGTAAATATTGTGCTAATATACTTAAAAAATAAAGTCATTTATTATCAGTTATTATTAAAGTCACTGTTTTTGCGGGAAGTTTTCTTGTTGCTAGCACATTGAGCTTCTGTAGCTGCTTCCATAAATTTATAGTCACAGCTGCTCTTCTCCTTGTCTTTATGTATTACTTACTGGATCTGCAGAAATGTTCTCAGTGTTACATAGGCTGCTGCAGATGGTTTTGGGTGGGTTTCTCCTTAAAAAGGTCATCCAGATGGTGAAGCGAGTGTGTAGGCTGCCTTGTAATAACTTCAGTTACGCTCTCCAACATCAGCCATCAAATGTTGTCACTCGAGTGTGCTGTGGGAGGAAATGAGAGCTGAGGAGTAACAAGCTGCTGTTGCCACTGTAACTTCAGAAACAGCAGAGCAGCACCTCTGTCCAGTCCGTCTTTGCAGCCCTGGAATGATATTTCTGTGAGAAGAGGATCCCTTGTGTTACTGCTAAAGCACTGCTGCAGAAGTTCTGGATTTCCTGGAGTTGTCTTTTAATGTTCGTTTGACTGTGGAGAGAGGAGCCGCAAGTCCTGCCTGGTGGTCTTTCCACTCACGCAGCCTCTTCAGTGGAGCTGAGCTGATGGGAACAGTGGAAATTATTGGTGATTTTAACTGTGGCTCTTGAACTTCAGCATCTCTTCAGAGATGTGTTGTGACTTCCCTAGACACACACTTGCCTCCTTAAAGGAGCTGTGAACCACCGTTTGAGCTATTTAAACAGAATTCCAACAGTTTTGGAATTTTCTGTGCAGGGACCCAACTGCAGGGTGAACTGCAAGTTCAGGAAAACTGGTCCTAAAGCTCAGGAAAACTGTGCATGCTTGAACTTTGGGGTCAGAGAAGTGGTGCTAGTCTAAATGTATGTGGGTGGAGAATATCTCAACACAGAGATGCCCAGTACCTGTGATCCAGACTGCTCCAGTCAGTTCAACCAGGAAAACCAACCCAAACCTGAACTTCCAGTCCAGAAGCCTTCTGAGAGTGCTTGATCAGAGCTCCATAATTGAGCAGTTGCTACCAAGTTACCTGCCTAAGAGTAGAAGTGGGCAGCCTCTGGTTCATTCCACTTCACAGGAGAATTTGTATTTCTTTCCTATGGAAAATAATTATTTTGTCCTCTAGTGCTCTGTGCCTTTGTCACAGATGCAGCCAGTACTGCCTTGGACTTCAGTACCTCTTGCTTCTTGTGTCTTTGAGGACTCTTGGAAAGCTTTCACAATGAAAAGGTGTGAGCCGACACACTTCTCGTGTTTCCTTGTTGCTTCCCTCCTGTGCCTGCTGCAGAAGCCCAGCAGGGGTAGGGCATGGCCCGGTAGGTGTACCCCAAACCCTTCATGCTGCAGCTGGGCTGTGGGAAAAGGGCAAGGAGCACTCATAAAGTACAAGAAAAGGACAGAACCAGATTATTTTTCAATGACATGATGGATTGGCAAGAAACTTTAATACACAAATGTAAATAGTACAGAGACAAGGATCATCTGCTTAGGGGGAGGAAAGCTGCAGTCTTGAAACAAGTTTCGGTTTCCTTCTGTTCTCTCGCTTGCTTGTTTTTAAAGACTACGGAAAGGAGGCTTTTGAAATTACTGGGCTGGAAAGTGGGTGCAGTGAAGGGAAGAGAGAGTCTGCCATGAATGCAAGTTTGGTGGGAGAATTAAAGAGCATAGGAACTGCAAGTTTGCAGGAAGAGTGTGAACAGTTTCTCCTAACGTTGCTAAAATTGGTACTTTTGGACCCTTCAGAGTGATGGGACTATTTCTGTTTCTTCACTGAAAGGGTTGTCAAGCACTGCAACAGGCTGCCCAGGGAAGTGGTGGAGTCACTGGATGTGGCACTGAGTGATACAGTTTTGTTGACAGGGTGCTGTTCAGTCAAAAGTTGGCCTTGATGATCTTGGAGGTCTTTTCCAGCCTTAATAATTCCATGATTCTATACAGTGCTACTGTCTGCATGTGGCCAAGTAGCTGAGCACGTGGAGCTCCTTGGGGATGTGCAGTTGTCACATGAAGTCATACTCTACCTCCACACCTCAGTGATGTCCCCTGGGCACAGCAACTGCTTGGTGCAGAGTAAGGTCTGGCACACCTTCAACTTGAATTAAAGTACTGAATTTTACTGTCATTCACAATTTATGTACCTGCAGATAATGAAAGATTTTGAAACTGATTGCTCTAGTAATTACTCTGCCCCCTTTCCTACCCATCCCTCACCCCCTCTGCCTTTCTTTTAAGGCTACACAATAGGTGGATCCAAGTTAAACTTAAACGGTGGAAAAATGAAGGAGACATTTTTCAGGACTTGGCTTGAGGGTATTTGTATTTGGTTGCATTTAACTTTCCTTTTTGTCTTCTGGAAGTGCTGCAGGAATTGGTTTTAGAGCAAGAATGTTTGGTTGTATTTTGAGCAGTTGGGGTGTTTGGTTTTGGTTTGGGGTTTTTTTGGGTTTTTTTTGGTTTATTTTTTTTTTCCTGTGTAAGAAAGCAGTATTCTTTAATAAACTAGATACATGGGAAAGAGGAAAAAAAACCCCAACAAATGAGTGGAAATTCACTGTGCTGCTGACCAGAAGTTCAGACAACAATAAGGAGAAAAGGGATCTTTAAGATCTCTTCATTGCCATTAATTTCATTTAAGTTTGAGCATAGCCAGTTAAGATAGTTTTACGGAAGAAAAAAGGTGATCCGGGTTCTCTGACATTTTGTACTAGTTCAGCTCAGTGAAAAAGAAAATTCAGCTATTGAAGATGAAGTGGAAGTAAAGGCACTGTGTTGTGTGCAGACCTCTGCAGGTGTGGGAGTTAGCCTAGGGAGAACTTGGAAGCTTTGATTTGTCCCACATCAAGAAACACTGAGAACTTAAGGATCATATATATAAAGTGTAATTAAAGGAGCCCAGCATGGAAATAGATTCCTCTGTATCCTGCACCGTAATTACAAAACTGTGAGGTTTTCAGAAACAATCCCTCTGGAGCTGGAGTTAAGAATGAAAATGCTGCACCAGGCTTTGACAGAGCCAGGTACTTAATGTTCTAGGAAGTTTTTGAGGTTTTGGTTGGCACAGATAAACAGGTGCCACTGTAGGAACCTAAAATGTCCTTCCTTACCTGGTCTGTAGGTAGGAAAAAAGTTATTTTTTGATAGACTGAGCAAGCTGAAAACTACTGTGATGTTATTTAATGTAACAATGTAAAGAAATATGGGTTAAAAAGGTGGTGAGGGGGAGGAGGGCAATGTTTTTCCTTTATAGTACCCCTTAACTGCCCTGTCCTCTGATGCTGTGGCCACTGGAGAACCCTAGCACCCTTACAGCTCTATTTAATAAAGGTGCTGCATTGATACTACCCCAGCCCTGTTAGGCTGCCCTTCATGCTGCTCTTTTTTCCTCACACCTGTTCTCTGGGAATGATATAAACCAAATAGTAATGGGCAATTGGGGAATAAAAGAAAATCGCCCTATTCTGAACCATGAGGTAGCTGTTGGCATTGGCAGTGGCAGTATATCAGAGCACCAAAGCATAAACAGCTTTAAATGTCATATTGAGCAGGAAAAGAAGCTGGGTACAGCATCAGTGAGGAGATAGAATTAATGTATGATAAAATGTGTCATGACTGCCAGTCACAGGAAAGGTGAGAGAGGAGAAGGTGGTTCCTGTCCCCCAAGGCCAGCTAAAGGAGCTACAGCAACTTCATTGGTGACAGAGTGAGCTGTTGATGTGCTCTGTGGGTGAATTAAAGCACAGTGCATGTCAAAGGCAAGGAGGGAAAAGATGCTAAAACCAAACAAGCGGCTCAAGAGAAAAGCCCTGTGCTGAAAGGTACAAGTCACCACTTGTTTATTTATCAACCTTAGAAAACAGCCCCTTTACCACATGCACTTGGTGAGGGACTGCTTTGTGCCCTGAGCCTGCTCTTAATCCAGATTACAGCCTCAGGCTAGGAAACCTGAACAACCTCAGTGCATAGCAGGAACTGCCAGGCCAAGAGTTGGGGAGCAGCAAAGAGAAAGTGCTGGGAGCTCACAAGGCTTTGTAGAGAAGAGCAGAGACTGGCAAAAGGGAAGAGGAGGAGGAGGCTCCAGCAGTATTTTCTCCATGCCAAACTGGTTGTGGGGGGTCACATCAGCAGCTATAGTTAGTACAGTTCACCAAAGTATGGGCACGGCCTTCCCTTGCCTTCATGCTGCTCCAACACCTTTAACTTCCCCAGCAATGTTCCAGCAAGACACCTTTGGCAGGTGAGAGAAACCTCTGTCCTGCTTTGATACTTACCCCTGTTGTTTGCCATCACCAGTTCAGCTCAGGTTGGTTTCAGCCATCCTGAAGAGAAGTGAGACCAGGTTGTTTGTCGAGTTGCTTCTTAGAATAAATACCTTCATTTGGAAGGTGTCCCCCTCCTCCCACAGAGGGACACTGCAAGTGAGGCAGGGCCCATTGCAAGGCTTGTGCTTCGCTTGATTCCCACGGAACTGGAGAGATGTTAAACCCACAGGACCAAGGGGGAGTGTCCAAACTGCAGGCTCTGAAAGCATCGCCCTACAAGGATGGTAATACAAGCTTGAAAACCTGTGAACCTTTTGCTGAAATAATTCCTAAAGGGAGCTGCTTTCTGGATTTATAGGTAACTTTGCCAGCCCAGTCAATCTGTGGCTAAATTTTATTTTTTAGTAAAGCAAATGTACACACATTTGCTATTGTAAGTATGTCTTTAGCGTAACATTCCTCAACATGGTGCTCTCACAGCTCTGAAAAGAAACCCAGTGAAAGAGTAGCTTTGCCAAGGGAAAAGATTTTTAAAGCCATACATGTAGGTGATGGTCATATCACATTGGAGTCCAAGCATCCCTAGGTGCCAAAGGTACCAAAGAGGAACTGAGGACATTTCAAAGTCCTTGAGGTCTGCATTGTCTGGTATCTGGATGTCTGGAGAGAACATCGACGCTCTGAGACCACCTCTTACTGTCTGGATTCCTGAAGGTGTTTTGGTGACCGCAAAGGAAGCAGAACCCAATTTTGCCAGCGAAGGACTAAAGATGAGAGGAGTGTTGTCATTGCAGTGGCACAAGAGGCATGGAGGGTGCAGGAAGCAGAGCTCCACATCCTTCACCCTATTCATAGCTCTGCACACCTGCCACAACAGGGGTCATAACAAAGTGTAGTAATGGCTTATCTAATGCAGGAAAAAGCAGCTTTTTGCTACAGCACTAACGACCTCTCCTTTGTAGTACTGGATCATGCTTCCCTTGTCAGATTATGCCAAAGTGGCCTTCTTTTAACTCTGGTGTGTGATCAGGTCACCCAAAATAAATAAACAAGACCAGTGGGAGGGGTGGGGAAGACAACTGCTTTGAAGGTACTGCCACTTCATCATGTGGGTGGTTCATGGCCAGTGCTCATTCCAGGCTCCTCAGTCCAAGAGCTGTGCTGTGCAAATCACCTGGCAAAAACAGGCAGTCCCTCTTCCTGGTTCTGCAGAGTTAATCATTAGTAGATTTCCCTGCATTCTACCCTAAAATAGCTTGAGTAGGGAGTGTGCTTTCCCCACTTTCCTTGGGTGCCCCTGCCCACAGTCATGACCCTCCAAAGGGTGACTGGTGGATCAGGTTCCTGGTTTAGATTTTGTCCCATCACTTCTAGCCCTCACCCAGAGCAGCTCAGCCAAGCTGGCTGGCTTCTGCGAGGTGCAGCCTCTGAAATGCTGGTTCAAGCACCCCAGACTCCCTCCAGACAGCACAAGTGCAAGGTTTCCTTTGGGTTTGATTTAATAGCAGGCCTGCCTCTGGTAGCATCACAGGAGCGAACTGAAACTGCTCATAAAGGTATTGCCTGTGCCAACAGAAGCAAAAGGTAATTTGCACATTGGTATAAAGGCAAATAAAAAAAAATAAAAAAACCCCCATAACTACTTTTAATGATAGATGTTTGTCAGCAAGAAATGTAGGTAAGAAATGCAGAATCTATAGTCCCTTCCGCTGCTATAGTCCCAAACGTGATTTTGGGACCAGTTAATGCTTTTGAGTCTGAAATGAACTGTGGAGACACAGAGAGAGAAAGTCGCACATCACATGGTGAAAAAGGAGAAAAAAGGGATGTGCCAATGGAGGCTCCAGGCCACAGCTGGGTTTTCGGAGCTGTGACTTTATTGCAGGGCGTCCAGGGGAGCCTGGGATAAAAATTACCCTAAGTCTAGGAGAATATGGCCTTGGGAGGAATGACTGGAACTAACAGGTTAATTAAACAAAAAAAAAAAAAAAAAAAANCTAAGTACTTGAAGATGTATTCTTGTCAAAAAAAAAAAAAAAAAACCCAAACAAAAAAGAAACCAACCTGTGTCAGGGCATGACAACACAAGGAATGAAAGGTGCAAGAATCACCTCCCCAGACCTGTGGCAGAGTAGACAAAAAGCTGAGTCTGCACAGGGATGGAGAGAGAGAGCAGACACTTTCAAAGCTCCTTTTGCTGATGCTCATGTTAATGTTTTAACAGCTCAAAAAGAGCAACCAAGGAAAAATTTTCCACTGCGGTGATTCCGTCACATCCATCAGCTCAGGGGGCTGCTGCCGTGAGCAGTGCTGGGAGCATGCAGCGAGGGACCAAAGCGGAGGGCTGGGTTGGACTGAACTCCTCAAACAAGGGATCAGCGCAGCAGAAGGGCCTCCCACACGGGCACCTCTGGGGACAGAGGAGTCGAGGCTGCACTGATGGACCTCTCCATTCTGCAGTGCCACGCTGCTGCCCCGTGGCTTCATCTCAGCCTGCAGGAGGTCAGAGAGATCTGTAAAAATGGTAATCAGACTACCAGGATGGATGTTGCTATTCTGGGAGCTAGGCTGCAGGAAAAACCTCCTGCCAAGATGGGACAGACGTGATTATAGGTGGGGAAGTGTGTGAGAAGGATACAGTGACAGTGTGAAACTAAATTTCATGGAAAGGGAAAAAACCCCAAACCCCTTGTGATTCCTGGGATGGGCAAGGTGTGCTTTTGGCTGGAAGAAGACTGGGGACTTGAGGACCCATGCATGAGGCCAAATAGGGTTCTGGATCGTGAGAGATCATGAGGACAGTGGTTTGTGTCTCCTTTTTTTTGGGTACAGCCTGCAGTTCACAAAAAGAGAAGTAAAACACTGTTGTTTCCTGGGATCCTCTGAAATTCCATGTATGTCCTGTGCCAAAAAGGCCCACAGCCATGCTGTGAGGAGGAGGATGGTCAGCATTACATTTTAATGACCAGTCCTTGCATTTGGGAGAGCAGAGCCCATCTTGCCTCCAGAGGCTGTTTGTCTTGGAGAATAATGCTCTTCCAACCAGCATGAATTCTCTTATGCAGAGGATTATATCTACTAAAATAAAGCTAGAAGAGAGCAATTGGGGAAAAATGTCATGATTATTCATAAAGACCCATTAAAAACTGTTTTTAGTGGTTTAATTCTCCCTTAGTGAGTGTGGTTGTTGGATCTATGCTTTGTTTTGATTCAGATGGTATCTGCATCAGAGTGAATCATTTGAAGAGAAGCCCTGAGCTTTTGAAAAACCACCATTTTTTTAGGGAAGCAGAAAAATAGAGCCAAAATTTAAATTCAGATATTAAAATAAGCAGTTTAAAAACACCTGCTTAAAAGTTCTCATTTATTTTAACTTATTAAAGCAAAAAATGCTGACAAATCAATCCCTGATCTGTTCCACACCCCATCCTTGCACATAGGCACTACCAAGCTGGTGCTAGACTGAAGAAGTGATCCAGATAAACCTTTTTCATTTTTTAAAGGGATATGTAAGTGCTTTTTTTCCCCCTCCACATTTCCTAGATAGGCTCTTCACCACGCTGTGTCATTTTTCCTAAATGGCAAACCACAGTTCTTTTACAGCTGGCTTGTAGCAGGGGGAGTATTTTGTCTGAGTCACCAGAGCCATCTGTTCTAGGCAAATATTTTAGTGAATGATTTCTCTTTCTTACTTAGACTGATTTTATTCTTCTGTTTATGTGAAGACAAAGGCAGGGTGGTCTCTCACTGACTCTCTCACCCTCCCTCCATGAGCTGGCATTAAACCATGGCCTCACCCAGCTTCAACACCACCAAACATTACAATGTCTGTGGGCAGATTTTCAAGCTGTGTTTAAACTATGAATTAAAGTTTTAAAAGAAATGTTTTTTGCTTCCTTGGCAGTTGCAAACAACTTCTCTTCAGTTCCCTGCAGATTGCTCAGGGTAAAAGTACATCATGTGGGGGTGGGGGCTCCTCAAAGCATTGACCTGTGTGTGCTTCCTGTAGCACTTGGATATCACTCAAGGTTCACAGTTGTGTTTCCTTGAAAGAGCAAGTTCTTCCCTCATTGCAAGGGGGTTTGGGTGGCTTCACTTCATCTCCTTCCCTTGGCTCCCAAATGATGTTCGCTGGTGCTGGTTCATGGTGGTGTTAGACACTGGATCTTCACCACCAGCCCTGCCATTCTCACACAACAAATATTTGATGTGAAATAAATACTTGATCTGATAAAAACCTTCCACGGAAGCAGCATAAGAAAACCACAGAGCGGTTAGTTAAGAAATAACATTTCTTCTGAACAGCAGTGGACCGGCTGCAGGAACAGCAGCTGTTCCAGAGACTGCTGCATTTATTGACTTAGCAGTGCTGGAGACCCCACGTGTGCTAACACCACGTGGATGCAGCAAGAAAAGAGAGCCCAGAGTAGCAGCTGAAGGCCCCCCAGTGACATGGGCCCGGTGGAGACACCACTGCTGCTGGTCTTGCTCGGCCCCTGTGACCTGAGCACAGAGCCAGCCAGGGGCCTCTCTCCCTGCTTGCACACCAGCCACCAGACCCCAGCACATGGAGATGGGAGGGTCCTGGGAAAGGGCCAGAGAAAACACTGCTTTTATTTTCTTGGGCTTGTGTTTGCCCTCAGTTTTATCACTGCTCAAAGCCAGCTCTGCACACAGGGGTTTGGCTTCCCCTTTCTGCAGCACAGCCTGCACTTAAAGACTGAGACGTGTGCATGTGTGCACCTGCTGAGGGGTGGGAAGGTTGGATTTTCACCTGTGCTGGCTCTCCTTTGCACCCACGGGTGAGTGACACTGCTCTGGGGGCCCGGTGGCCCTCCTGGACAGGCCCTGAGCCCAGGCAGGCTCTCCCTAAGGTCCCTCTCGCTCCCCCTCAGCCAGCAAGGCAAAGCACAAGGTCAGACATGGGTGATTTTTCAAATGACTCATTAGCAAATAATTTTCTACAATGGACTAAAACACAGCTGAGTCACTGCCTCTGTACTGAAGTTTCAGGGGTTTTACACACGACTGGGTGTAGTCTGTCCGTCTGTCCTGGTGCACATGCACAGAAGGCCCTCAGCAGATGCAAGGCTGAAGGATGTCCAGAGGAGGATCCTGTATGTCCTCCTTAGAGCTGGCTTGTGTTTGGCGCACATCTGGCCCAGAGCTGCCAGCTCATTAAATGCCAGACAGAAATGAATCCACATCCCCCACCATCCCCCTGCCAGGAGGATCCAGCAGGAGCCAAAGCATTATTGAGTGCACCAGTTTTGCAGCAAATCTGGTACAATTTGGTGGTTGCAAGGGGTCCCTTGGGTTTGAATGGGATTTGCCTCCCCCCTTACAGGGTGTTTTGGGCCAGGTCTACTGTGCTTGCCTATGATATAACCTGAATAATATTTGGTGTGGACATCAGGATAGAGATTGTTGTGGCTTAGCTTGCAACAGAACCCAGTGCCTGTGGATACAGGCAGCTCTAACACCACAACAGGAGTGTACTCATACAAGTATGTACTGCATGAAAAGCATCACTGGCTTGCCTGGGTCTGCAGGAGACCCATAACCTATGGGCACACAGTTTGAGAACCACTGAATGTCCTAAATAACTAAAAATTAAGAGAAAGCTTTGGATTGGGCTGCATTATTTTTCATGATTCTGTGCTGATTTTACTCTTCTCTGGAAGGTGCTCAATAGCATTTCCCTCTCCCAGCAACGCCAGGGTGCCTCTAGGAGTGTCACACTGATGTCTGATGCTGCTCTCAGAAGCATGACCCCTAAATCTTGACTGCAGTGTCAAAAAGCGATGAAACTACAGCTGCACCTCAGAGCTCAGGCTCTTTATGCTGCACATACACTTCAAGCGTTTCACCTGGGAGAGGCTCCACTTGCACCACCACTTCCTCCACAGGGCTGTTGTAAATATTTGCATTGCCACCAAATGCTGTAGCTGAACTCTGCCCGTACCAGCCAGCCAAAGTCTTTTCAAGTTCAGGCACTGGTTCAGCCTGGATCACCTCACTGGCTGAAACAAGTCTGGGGAATAGGGCTGAGGGTGAAGGAAACTGGTTTACATGAATATGAGTGGTGCCAGTTTAACAACTCTTGAGAGCTGGAGCAACATCGGTGAGACCTGAGAAATACCCAGCATCTCCCCGGGCTTATGGCAATTTAAACTGACTTTGAGAAAAGTATGATGAGCCAGGTGGGAGGGGTGTGTCATTGTCCCCCCTTCCTCCAGTGCTCTGGGTAGTGGGAGGTGGTTGGTGGCTAGTTATAAAAAGGAAAAATAATAGAAAAAAAGCTACCTCAAAATCAGATATATTTTGGGAAACACTTTTCTTGGCAAAGGGAAGCCATTGGAGGCACTCCTAATGTCAAACACTTTGGGGAGTGAGATCCCACTGAGACAGAGGGACAGAGCCAAGAACTGGGTTAAACCTCTGCAGTAAGATACATCTCCAGGCAGGCAGTAGTTCAGTGCCACAAGGCCTGGAGCCTTGGACAAACTTATTTTGGGCAGTCTGGACATGATTTCAGCTTGTGTTTTTCTGTAAGAGCACATTGCCTGACTGTGGCTTAACTTGCTTTTAACTCTATCCTTCTTTGTGCAAGGAAATGATAGCAAGGATCTGTCACACCCGATCATCATGCAACTACACCTGCAGACAAATAATAAAAATAAAATTTAAGAAAACCAAACCAAAACAAAAATAACCCAAAACCACCACCACCACTACTGACAACAACAAACCCACCAAAAAACTACTGCTGAACCAGACTGCATAAAATGAGTAAAAGAATAGCCTCAGATGGGCTCTTGACTGTGGATGCTGAAAGCTTGGTTGCAGGGACATTTTCCAGCATCCTGCCAGCGTCCGTGAGAAAGCGAGGACTTTCACATGGATGATGGCCCAAAAACAGTTAGAGGTTTTTGTAAACTAACTTCTTTATCTTGCAGGTGCAAGATGTTTTGCAGTATTGTTATTACTACCTGAAGAATTGTTTTTAAATGGGTGTTGTAGAATTTAGCAGATCAGTCTGAGAGGTGGATGGTCAAAGAACCAATAACCTTATGCCATTCAAGCGAGCTAGGGGATATAAACCACTCTGTATATTAATAAATAATTTCACTTTTCTGCTTTTCCTGAACTCGAGTCTGTGTCGTTTCTCTCCGTCCCCGGTACAACAGCGACACTTGACCAAGGAGGAAGAATCGGCACCATTGGTGTCCATCTCCTGCCAAAGAAACAGGGATGCAGACCATTATTATTTTACCCTTTCTATACCAAAGCATGGAAAGGGTAAAATAATAATAAAAAAATAGCAATAATTAGATAATTTGGATTATGCCTTTCAGCAACACAGTTACTGAATTAATAGAACCTGTTGGGTTTTATTTTGTTAGACTATGAATATACTCCCTGCTCCAGGTAGCGGATGTGGTTCCTCAGCCCACATCAACTGAACTAAACTTGCACAGCACAGAAAAGCAGGAGAGCTTTCCAGAAAAGTACTCACAGAACCCTTCTTGACCTGACCTGGGAGAAAACTGTGGGGCCAAGAGCATGAGCCAGGGAGCAGGGAAAAGCAAGCAGCATGGTCCTTCATCCTAAGTGGCTCGGTCAGGAGATTAGTCCTGCCCTACAAGATGCCAAACCTTGCCAGTGCTCACACAGACACCTGGAAAATAGGGATAAGGCTTGGAGCAGGGGCTGGCAGGAGTGGGGGTGGCAGCACTCTGCAGGGGTGGGGATTCATACCCATTGCAGCTCTGCAGTTCCAGTCTTTGAAAGCATAAACCTTCCATCAGGATTACTGAACTCCCACCAGGGGTTTTTTCCCCTTTCCCCTTCCCTATTCTTTTTTCTTTTTCCACTCATGCAGAAACCTCCACTGTGCTGCAGGGGATCTTCCCCTCCCTCCAAGTTTAATCTTCTTCGGCACTGGTGTTTTCCCAGGGCTGCTGTACCGAGCCCTGGTGCTTTTGGAAGAAGAAAGCAAAGCACATCAGAAACGGGTGGCTGCTGGCTTCAGCCTTTGCATCCCTGTGCTCTGCATGCTTCCCTAAGGAAAACACTGAGGTTGAGATTTTTCAAACATTTCAGAGGGATTAGCAGGTCCAACTCCTATTAAAATCAACAGGAACTAGACATGCAGCCAGCTGGGGGAAGAAGAAAAGGAAAAGGACATTAAACACCCAGCTAATGCTGTAGTGATGAATCAACTATACTCCAGCCCCCAAAGAATGAATCAAATATATCACTAATCCACAGTTTTCAGACAACTAAGGTTTGCCTTAAAAGTCCATGAGTTATGAATACACTGGGGGGTTTTTTCAGTAACATGCAAAGCAAGGGAATTATTCTATTACACATAAATACATAGGAATATTTCCTGTTGGCCTTTAAAGGACCTGCTTGTAAAGATCTTTTCCGACTGTCATTTAATTATACCAATGATCTGGAGATTTAGAAACCAGGGGCCAGGCCAGGCCAATTTATCTTGTGGTGAAACTCCACTAAGTACAAGTGCATTTAGGGCAGGGCAGTGAAAGCATCCCTCCCAGGAAGAACAGGAGTAAGAAATGCCTTGGAGAATGAAATCCCTCTGAGGGCTGCCTGGCATGCTGCCTTCTGCCATGTGGCTGGGGCTTTTCCATCAGTCCTGCCATCCCCTTTAATGGTGCCTGTTGAAAAGACTCCACAGCCAATGAAGGACCAGCAGCTCGCTGTCGGACAATGAGACGTGCAGGCCGTAAGTCCAGGGCTCCTGACAGAGGGCTGGGTTTCTGTCACTCTGCTTTCACACAGGGGTGCTCCACACCCCCAGCAAAGTGATTCATGGGCTCTGGGTTGAAGGCAACTCTGCCTTCCCATGCAAATCACAGATCTATGGGTGGATGGTGGAGACGTGGTGTGGGCCAAAACTGGCTTCTGAGCAACAGGGACACCAGGAGAGATGACAGGAGAGATGAGCACCAGCGTGCTGCTGCCAGCAGGTCATGCCACCATGACTTGCTGACATGCCCTGGGAGGTTGGCACAGTTAAATCTCATTAACTAAAAACAGGATAAGCACAGTAAGACACTGCAGAGCTCGCCATCCCTGCGCACAACTGCTGGAGATCCTGAGAGCAAAACCCTCTTCCCAGGCTGGTACAACTAGATTTCTCTTCCAAGGGAAGGCTAGCACTGAGAAGATTTGCATTTGGTTTTCCTTTCCCCAACTCTATTTGAATAAAAAAGAAGTGCTGAAAGTTTGCAGGCAAATTTCCTCTCACATGGAATTTTAAATCTCATGGTGTGCCATGAGAACAGACTATGTATCAACCATTTATAGCATAGAAAGCTCAAGGAAGTACAAGTGAGACATATTAGTGAAAAAAACCCTTCTGGTTAGCTAGGGAGAAATTAGGCCCAGAAAAGGTGGAGCACTTTGGTTAAGATTTTACATCTATGAGCACAGGTGACACTGAGGGTTCCTCTCTGTGCCTTGCAGTATTAGGCTTTTAATTAATTTAATTGTCCTTATGACAAGCAATTGCCAGCCCAAGTGTGCCCTCAGATCTATCTAAATGAAGAGGAAGCTGATGATATGCAGTAAGGAGGAGGAGGAGGATGATGACTCCTGCCCCAAATTGCTCATGGTGCCCAGCTTTATTTATTTATTTATTTATTTTAAATGACACAGTTTCAAAGCTTCCCTTCAGTGCAAGCATTTCAGCACCAACCACCCTGGAGGATCTGGCTGCTCGAAGAGGGCCTGGCTGGTCAGCAGTGAGCCACAGGTGCAGGTCTCTGCCTCAAGGTCTTGTCCAACCCAGCCCCTGTGCAGCAGATGGAAACCCACGAGCTGTGAGGATGCTCATACAGTTGAGCCCCAGGATGAAACAGTGCCCATTTTTTGCCCTAAAGCATTTGGTTTAATTGAAGGACCTATCCATAACCCTGGCAGTCACGTGTACTGAGACCACTGAGCTGCTAACCAACACTCTTTGCTGAATCCACTGGGTTGGGTCAGCCTGGTGGGTCATTCTCTGACTCACTCTGCTTTCACCCAAACCAAGAAGCTCCTCACCGCCATTTGTCAGACTTCAATCAGCTTGAGAGCATTTTTTAGTTCTCTGGGGTGCAAGACCTTGGCTTTGCCAAGCTGGTTCGAACTGGTCACCAAATGGTGAAACAAATGACAGAAAAGCACCAGTCCCTGGCTGAAGATGTAGGGATTGCCAAACCCCAGCTCTGGATGAGCCCAGAGCACACCCAAGCTTTCCCTCCACAAACCTGGGAGCAGCTGCTGCCCAGGGCTTCCTCTGAGGACACCAGGCCCAGCACAAACACAAGGTTCATTTTGTTTGTACAAACAGTCCCTGTGATTGCCAGCTGGACTAACCTGAAGAGGAAGGCATTAACCTCCCCAAGTACCTGCACCAGCCCTTCTTTTTGTACATCTCATTTGTGCTGGCAAAAAAGCCTCTGAGGATCCAATTTGCACTGTGGAAAAAAACCCCCACCCAAACTGTCAATCATAAATATGCCATAATAAGCAATTCTAAAAAGGAAAAAATACACAATATAGACACATGCATATAAAATATGCTTCATAATTGAGACTTCTCCAGTGCTCATTAGTTGCTGAATATAGATGTTGTGGGCTGCTGTACCCACTCAGAGCCACAAGCTTTGCTGCTGCCTACTTCACCAACTAATTTCTCCAGGTGGGATGTGCAAATAAGGCCAATTCCTGGTACAGGCATCTGAGGACACAAGAAGAGTGTTTTGGGGGGTCAAGGTCCAAGGGAGAAACCCCACTGCTTAGAAATGGGAGTGATCTTTTCCCCCCAGGAGGCAGCAAGCACAGGAAGATGAAGCCAGGCATTTCCTGGATGCAAGTCTCTGGTTCATCTTCTCTGCTGATGCCAGAAAAAAAAAATTTAAAAAAACCTTAGATACTTATATTAACACAAAAAAAGGCACATTTATTTTTTCCCAGCAGGAGAGGTGCAGATGGTAGGGGACCAAACTGGAGGGTTGTACTTTTCAAGGGGTCATGTGCAGCAGCCTGTGCCTGTCCCCTCTCTCCAAGAAAGCCAGCTGGTGGTGCAGGGATCAGAGGGGCTCAGGCAGGAGCTCCAGCGGGGCTGCACAAATGCAAAACTGTACAAATACTGTCGTGTTCACAACTGCCACCATCTAGAGCATCAGTACCCAGGGAAAAATTCCATAATTTTAAATGGCTAGTAAGCATGGACTAAGGTGTACTTATATATAGCATGCACACATACACCCATGCAAAAACCAGCAAAATATGTGAAAGTCAGAACTGAAACAAAAAAATTCTGTTTTGACTTACAAATGAGAGGTTTTTACCGCTTTTTAGGAAGCTTTTCTGCACCGGCAGTGCCACCATTTCAACTTTAGCTTCAGGGTAGAATGGGGCAAAACAAACACCAGAAAATGATGCTGACTGCTGAAGGCCGAGTTTTTTAGCAGCTTCGTTTCCGCAGATGCCAAAGCTGTTTGTTGTTTGGGAGCTTTAGTGAGAGGTGGGTTTACTCTGCTCCCCCCGACCCCTGAGCCGCTGCACAGGAGCGGGGCCATGCACCCACATCCTGGCTCCTGGAGAAGAGCGGCTTCCTCAGGTGAGGGGCCTGACCACGGCCCCTCGTGCTGCACTAGGGCTGTGGAGGGCAGGGCAAAGCACGGGGGGATGCTCTGTGTCCCCCTAGGAGGTGACAGGTGGCCTCTGAGTGGCCACGGCTGAGGAAAGGAATGCAGTAGAGAAGGATGTGCACATCCTGCAAACACAGCCAAGGGTGCACTCCCACCAGTTGCATCTGGCAGTGAAATTTCTGAACCGCAGAAAAAAATCCCCCAGATGTCAGGAGGGAGGAACTACCATGCTCCCCATTGAAAGCAAAGCAAACCAAAGCAATGCAGCGCCAAACAAGCAGACCTGGTATGTCTGGGCCGTTTGACAAGTGAGTGAGTGTGCTGCCTGGAGCAGTGTTTCAGCACATGCTGCCTGCCTGTGTAGCTGCTGGGGATGGAGGAAGCAGTGCCTTGAGTGTAGGACGGCACAGAGTGCCCCTGCTGTTACAGGACATGAGCCTGGCATGAGCACGGAGCTCTGCCCATATCCATTCTCCGGGGTGAAAGCCCAGCAGCATGAGGCAGTTGAGAGAGCCAGAAGCTGCCAATGCCAGTGCCAGTACTTGCCACTGCCACTGCTGTCCATGCCAGAGAAGTAAAAAGGGTGGTTATGAGTTCAGAAGATACGCAGTGACTCTTCTGTGTCCACACGGTCTCCTTGTGTCCTTAGGGATGGCCGGGGAAGCAGGGCTATGATGGCTCCTGGCTGCAGCTCCCTCCTTTGAGCAGGAACTGCCAGGCTGGTGTCCTGGCGCCCGCCTGGGCCCTGGCTGCTCCAGCAGGAGAGGTGCCAGCCACGCTGGAGAGCTGCCTCCTGCCCTGCAGCAGCCCGGCTCCCAACACCGACAGCGGCTCCCCGCGGTGCACGAGTAAGGAGCACACCACTTGGCTTCAAAACATACAATATACTTTATTGCCTGCTAGATAATCAAAGTGAGGAGTAAACACCATAGCTGGAAAAAGCAGAAAAGGACCAGGAGAAGGAAAAGAATATCCAGTCACCAAACAAGTTATCAGGCAATAAACCATACACAATATAAATAATCTGTTTCCCAAACAACTAAATCTTTATTTTGCTAATGGCCATTATATGGTTAATTATCAGTAGTAAAATCTCTGGATTTCCTTTTCTACACAGCATTAGTAGTAAGAAATATATAAGGGACTCTGCAGAAAGCAATACAAAGGAGTTATATACACAGGCACCTTCTGTGGAGCAAGAACAGAACCTCATCTAATAAGGAAGGGCTATCTACAAACCAGAAGACCATGGTAATACAATATTAGCTCAGACTTAGTTTAGCTGCAGCCTTTCCACAAGGTAGGCTAGCCAACTTATGTATACATATATATTTTAATATAGATATATATATAGAGATTTATTATTTTAAAAATAATGTGAACTACCTGTAGTTCCTAGACTAATTTTAAAGAGGCAGTGTACCTTTCTGAAGCTTCATTTCAGGAAGTATATTAAAAATGGTATATAAAAGACTAGCAGACCCAAGCTCACATATCGAGTCCTGATATCTTCCCTCCAACTTCTTTTTCTAATGCTATAGCTGCCACCTGCATTGACAGCAATGCCTTTAGTCATCTGGATTGCTATTTATGTTGCTGTAATTGCTACCACTAAGTTTACTGGATTATAGTGTTAGTAATTGTCGATTATAAATAGCAATAATGCTGCAGTACACTGTCAAAGCCTGCCGTGTTACGAAGATCTAGTCTGTATGTGCATGCAGAGTTTTGTTGTTTAACCTAAAAGAACATTTCCCAGTCAAAGTGCTTCTCCCCTGTCAGCCTGACCACGTTTTTCAACCACATGGCAAGGGCTCTTCTCTCTTAAGGAAGATGTGATGCCTCTCACCCCACACCAAGCTCTCAGCAGCCCTTCACACAGCACCCATTCATCCAACTTTGTTTTCAGGACATAACCCTTTCCTCTCACATAGCCAGTGTCCTTAAGGCTACTAAATATGACTTACTAAAATTAAAAACTGACTATTTGAGGAAATGCTTTTAACACATTTTGGTCAAATCTCCAGCTGGGCTATTTGAGCCTCGTGCTCCCCACAGCAAGCAGGGAAGAGAGTGCTGCCTGTTGCTGCTGCCCAAGAGCCAAGCCCAAGCTGCCAGCAGGGGATGAGGAAGGGAGAGACATTTGCAAGGAGCACCGTGAGGAGCTGGAAAGGCCCAGGGTGTCTTCTGTGCCACCCTTTCCCAGTCTGCTCCCTGTTTGTGTTTTGGGGTCCACTCACAAAGGCAAAGTGGGACCACGCACATGCAGACAGGCACCCCTTCCAATGGATTTCCTCCTGAAAACAGGGATGGAGGGACGAGGCCCCTCTTGTAAGCGGTATCACTTTGCTCTCAGCCCACACCCTCGCTGCTCACACGAGATGCTGCATCACTTTTGTTCATGACACAGATGTCACTTAACACACTCCCTGCCATGAGGGCTCCTAGAAGCCTCTTCCCAAATCAGTGATCACACCCTGATACGCAGTTGCTCTACCTCAGGTACCACACCAGTGCTGAGGGTATCCCCCACAGCCTGCCTCATTTCCCGAT
The DNA here is from genome assembly GCA_013397775.1 of Eulacestoma nigropectus. Lineage (NCBI taxonomy): Eukaryota > Metazoa > Chordata > Aves > Passeriformes > Eulacestoma > Eulacestoma nigropectus. Next base: position 318,513 of record VZTE01003928.1, read on the forward strand.
GACCTGCCAAACCAGGATCCGGCCCACGGGACTCGGCATGGTCCCTCCTGCACAAGTGACCACTCTGCTCCCCTGGACCCCCCTGCCAGGCACGCGCCACTGGCAGAAACAACCTCCAGTGCAAGCTCCAACATCTGGCCAAAAGCACACAGCACACACTCAACAGAAGCCGTCTTTGATGCAGCACAAAACACGTATCAACAAAAGTGTGGCAATAAATAAACAGTTTCCCCTAATAATTCTGACATTTTGATAGGGGAGTTTAAAAATAGGTATTTGAAAGAAGGATGCCCTGGTGGAACAGGATGTATTTGCAGTGCTAGGGAAGAAAGGATGGTCTGTACCTATAAGCATACCTACCATGTGCACTCCGCCAGGCAAACACATCCTTGCTGAATTTAGCATTGCCCTCTGCATCTTTGATTACAAAACAGTAAAGACAGGAAGTTCCTGATTGGTATTTCATGTGAACTCAGATGCAATCTTAGCTATCCAAGCAGCAGGTATCCTTCTTTGTCTCATCCAGGTACCCACTGGGAGCAGGCAGGAAAGTACCACAAGAAGAGGGGTGCACACAAAAGCTGGAAGCTGTGCTTTATGGTGCATGCTGTAAATTCTTCTGCCTATATCAGGAAAGACACTGTGTAGGGACACTGCTTAAAACTCAGTCACTTCAGTCCCTGCATCACTTCACCTTATTTATGCCCTTAGACTTTGCTTTGCCTTTGACACACACTGTGCAAGCACACCACAAGAGAAATGCCCTTTTTTTTTTTGTATTTTGCTAAGAATTTTGGGCATGCAAGAGTAACAGGATCAGTGTTATTTTTCAATTCTGTTAGTAACTCCTCTCCAGCTCTACAGGACTCAAAGCACATGCTGATACTCAGCAGCAGGGAAAATGCGAGAAGCACCTTGCTATGCTGGGAAGAAGGGAAAAAAAAAGGGCAAATTTTAAGTGAGAAGCAATTACACTGTAAAATCAGCTGAATATTCATCTGTACTGGCTGCTCTTGTGTTTTTTTTGACTACTGAGTAACAGGGTGTAATTTGGAAGTCATGCTCTGGTTGATCTGCTGCAAAGAGCAACTTTTTTTGTCACTTTTGTCTCCACTCTAACCTGTTTTTGCTTATTCCAGGTAGGGTTCCCAGGGGCAAGCAGCACTGAGAAAATCAAGGGCAGCATGAGAGTTTAAGAGTCTATCAGAGCAGGAGAAAAACTGTGAAACATGGAGGAGAACACTTTTCCTTCTCCAGGCATCACTAAAGATTATATTGATGGTGAAAGCCCAGGACTATTGAACATACTGGTTTAATTTGCAACTGAAGTGCAGCCTGATAGGCATCCACCGTATTTCACAGTTTGTGTGTGACAACAGGAGCAAAAACTCCTAGCACTAAGCCATCCTTGCCAGGGTGATTATTGGGCTCAGAGAAAATAATTTCATCCCTCCTACAAGCTTGGTTTCCCCTTTTATAGTGACAGTTCTTCCAATCACAAACTTGTTGAGGAAATTGCATTTTCTAAACTGCTCTGTTGCCCACCTTTCCTTTTTAGCCATTAAATATATTCTCTCTCAATGCTTGGAGATTGCCAGCTTCTGCAGGGGTATGTCTGTGGAGATACTGCCCTTAAAAGTCAGTGTTTGGTCAGTACACAGCTGCACGGGCTTTCATCAAAGGCTTATACTGGAACTGAACAGACCTGGGTCCCCCATTCATCCAAGCTGCTTGCAATATCCATGCCCATACCTGGGGCCAGATGTCACCTGGAGCAAGCATCCATAGGAAGCCTCTGCTTTGTGTCCTGCCTGTGGTACTGCTTGTTTCAGCCCTTCAACACAGCACCCAGTTGCTGTGCTGCTTTGCTGTGACTCCCTGGGTGTCAGTGCCCAGCTCTGCACCGCCACGCGGGGCAGCTCACCGGGCCTTGGGGCACCACGGCAGACAATGGGCGCCGAATGCCTCCTCTGCCAGCACCTGCAGCTCTTCCCTGCGAGGCCACGGAGTCCTGGCGGTGCAGGGCCAGTGCTCGGAGCGCCCCAGCAGCCTGAGCAGCCCTGGACAGTGCCACTGGCCATGACCACGGCAGAGTGGGGCTACAAGGGGTGCCGTGCACTGCAGGAGGCACTAATGCCGCCTGCTGCCCGAGCTGGGGGCTTTGCCATTGCCTTCCCCACCTCCACCTTTGTGTGGCCATGCAGAAGAGCAGGGCTGGTGGGCCTGGAGAAGGGTCCCAGCCCATGCCAGCGTGCCTGGGGCGATCTCTGCCCGGTGCCTGGACCCGTGGAGTGTAAGAGGTTTGCCAACCCATTTCTTGCAAGCCTGCGACTTCTGGTGAGCGCAGCAAACCCCTGCCCTAGCACCAGGCACAGCAACCAGGAGTCCAGGCAGAGAGCCTCCCCATGAACCAGAAGAGGCAGATAATGAAGGCAACTGTCCAGCTTGAGGAATGTGCTCTCCCCTTTGCTTCCCCATTAGATGCCTATTCCCAGTAATGGGCTCTCAGCATGGTCTGTCCCTCAGAGACTCCTCAATAAACTGTGGCATTGCCCCAGGTAAACTGGTGCACAGGCAACAGGGGAGTGCACAGCTCTTGTAACACACTGGCCTTGCTCCATTAGCCTCCTAAGTCTTTCAAAATTACTCCACTAGTTGTAGTTTGGAGCTGGAGAGAGTACTGCAGGCAGAGCCACGGGTCCCTGTCTCAAAGCAGAGACCCAGGGATGTCCTGGTCCCTGCACTGCCAACACCACTGCACGCAGCTTTTCCTACGTCTTCCAGGGACAGGCTGGATCAGACCCCAGGCAGGGGCCTTGCTGCAAGGACAGGTGATTCCTTGCCAAGCAGCATCCTAGCAGAGGATAGTCAGGAAAAAGGCTGTTTCCAAGGCAGGAGGCAGTGGAGACAGGACAGCTGTGGGCCAAGGGCAAGCTCTGGCCCCTGCTGGCTCTCCAGCCTCTTGCTGTGGCTGGCACGAGCACTCCCTAACAAAATGGATGCTGTTCTCCTTTGGTTTCCTTCTCATAATATGGCTTTACTGATGGCCTTGTAGTATCTGAAAAGGGTACCAAGGAAAAAGGCTGGCACACTGGGTTGGTTCGGGGCTGGGGACTTTTTGGTTTGGTTTTCTGTTTTTTCACTATCTGAGCTCTGTAAAAAAAAAAAAAAATTGAAGGCAACTACTGGATAGAAAACACAGCATGAGGAGAAAGGTCTCTTTGAACCTCTCTGATATGGCTATTAACCATCACCCTGACACACCATTCAAAGAAAGAGGTTTTCAAAGGCATGGAGGAGTCCTGTGGTGAGCAGAGTTGGGCTCCTTGAAAATCTTATCTCAGATTTTATCTGACCATTATTTCTAAGGTTGCATTTATAACAACAGCTAAAATGCACCTCTATCTCATGTCATTTGAGGACACTGTCTTTTTCTCCTATACCCTAAAATCTTGTACTTAGGCACTGGGGGAATAAACCACCCTCAAAAAGACAGTCAAACACTGGAAAAAACATCATGGGAAATGGTTGATTCTCCACTACTAGAGGCTTTTAAGGACAAGTTCAACACCCACCCATCCACCCATCAAGTTTGTGCTAAATATAGCTTAACCTGCCTTGGAAATTCTCTAGCTGATGTCTCCCAGTCCCTTTTGGCCCTGTGACTCTGCACCAAGTAAATACTGCCAAGACCTCGTCCTGCCACAACCCAGGATGTGTTTAATATGCTGTCTGGCTGTTTGGTTTTCTGCCTTAGCTTGCTGTTTGTCCAGGAACACACGCAAGCACTTCAGACATCCTATTAAGGAGTCAGCTTACACTTTTTTCACACACCACCAAAATCCTGTCTACTAATATAGTCACCCTGAAAAAAGATGAAAATGGGGAGCAGCAAAGCAAGAAGAACATACAGAAATGTCCACCCATTCTGTGACATTCAACAGCTGTCACAGAAAGCCTTCCTTCAGCCTTTTTCCATCTTGAAAAATGTTGACTGATCTGCTGACAAGTTGATAACAAACAAGAAAACCCCACACTGACAAGAACCACTGCCTCTTTTAAATATCCTTTGCTGGTTCTTGCCCATGGATTGCATGAGTTGGGCATTCAAAGAGCAGCTGGTTTTTAAAATCTGCTACAAGTAGCCCAAAGAAATTATGTGGTTTACATGAAACACGACTCTGTCTCAAAAAAAAAAAAAGAAGAAAAAAAAGTCAAGCTAGGAGCCTGGGCCATTTTAAAACAGGCACTCACAAACATCATGACGAAAGACCTTTAGGAAATACCAACACTACTGTGACCATGATGTGTGACGTTGCATTTCTAACACGAGTGCCCAAAGCTGACCTCCCACCCCCAGCTCCTCTCAGCTGGCCTATGGTGCACAATTGATGCAGCAACATAACAGCAGTCAACCTACAAGGGGTGAAAGGAAGTGAACAAACAGCAGCAGCTGCACTGGTTGGCCACGCTCACCTACGGATGGCAGTGGAAATCCATCTGTTCACCATTTTTGCAGTAAGCAATTACTTCAGCAACTTGCTGACCCACTCTCACCACAGAAACACAAGCAGAAAATGCAGAATTTGATTTATGGACGTGCTGGTCTTTCCTTATAGGCTTGTCTTCACCCTGAGTTAATCTCCCCACCCCTATTTATAAATTTCACATGGGTGAAAAAAGACCATCTAGCGACAGATTTAATTGTGAAAGTCTGTGGCATCCTTCCCCAGTTCGTGTTTCTTGATGAAAGCAGTGCTCAGTAACAATAACAAGAGGATAAAAATGTCTTTGCATCAGCAATTATGCCATGTGCACAGAGCCTTGAGACAACCACCACTACCAACAGTATTTCAAGGAGATGGATGAAGTTTACAACAGCAAGTATCCAGTGCTTCCACCACCAATCTCTGACTGTAACAACTCAAACCCGCAGGGAGCTGCTCTCCCGACACAACCTCTGTCATGCAAAGTGCCTAGAACAGCTTTCAAACACAAGGGGGTGAAAACCACAGAAATTAAAAGCAACATTTTACCAGCTGACAAGACATGCAGGGCAAGAGCCCTTGGCTGTGTGAGTCCTGCAGGTGCAACTCAGGCTGCAGTTGTCTGCAGCATCTGTCAGCTGGCATCCCTATCCCATCCCTTTGGATGCAGTGGAGCTGCTGCACAACTTCCTGATGGCCAGGGTGCCTTCTCTGGAGGGAAAGCCATAATGCTGCACGTCTGATCCCACAGGCTTCCCCCATGTGTGCTTGTTGCCTTACGCGAGGCTGCATGAGCAAGGTAACTTGCAAAGAAAAGCCAATATTGTGTTTACTGGATCTGAAGATTTCTTCAGTAATTATGGAGAAAAAAGTGTAATTGTCTGCGGATTGTCATTTCCCCCTCTAAAAAAGAAATTTAGAAATGTGGTAAGAGTTTTATTTTGCAAGTCAAGGCTTAGCATGAGTTCATGTGAATGGTGTAGCTCTAATATGCAATGCTGAGGGAGGTTTGGTTTGGCTTTTAAAAAAAAAAAGTGAATTTAAGCGATACACTAAAAAATGAACCAGGCCAAATTTCCATAAACTGTGACTCTATTCTCACAAGAAACTGTTATGAGAAGGAAATAATTTATCAGGTTTCAAAAACCTACTGGGTGCCTGGCTCTGGTGCTGGTGAGCTTTCCTACAGAGAGCTGGGGCGCAAGAAAGGCCTGGGGAGCCCAGCTTTGCTGCTCTATACACTTCCCAGCAGGATCCCACCTCCCTGTGCCTATCTTTCTGCAGAAGCTGTGTTTGACACACAGCCACGGCTCAGGAAAATGGTTGTTAAAATACTAATTAAAAAGACACTGTGGGTTTTTCAGAGTTACGCAGTAGCCTGGGAAGGTGTGGGATACCGTCCATCCTACTGAAAATCTGTGGGATGTTTTGCTACTAATGTCTACCAAGTGGTCAGCCTCTCAAAAAAAGAGAGGAGAGAAAGGCAGGATGACTGAAAAGCAAGGTGAAAGATTTGCAAGAGAAGCTTGATGTTCCCAGCTTCCTGCAACATAAAGAAAACTATCCAAGGAAAAGATCCATCTCTACCAAATACAAAGCATTTTCAGTGGGGCAGCAGATTTTACAAAAGTGGAAAACAAGTTCTTATTTTTAAACAGCTTTTATGCTGTTTATGTCCCTTGTATCTTGATGGAAATGGATTTCCAGTGGCTGAGATTTATGGGATGGTGGTTTAATGCTGAATACAGATGCACATTCCAGGCATGCCACCACATCCTCCCAACAAGCACTGTAAAGTGTGACAGGCCAGTGCTGCTAAGGGACTCCCATCTAGGTCTGAGGCAACTCACAGCATCTAAAAAAATTACATTTGCCATTTTCTATTTATCTGAAGATTGCTGAAATAGCTGTGTTTGTGGATTTATTAATCAAAAGTACTAAAAAATTGCTCATCTTGCAAAGCACACTGAGTATTTTCTGAGTGGTGTAAAAGCCCAGAAATTTCTATGTAAGAATACATTTTTATCTCATCATTAAAGATGCTTTTAAATCCCTGCTGGCAACCCTTGGCCATCAACTAGAGAACCACTGTGTCAAAGTGGAACAGCACATATCTGGTTTTTTTTGTCTAGGTTCTTTAAACTAGTTGTAGATTAACAGAATCCATGAATATGAAGCTACTGGTTTTATACTGACTCTTGTGTATTATGGTGTTTTCAAGGTTCTCACCCAGGAAATGTAAAATGAATAAAACCCTCATAAATTAGTTATTTCAAAAATGTAACCCTTCATCCCTAAGAGATTTACTTGCTGGCATGGATTTCTGCATGAGAAGTAAGTAGTTACCTTCACTTTGAAAGAGCCCAGAGCTCAATTAGCTATGTCCTAAATGCGGTACACTACAGACAGTTACTAGCAAAGGTGTTTGGAAAAAATTATGTACCAAGATTAAACAGTCACACAGCAAATGCTTCCCTCCATTACTTTCCAGTGTAAAACTATGCTTTGTGCCAGCCAAGCACAGTGTATTTTCTGAAGACAGAAAGAAGAATTTTCTTAATTACTGATTAAAATAATGATGAGCACTTATTTATTACGTATGTGCAGGGAAGCACTTGTTAGCAACACTTACACCACATGCCAAATACATCTGTCATCTAGGAGTGAATGGGATGGTTTAGAACTGCATCACCCCTTAAGCAGCTCACACATTACTTCTAACTGAAAAGTTAATTGCTACAGTCACTGAAGCAAAACACAGCATCCATTCCAAGCCACAGACTTCAACTGCAATTTCTGCTTTTTTTTAGACTGTTTGGCAAACCTTGCTCTTGAAATTGGAACCTCTTGAAGACAATGAATTGTGCATCTGCTGTGATGGTAATTCCCCTGCCACCTTACTTCCGTTAGAAAACACTGCTCTTCCAAACAAAAGGAAACACAGCCTTGTTGCCACAACGCCAATCTCTGCACCGCCTACTGAAACCTGGAAGCTCATGAAGGTCCAACTTCACCATCGAGTTCCCGGCTGGGTTTGTTTCATTTTGTATTACAAAAATCTACCTAAGCAGCTGCAGGAAAGAACAGATCCCACACAAAGTTGTCAAGGCATTAACAAACTTTTCGCCATCCAGAAGAGGAGAGGCTTGTAGCGAAAGAACTTTCCCCTGCCAGAGCCTGGCTTCATGACAAACACCACAGCTGGGAGTCCCAAACCAGATGAACCATCTCAGAACGTAACAGGTAGCAGTCTGTCTGTCAAGAGAGACATGTGCACTGAATTTGCTTCAAATGACATCACTCTGACCAGTGCCAATGGCGTGCCTGAATCAATGACACTGGTTTTGCAAGACTGAAAACGCATGAACTCCAGAGGCATTACAAAAGCCACTATTACTAGACACCGACACCAAAACCAAGTATCCTAAATTCTCACAGATTGGGACTATCTGATTTCCAAATTTTCTTCAACTCCTAAAAATGGTACAGTGTTTTAATAACCCAGTGGTGCTGACCAGGTATTAAGGGAACCCACCCTTGGAAGGAAGGGAATTGATGCTCAGATTGGTCTGACTGAAGCCTGATGGTCTGCTCCAACTGGGAAGCCTTTGGTGGGCAATATATGGAACTTCTACTCCAAAGATGTATTCCAAAAACTTCTTTTGGATTGGAAGGACACCTCCCAGGAGCTCAGGCTTTCTCCTTCCCCCCGTTTTTGTTTTCTTAAATTGGATGTTGTCTGATGGCAACACTTGCCTTCTTCTCTTAGTGTGCTGCAATGCTAAAGCTGTCATTCTGACTCAGCTGCCTTGATTTTTGAGTCTATTTCAATTAGTTAATTTTGTTTCACAGGCTGACAAATACGCTAAAGTGCTGCTCTATATGGAATACATGTTTTGTATTTTGTACTTTATATGGGTTGGATTTTCAACTGGAGTTTCAGTTGGGCTTGCAGCAGCGATGCTGTGGTCCAGTGCACTTCTGCTGAACATCTAATGATTCTGCTATCAGAAAAAAATCAATAAAGCCTTGATGAAATTTCAAGTGTATTTTAAATACAGCTGTATTAGATCTCAATTTCTTACTGTTGCTGTGCCAAGAACAGCCCACAAAAAAGAATCTGACACTGGATAGAAAGTAGATGTTGTATCTTATAGGTTTTATTTCAGAAAACAAAACAAAACAGAACTTTGCAGTAGAGATAGGAATGCATCTCGTATTTTGTTACAAAGTGCTAGTGTCCTACCGGAGAATCGACAGCCCTAGGAGCTGGTGTACAGCACGGCTACTGTATGCCCAGGTATACTGTGTTTCTCACTCCGTGCTGTCACATTGTAGGAAAAAAAAGTCTCTCTGAAAGCAGGGTTAGCTGTACATTAAAAAACTGTGGGATGAACAAAGAAAGGGACCCAACAAGTGCTATCGAGGGGAGAACAGCAGTGTCTAGCAAAGCGTGGCGCTTGAGTCTAAAAGCATGATTCCTTTCCACCCTGTGTTTTTCCAGAAGTATTAGTGGAAATTTACCTTACCTGACAGTTAAGAGTCAGTGTAATGCCATGCAGTTGCAAAAAGCAACCTGAGCGAGAGCAGGGTAACAAACCAGATCTAGATGCACTGAGAATTAGCCGAATTCAGCAGGTCTTTAGTTGGAAGAACAAAATGAGAGCAGAGGAGAACAGACGGGACTTCGAGGAATGAAGATGACTGTTTTAAGGTAACTTAGTAATTAAAAAAAGTGAATAGTGACTTCAAAGTCCCTGACTGGGCATCCAATACTGACAGAACATGTATTAAAATTTTTTCCACTTTTTTTGCTCACTGAATCAGAACTTTCCTTCCCCTTCCCCATGACCTTTACATGGCCTTTAAGGCTGAAGTTTGCCATTCCTCGTGTTTCTTTGCAGAGATACTGACGCATACCCAGTAAAGGCAGTGCAAGATTGCATATGTTTCTTCTTTCCTGAGTAAATGGCACATAGTTAAAAAAAAGCCACAAACCTAAAGGTTTCCCTTCTGCTGCTTTTGACTCAGAGATAGGAGATCTGCTCCCATGCGAACAGCCAGTGTCTAGTGGCTTAATGAAGTCTGTTCTGGGGTCTTCTGTGCTCAAAAAATACAAGGAGGTTTCAGGAATCCAAGGACAGAAAAAGAAATGATCCTCAACAGTCTAATTTTCAAGCCCCAAGAGGGTAAAATATATGGGCAGAAGAGATTCCTGGTTTAAACAAGTTTCCAAAGTAGTGGTAACCTACTACCTTTAAATTTAAACATTGATGTCACTTGCTACTTATTTCTAAGAGAAACCATTTCTGAGTAAGTTCTCTTATGTCCAAAGACTGAAAACATAGCAAGGGCTTCTTCTGTGGGATGACTTCTCTTTTATCTTTGTTGACTATAAACAAGCTTCCCAACTGTGCAAAGAAGACAAAATCCAGAAACATGAAGCAGATACCTAGAAAGCTCAGAAGAAAGGGCAAACTCTTCTCCCAAAGCCTAACTGCACTGAGTCCTGGCTCTCTCTGTCCCACAATCTCCATCTTCACGCGATGTAAGTCCAAAGAATTCTGGGGCACTTGAATGGATCTGTGGATCTTCTAAACAATGTCAACAGTGCTGAACCAGGCTCAGAAGTTTCAAACAATAAAATGGAAGCTCCCAGTATAGACACATGTAAGGAAGAACAACTGGGCAGAAGTTCTTTGCAAAATAAGTGACATCTTCACAGTCATTGTGTAGAAGCTGAGTGGATGATCTGACAGAAAACTACAGCTTAGAGTTCTGAGGATCCATCTCTGGGTTTTGGCATCTTCCATTTTCAGGTGAAAACAAGCTTGTTTAAATATAAAAAACCCAACGAGTTCATACTGTAGCTAAAAACAAATTCTGCAAATACTGCTAACTCAGCCATATGTTAAAGTAAACAACAGTTCGAGGGTAAAGCAGGTGAAGTATCAAAGAAGCTCCATTTGAATAGTATTTATTTGCAATCATTAGTTTTAAATGGGAAACTGTTTACAGGCACACGCTAGATAACCAAAATAGAATGAACATGAAGAAATCTATTTAAAGGTCCTTATCAAATATTTCAAATATTTTATTAAATATTTTATTCAGTTTCATCATCACAGTTTAATGTACTTTAGCATGTTATACACATGACTTAACATGTGCACTTAAAAATATCAAATTAGAGGTCTTTGAATAAAGTATGACATTCTATAAATGTGCTTATTGACTTAACTACACACAACCTAGAAGGCAGTAGCTCTGTTATACCATTGATGGAGATGAACTATTGTAAGGCATGTTTACACCAAACTTTGGAGAGAATGAAACCAAATACTAGGTGAAAATTCAGTGGAAATACATGTGAGATTAGAAGTTGAAGGATTGGGCTCCAAGAAGAAAGATCATAGCGAATCAGTTGTGTTAAAACTGTCAACAGACACTGGTTATTAAAAGCAAGCACTGCTGAGAAAGAAGGTTTTTGTAGCATCCAGATCAGCAGGATCTGTGGTTTTTTCAGGTGTGATTTTTGGAACTCACACCTTATGGTGTGTAATGTGAAGGAAAGATATCAAACTCTAGCAAGGAAGTTGGAAAACTATCATCTGAGAAACTCCAAGTTGTTTTATGAGAAAACAGGGGAACACTCTTGTAGAGAGCACATGCTGAAGTCACTGCACTCCGACGTGTGTATGTATACGTACACACACGTGCAGACACATGCACATACATGCCCCTCCTGCTTTTGCTGCCCTCAAAGACCCAACCACTGACCGGAGTACAGCAGTACTAAGGGGTAAAAAAGGTTTCAGCTGTGGATGTGAAAAGAGCAGACTAGACCATTACATTCAGGAGCCCGGTTAGTTATCCTGAACAGGTGTGGTTTTTCCAGTGGAGTACAGCGTGGGTCTGCTGGTATGTGCTAACAGCCAAGACCCAGAAACTACAATACAACTTTTTGGAAGAACTCAACAGAATGTTAAACTATTTGCAGTTGCTTTAAAATTCCACCTCAATGAAGGCCCTAGGTCATGATGATGTGCCTCCCTCAGGAACATCACGCAAGCCCAAGCTTAATTCCAAGAGCATAGTGGTCCGTGATCGGGGCTCCCACACCGTCACAGTGCCAACAACAGTGCTGCCCCTTAAGGAAGGAGGGTTTCCAGCCTAAGCTTAGGTGTGTTGCTGAGTGGAGATCTCGTGTCAAGTCTTCCTAGATTTCTGCTATAAAAGAATTAATGGGGGAACATAAAATAGACATCCATGTCATAAGCTTCTTCAAAGTTGTCAATTCAGTATAAAACACTGAGTATATAAATGACTACGGTAGTACTGCGGTGAGAGCATAAACCTCACTGTGCCTTCCTCTTGGAGAATTCAGGGGAGGAGGCAACACTTTCACAGCCTAAACATGTACTTGTTCATGGCACTCAGTGTCCTGAAGTGCCTCAGCATCCTGGCAGCTGTAGTTGACAGTTTGAAAATATGTACAAAGTAAGGAGAATGCCATGAATACTACGAAACATGGCAAAGATACCTGGGAGGTCTACAATCTATCAAACAAGCACAGCAAACAAACAGCATCTAATGGATAACGTAGGGTATACAACACACAAGTTGCACAGTTATGTTTCCTTGCGAAATCAGGACTGCAAACGTAAACTCCAGAGTAAGTTTCAAGAGCAGCACATGACTCACTCAACACCTCTGGGAACATCAGAAGTCCACCACCCCCGAGCACTGCATCTTGTGTTACAGAAACTGATCTCACTGAACCAAGCAGAGCTAGTGGGCCCACACCCTGCAACCCCTATGACGGTGGCAGAGGTTAAACAAAAATGCTCCAAGAACATAGTGTGGCTACCACTGTATATTCGGCCTTTACGGTGTCTGCGCTATATAAATGTTGCTCTTGGAAAATAAAGCACACAGTGATATACAAATGGTATCAATGGCCAAAAAGATTACATGATCAAGCCTGAAAGCAAATGGAAGTTAACAAAAGTAGTCTTTTAGGAGAGGTAGCCATATTAGACTCAGCATTCAAAAAAAAGGGAGTGCACTCAAAAGGGTCGACATACGTTATAGTGTCTTGTAGACCCATCATGTTTCTGGTTTTCCTACATCATTTTTTTGCAGAATGTACACATCCAGGCACACGCACACGCACACACACACATATATACACATCTAAATTCTGCTCTAATTCCCCTTTGTTGCCATAATGTTGCCATACTGAGAATAAAGGACAGCTTTCCTTTCATGCTCTCTTAGCTGTCCCCATGTCTATAACTTGCCTTCAGTTGCTTCAGTATCTGTACAGTAGCTGAACAGGCAGTGGAAATTAATATCCTGTTGCAAAAGACAGTATCCAAACTATAAGGCATTCCCTTGTACTGACGTGACTTACAACTCTACTTGATACAAACTGCAGAATGCTCTTTAGCCTTGTTCTACAAAGGCAGCTTTCACCCAAATAATAAAGACCAAAACTGGAATTTAAACACCACAAATCCACACACCTACTAGTCCCTTGTTCTTGTGCCCCTTTCCAACAACGCTTATCACTTTAATTTCAAAAGTCATGCATCAATGCTATAAAATAGAAACCCAAACTACCAATAAGTCTCTTGCTCATGACTTTGGGATACTGTATTAGTATAAAAGAGCATTCAGTCATCTTAAATAAATATATTCTTTTCTGAAATCACAGCACATTCAAGGGGTAGTTACTGCCATAAGCAGAGCACTAAGTAATCTCCATAGATGTTTTCAGAATCATTTAGTCAGGAAAGACCTGTAAGATCATGGAGTTTTGATGATTTGGTCTAATACCTGGAAAATAGCCTACTGTGGGGATAAGAATCTGCATCTCAAATGTTCTGCAGAACGTTTTTCCCATATTTGTATACAGTACTAGAACAATTAAGAAGACATTACAGTAATTTTCTCCCAGCTGCTTAGATCTGTAGCTTCGGCTACAACAATGCATTTTGTATGTCTCAGAACTGTGAAATATCGAAGATGACTAAATAAATAAAAGCCAAGGAAAACTGGGACAGTACTGCATTTTACACTTGAGACAAGATTCCCCCCTCCCATGGATAAGTCACAGAGGACAACTACAGTAAATGCTTGTCTTTTTTTTTAAAGAAAGATTTATACACAGGTTCAGATCCAGAAAATAATGTGAAATGCATAAATATTGATAGCTTTAGCTAAGTTAAAATGGGTTCAGTAAAGTATGATACAACATATTCAGAATAGACAAAGCAGAAAAGCATCATATTTTGGTTTGCTTGAGATATACATAAGGTGCAACAATTTCTTCTCTAGAGGCATTCGTGGACAACGTGTTAACAGGTAACAGTGTTTGCTGGTATACTGAAGTACACACAATAGCAATAAGATTTTCCAAAATGAAAGCAGCTGAAATTAATAAAAATTAAAACAAAACAAACAAGGAAAAAACCCAACCCCAATACAGTAAGATATTGGTCTGAAGTTTTTTGTTGTGCTAACAGACTTTGTTACCTGAAAATACTGATACCCCTTCTAGTAGATTCAGGGAAAATTCTAGCTACTCAAATCAAGACATCACTCAGAGAACCAACAAAGGCAAATGCCTAGTGAACTATAAAGCTTTGCAGGATTTCTGCTACTCTCAGTGCCTAATCGCTTAAAAATTAAGCATATCTACAAAAAGGTATAAGTATCTGAAAACAGTCATATCCAGTAAACTGACCCAACCCTACCCCCTCTCTAAGGGAAAGTCAAGGAAAAGCAGATCAAGTAAGATATTAATTCATATAGAAAAAAGTAATTTTCTGTTTCTTTTAAAAAAGGTACCATTAATATACAGAAATATCTCCAGGAACAATATTGAAATTTAAATCGAGGAAGGATGGGGTGCTTTGACAAAAATATATCTACTCTAAAGGTTTCTAGAGAAATAAGTTAGTACCATTGTCAACGTGAACGGCCTGCACTGTAACATATTTGGATTTCAGCTAATTATAAAGTGGTCCAAAACTCCAACAGCCACCCTGCTGTGACCCACAAGTTTTAAGTCTTTCAGTTTTTCCCGTCTTGTTAAAATAACTTATAAAACTTTAATAAAATCTTATTTAAAATACCACCATAGGCTGCAACGGCATTCTAGGGGCTCTTAGACATTTAATCACCTGAATTTTTAAAAAAGCCTTTTCACTGACTCATTGGTTTGTAAATTTTGTTGTTCTTCTGTTGTTCCCTTCTTTCAACACATGCATCCTCGATGGTGCTGTTTCAGTGACACTTCCCCAGCAACCTGCCTTTTGTCAGACCTTTAATCTGTTCTTAAAACTCATGTGGTACATTGTATATTGTTTCCTGACACTGAACCAGAGACTTTCACTTAACTACAACAATGGAAGGCTAAACCTAGCAAGCATTAATAATTACTGTCCATATGGCTATTACATCAAATTAGTTACAAAAAAACCCCAAAACACGTCATCAATTCAGTCAAGTATAAATAAGAATGCCTGATAGAATGATGTAAACTCGCATCATTTAAAGACTTAATTCAAAGAACTTCAAACTCAATCTAATACTATCAAAAGTTCAGCCGGTATGACGAAGACTAATAGAAAATTATTGCTGGAGTCCAATTTGGTAAATTGTCGTGCTACAATGCAAAAAGTAGGGAAACATCTTGTGCTATAGAAGAAGTACCCTGTTGAATTTGTAGCTTTAGATCAATTACTAGTGATCATTTTGCATCTATTGGTAGGAATCAATGCTTGGTTATACAATAGTGTAAGTCAGGATAGTGAAGGTAAGAGGCCAAGTGATACACTTGGCTTGCTTCTGGGATGTATTTACGAGAGCAAAACACAAAAATTCAACACAAGCAGAGACAGAAACTGGCAGATGGATCTGTTTGGTAGTCTGAATTCAGTCAAACGCTACTCTTCAGTTGTAGTTTAACTGTATACAGCTTTCCACTTCACCAACACAAACTGTAACCGGCCCTTTAGGCAAACTCTGAAGCTGATTTGGACTGTGCATAGTAACTACAACAATGCCAGTGTCTGTAAAATGTAAAAGGTATGTGTATTGGTGTACACTATATCGAAAAGTCATGGTTTTAAGTTTTTCAGAACTGTGAAATAATACTAAGGTCACTTTTGAAAAACGCATTTGCAGTACTTTTTGTTTACAGGAAAGTTTCACCAAGTCGCTCAGATATCTATGCAAAAATAAAGGAACCCTCCAAGGCATGAAAGACAAGTCAATTATCTGCAGTATTTTCTTTTCCATACACCACTCCTTTTTCTAATGCACATCATCCTGGTTATTCAAAGCTAAATTAAAAAGAAAGAAACCCAAACGTAGCCTGTCAGAACTTTTCCCAGTAAACTCTACCACTCCGGTGGCAAATATAAAAGTGCAGAACATCTGGACCTCGTGGCTGCCCAAACACCGCTAACAATGGTACATCTGTCCAGGCTGCCTTGAGTTCTCTGGAACAGGTTTTAAATTCATTCTACAATATAAACGTAGGCATAACCTATTAATATAAACCATCTTAGAACTTAAATCTTCATGTACAAAAATGACTAAGAATATCTAATAGTAACTAGTGCAGTGCGTCAGTGTTTTTGTTGTTTTTTTTTTTTTTTTTTTTTTATTTTTTTT
>VZTE01003928.1:334694-467122 GCA_013397775.1 Eulacestoma nigropectus
AATTCTAATAGTAACTAGTGCAGTGCGTTAGTGTTTTTTTTTTTTTTTTTTTTTTTTTTTTTTCATTTTCATTTAGAATAACTAGGTATTATATGAAACTAGTTGCACTCTCTGGTTGGTAAAAGAGATGCTGTGTGAGCTAACAGTAAAGGCAGCCTTTTTCACACCAACCACCTGTTTACTGTTTAAAAGCCTTCAATAGAAAGCAAGCTCTGGGATCATTCCACTCCATTTCAGTTCATTAACAGACAGTATCAACCTCCTACATACTGGGTTCCAATTTGAGGACCTGGCCCAAGTTGCTAACGTCTGGCTTCCAGTGAATTCTGGGCCACTCAGAGCAATAAGCACTTTATTGCAGTCTCTAGTTCCATCATATGGACTGACTACCTTCCCTTGGTAAAGACAAGGCTAGGATATTAGGTAAAGCACAATGTTTTACAATAAAGTGGAGCTTCACTGGTCAGCGCAGGAAATAAGCACTGGAGCCTGAGACATTTCATTTGGCTGTCCATCATGTGGGAGAGGTGTGGCCCTCTGACTTCTGCAAAAGAAGAAAAGAAAAGCCACCCATCAATACTTGGAGCACGGGAGGTGCTGTTACCAGACCAGAAAGGACGGGAAGTGGTAGCTGTATGGTTTAACACCCGACACTGCGGCGCAGTACGGTAGCTCCTCACTGCTGCAGGTGCTCACACACTGAGGTAACATGTGCTTGCAGAGGTGTTCCTGCAACAGTAACACAGTATCCTGAGGACAACCTACAGCACAACACAATGGCAGGAAAAAACAAGATGTGATGGTATTTGACTACACAAAGCAAAACGCACAGCGTAAGAGTAAGTTAAGCATGCAGAAGTGCTGTTACTCATTTTGCAAGGGAGCTGCCGCAGCCCTCAGAAGCAGAGCATACAGCCCGTGTGGCAAAAGAAGGTAAATGCACAGAGGCACAGACCATGTTAGTGTGAGTCAATAGCCAGCTTCTAAGCAGTAGGGAAGTATATTCATCAGCAGAGTTGCACATTGGGATTCCTCCACGTTACATGATCTATCACTACATCAATCCAGCAGATCTCTTTCATTACTACAGCGGTGCTAATTTACAAATGTTCCCCTGGCACAGGGTATCATAAAAATAAACTGTGCCAGGTTTATGTGCTGGAAATCAGCATCAGTTATGGTAATAAATGGACTTGGGAGAACTACTTTGCAGCTTGCCTTTTAAATACATGCACCAAGCATGTCACTGCCTGTTATTTACTCTCACAAGTGAGGTTCTATTATTGTTACAGTATCTGTCATTCGTAGCAATGAAAATCTGGGGCCTACTTCTTATTTACACCAGGGCCACTTTACCTCGCTCTGGCCCAGCTAAGACCCCCAGCAGAAACCCCCAGCAGAGGTACCCATGTGCTTCACACAACTGGAGTGCAATGAAGTGGCCTCGGCACAAAATGCAGCTCAGACTTGCAGTGCTTAACCAGGGCATGCACAAAGTAAATAAAGCTAAGCAGAAGACTTCAAATGAAAACCACGCTGCCAAAAGGATTCCATGTCCCAAGGCTCTATGAAACTATTTAATAAATTAAATTCAGACACTGAAGAAACACATCAAGCAAACCTCCAAATCTTCTCTTCACATTTCTGGCTATTTACAAATAAAGTGAGTTGCAAAATATAACAACAGTTGACAGAGCAGAAAACAGAAGCATCTAGCCCTTAAGATTTGGGTTTCTGTTTTGACTTCCATTTGCCAAGTCTGAGAGAGATGTGGCTAGCTTCCTACTGGGAGAGTCCTCCCCTGTTGTCATTTCACCTCCCTCGGGATGATTACAAACTGGCATTTCCAACAGTTGCTGGGTGTTTGCTGATTCAGTGTTTTCAGGCCTTATGGAAGGTGCTGCATAGCTTGAGCTCCATAATGACATGATGAAAGATGGGATTCAAAGAGACAGACCCAAGCACAAAGCTCTTCAAAACGTTAGCTCGCTTCAACAGAGACAAGAGGAGGACAAGAACTCTTAGAAGAACAAGGAGGAAAAACCACAGCAGAGTGAATCCTTTTGCTTTTGTGCAGTTCTGGTCAGTGTTAATGGCAGTCAATGAAACCACAATGGTGTGAGTGAAAGCAGAGCTTAGCACAGCACTTCCACAAGTCCTATTTTGTGCCTTATGATGACAGACAGGCTGACTGCAGTGTGAAATCACTTCTCACCCAGCTCAACACTTCTTAAGCAAGACAACAGCTTTTGCACAGAGGAACCAGCAGATCTGTTTCTTGTAGGGTTCCTGAGTTTCTAAAAAGCCTTTGGGCACTTGATATGCAGCCTGAACACAAAGGACTGGGTTCATCAATGGGGCCCATGAGAAGAACAGTCAATTGAGGCTGTGAACAGTTTCATGAATTGCTGCCTTGAGGAGTTGCTTAGGCAGCTAGCCATCTGCCAAATGGCATCTGTAGAAGCTGTGATGGTTTCAAATCGGCCCAATGATTCCTCACCGAGTTTCCACTGCAGGAGAGGATGGGGTTTCATAGCCAGTAAGTTCCATGAAACTTGTTGTTTACCTCCATCACAAGTCTGACCATGCTGAACTAATTCAACAGCCCTAAGTAACCTGCACATTCTCCACCTTATCTGTATGGATGGCCTACTGAGTAACTGAGAGGACCAACCCAAACTACTACCCTGGCTTTCCATCACCCAGAGTTGTTCTGCCCCATGCTATTCTGCAGATGCTTTGCCTTCTACACAGGAAAGCAAAAGAGTCAGAATAACAAGTTAGCTTCCCTCAGCCATGTTCAGCATAAAAACTTTCCATCTCAAAAATGTATGAAATTCTCTCCATCATCTTAGGTTTTAGGCCACTGAAAAATGCAAATCGGAGTGCAGTAACTATTTAAATTGCTATTGTCTGACAAACAGCATCTGATAATTCTCAATCTCAAGGAGCGTATGAACCTGTTTACACACAAAAATTGGTAGGTAAGTTTACTGGGAAGGATCATTTTGCTAACTGCTAAATAGATTACACTGTCATTTAGCTGAAGACGTAACACTACTAAGCAAGTGGTGTAAAGCAGACACTCGCAGAAAGCTGTGCAAGAGAAAACGCAGGCCAAGTTAAACATTCTGCTATTCACATGCTTTCTGAACAAGCTGTCAGCCACATACTATTTACTTAAGACAACAAGAAGAAAAGAAAACCATACCTGTGTACATTTTCCATGGCTGCTACTTCTGCCAGAGCAGCTAAGCTAAAAAATGCAGACACCGCTGGCATATCTGACGTAATACTATGATTTTCTTCTGTCTCTGTGTTTCTGGAGCATTCACTGTTGCAATCTGTTTCTGCACTTGATGATTTTTGAAGAGTACTTTGTGGCAGCTCTTTTGGCTTCTCCTCTGCAAAGAAAGAAAGTTAAGCGTGCAGATCTAGCCCATAAATTTGCTGCAGCCTATGGATATGCTGACTAGTCTGGTCATAACCTTTACCTTTTAGGACTTTAATTCTGCCAGTGTCATCTGATTCATGCTGCAACCTCTTCTGACCCGAGCTACTGGGTCAGAAGCACAATACTAACATTTATGAAGGAGTTTGCTGATTTTGCATTCAACTGAATTTGATCTTTTAGGTCACGGAAGAGAGCTTTTGTGTATGTTTTAGATACACTAGTCCCGAAAGATTATCTTAACTGGAAAACTCCAACAAGGACTCTGTCATTAACTGTCATACTATGAAATTCATTTCTACAACCTATAACCAGGTGCAGTGTAATTTCTTTGCTGGCCTACAAACAAATTATGAAAGGTAACCATTTTCCATTTCTCTCTGCATCAGCTTACAGTTCTTAGAGTGAAATATCCAAGGAGAAAAGAAAATATGGTCATGCAAACAAAAGAAGTTGGCCATTATGGACTCAGTGATTTCCCAGTTGGTCAACACTTGTATTTTAAATAATGACCTTTCTAATCCGGTACGAAAACAAGCTCATTTAAAAACACTGCCCTGATAGGTTGCTTGTACCCTCAAACCTTCTCCAACCATTCAGTTTTAATAAAATTTTAACTCCAATTTCCTTACCCACTGTCCCTGCTGCTGGTGACACTCGCCCATCTGCTGTTCGGACAAGATGTGTGATCTTAGTTTTCCTTGCTTTCCTTTTCTGGCTGCCAACTAAAGGCTCATGCATCATTGTTGGCTCTGGAGTGTTTAGGGCAGATATAGAAATTTTATTCTTCCAGGCAGACTCACTGGAATTCCTGTCTTCTAATAGTATGGCTGGAAGAGAATAAAAACATAATTTTAGATGTAGAATAATTCAGCCACTAGCTATGCTCATTTACCATTTTGCATCTCTCTGCATAAAACCGTTCCTCACAGGTACTCAGAGCATAACCCATGGCAAGATATGATCTGAATGCCACAGATGTTTGGAGGGAAGTAATAGAATCCACCTTAAAGATATACTGAAGGTTCAAGTTTCTGCTGTTTGCCAAGAAAACTGTGAGATCAACAGTAGCACTCGAGTGGGAACAGGGTATCAGCCCATATAAAACATTCTGCCCCAGGTGTCAGCAAGTGGCTAAGAGACAAAATGTTTTTAAGGAACAACAAAGGTCCTCATGTAAGCTGATCTTAGCTCACAGACGGACTGACAAGCACAATTCAGCAATTCCTGATTAAAACCCAGTCTTACCTATTTAGTCACTCTACATCAACTCCTCCAAGAAAGGGAAATACTGCCTTTTACAAAATAACAAACCTTAAAAAATACCCCAAAAGGAAGCAAATACAAAAGCAGAACTGGATCACAGCTGAAGACAAGTACGCTAAAAAAAGGAAGTAAGCATCGGATAGAATATAATGACAGAACTACTGCCCACGTAAAGCCAGATAATGAGAAAGGAACAGTTTAAATCTTTCTCAGCAGCTCCAGTGTTGGTGTTCTGAAGGAGCTTTTTGCCCCCAACTGGAATATGATCCCAAATTTTCACTTGACTAAAGAGTTTACTTTAATCTTGTTCACAAGAAATTGGTCAGACAGCAATCACAAAACATATTTAAGCTTCCAAAGTCTGAGGTCAATGCCTAGTAGTCAATAGTTTGCAATATGCATTGATTCAATATGCCATTCTGCTGATCCCACAGGGTATCACTAGTCCATAAAGCCAATCTATGACATCTTTTTCCTTCCTGAGGTAAAAGTATTATGAAGCCTGCTCTATCTGTGATCACTGTCAGCTATGGCTAAAAAGAGGCTACAGGTAGCAAATGGAATGCCCAAGTAATTTTTTACAGATGCCTGTCTAACCTGTTTTGAAATTGGGAACACTCATGATATTTGCACGAAGTCCTTGAGGTATTTTTTCCCAGTGCACTGCCATCCTGAATGATTACACATTTTTTCCTAATGCCTGCACCTCATCTCCTCGGCTGCATTTTCAACTCATTATTTTCTTTACTACCTGTCAGGACATACCCCATCTCTTTGCAATAGTCCGTGATATATTTTCCACAGCTGTTGCTGTGTCTACAGTTAGCTTACTCTTCCCTCCAGTTTCTTTTAATCTTTCTCCCCATTTTAAAGACTTATTAAGACACATTTGTCACTTTTTGTATGGTTTGACCAGCAAAAATTACACACAGAGAACTGAAGCCAGAGTGCAAACAACTGCTCTTTCAGAAGGGCTAAGAATTGAACTATTCCTATCTCCTGCACTGAGACTGGCGGTGTCACACAGGAGCACCCAGCCCCAGAAACTGTGCACAACAGCCAAACATTCTGCACGGCCTTTGCCCTCTTTCATTTTAGTGTGTGTTTCTATTTATTGTTAGTTTTGTAGATTTAATGACCTTTCTGTTCAACGATACAGCTAATAAAACCTTTATCTTTTGCTAGCTTCTCTAACTGTTCATTGTGTGAGGATGTGGACTAGATGAAGACAATAGATGTAAAACATTTTATCTCGTTAGCAGTTGCCCTTTGCTCTTCTGTTTTAATGGGAAGGACCTTTTAATGTTTTATTGTGTAAGAATACAATCAGACCTAGTACATACATGTAAAAACATTTGAAACATTCCAAACTTTAATTTGTTTATGATCTTAATTCACCTATGTTCTCTTGTAAAACATTTTTGAACTTGTGCATGCTCTTTTATTTGGGAAAAAAGCACACGGCTTCAATTAGCATTTCTAAGTGCTTAGCTCTAGCTGCCAACCTTTCCAGAGCAGAGCTTTGTTGTAGAACTGGTGTTTTCTAAAGAGCACAAGAGAAAGCACAGGACAAGATCCACCCTGTAACAGTGCAATTAAGTAGAAGCACCAATGACTGCAAATATGACTTTCATGTAACTCAACTGGGCCAACAGTGCGATGTTCAGATAAGCTTCGTGCATCGAGACCAGGATCTTAATTGGAATGTATAATTAAACAGGCAGCTTTCTCTCTAGATTTCTTATTTGGGAATTCATAAGCGTTGATTATATTTTAATGTAACGGTCTGGTTGTAGTCCAACACTATCTGTTAATTCTGATTTGCTCTAATTAGCACTTTGACACTGCTGTCTAATTCTAGCTTGATTGAGTTTATAATGGTTTTATTCTTAGATACAACTCACTTTTTTTTTTTTACATTTAATAAAAAAATTAAGACATGATTTCAAACAATGAACAACATACAATTAAAAGAAACTTGATTTGGTATGCACTTAATTAGATGTGTTGTACGTCAGGTCACTAGCAATTAACTTGATTGATCAGTACAGCTGAGGGTTCCCTTCTACATTTTTCTTTCTCATACTGTATGCGTCAAAAAAAATAAAGAGAAGCAAAAACCTTGAAAGGTAAAATAGGCAATAGTTGAAGACAAGGAGTATATGATGTTGGCATGTTTGACTAAGAAATAGCAGAAGGTGGCTAAAAAAACTCAGATGCAGTAAGTATATTCCCTCTCCATGTTTTCATACTGTTTTATATTCTCTCTCCAAGGTTTTTTTTTAATTCTTGAAATGAGACTTGAAAGTTATCTACTTTCCTTCTCCTCTAGCTCTAAAATAAGCTCTTTACCACTTCAACATAACATTGCTGCCATACAGTCTTGAAGAAGGAAGGACTGAAGATGAACAATGAGTATTTTGTGTGTGGATACAGGGTGAATGTTTAAGGGAAGAGCATCTTTTTCTCTTCTCTAGCAGTCTTAGGGGACACTGGGTTTAGAAATCATTTCACTAACTTCTTTAAAGAGTTATTATTCAAGCAGACATAAAACTTAACTTGGAGGAAATCACACAAAGGCTTCACTCACAAAACCCTTTGCACTGACTTCAAGAGGAGAAAGGAGTCCACGTTTCAACAATTCTACATCTAAACTAGGTGCTCCTGCACCTGCTTCAAGAGGAACAGCATCCCACTGCTTCAAGTGACAAAGGTATATCCATACAGATGCTCCAAATCAGGACCTGGTTTTGTGCTGCAGGGAAGGATAAGGCTTGCCAGGTTTAATTCCCTGTAGTTTTCTTTAATCCATCTGATGTCTATTCTGCTTCCACACTGTGTTGCATTCAAGAGCTGTCCCATGAGGAGCTCAGCTAATTTTCAGGGGAACATTGTCTACACATGATATGAGGTTCTGCAGTTACTGTGCAGTCCTGCCAACAGGTAGTTGCATGCTCAGCTCTCCATGACAGTGGCATGGACAGAACTACTGGGCTATTTTTGCAAGCAGAGTTGAGAACATGGCATGAAGATGTGGACCTTTGGGCATGCCTACACCACAGTGGCAGAAATGACTCTGAGAGAGATGTATCTGGAGGTCTATGCCAGATGGTTTCCTCAGCTAGGTTTGCTAAAGACTTGCATGGACAGTTTATCCTATCCTGTAGGCATGCAGAGTACACACTGTCTTACTTCCCACCTATATTTGTGAACAAGAAAAATGAAGTCAATTGAACAGACTCAGCACACCACAGCTTTTCAGACTAGCTTTTCTGAGCAAACCCCAACAAAACACAGACTTAAAAGATTAGTGATGCCTGTTATGAGAGAGAGCTGCAGACGTTTAACCACACTTGGTGGAGAACAAATGATCTGTGGGTACAAGCATGCTGGTATCAAGGAGGAAAGGTGGGCTGTAATGCTTTAATGGTCTTTATGAAGTTAAAAAGTGAAAATCTAGCCAGACAGAGCATAGGTTCAAGTCACCAGTGCCTAGGGAACCACTTCACCAAGGAAGTGATGCCAAACAGACTGACCAGGCAGAAATTCTAGCTGTTCTGACAACAGGACGCTCCTACAATACTGCTTTGGGGTCAGGCAGCACACAGAGATGCGGCAAGGGCTGGGGACTAACAAGCAGAGATGCAAAGCAGCAGATGGCCAAACCAGGTGTATGAGACAGCTGCCTGGGCGGGAAGCTCTGCTGCAGGAGCCTATGATGATCCAGCCCTCGCCAGCCAGAATAGTTGCCAAAGGCACAGAGCTACTGGCTCTCTCTGGGCTGCAGGCCCCACACGACAGGGCCCTGATGTGTGTGGGAGAGCTGCTGTAGGAGCAGGCGCAGGGACAGGGCTGCTTCATGCATGAGCTGGTGATGAGACCGCGGTACGTGTTCACGCTCTCTTCTCCCCTTCCAGTGCCAAGGCCACTACTATGGCTGCTACACAGACCATGCAAGAGCCCTCAGCACAGCTCACTAAGTGTACCTGCAAAGAGGCAATCACTGTGACTGGGTATTTTAAGTACTGCTTCCCATCAGAAGTAGCCTTGTTGGTGTGGCAGAAAAGTAAAACTCTCAGATGAGTGCTAACTTTCCCAAACAGGCATGGGTCCAGCTGTGCTTCTGTCAGCCTTCCTAAGGAAGAGATGTACCTCTTGACATATTCAACTGCATTACCGTGTGCTCTCTGCAGCATTTTACTGGTGTTTTACTGGGCTGTACCCTCTTCTATGAACAGCTGCAAACTCTTAATATGGTGACATGCACTGGTGCTGCCATGTACAATGTGGTCAAAATTCACTTAGATTTTCATACCAGAGACACACGGACAACACAACCCAATCACATTAAATCTGCCTTTACTGTACTTACTTTCCTGCACTCCTAACACAGATGCACACAGGCATACACACTTCTTAAGATGACAAAACATGAAGCCAGCATGACCTCTGCTGACAGCAATCCTTCCAAGTGTCTCCTCTGCAGCTATACAAACATTCAAGCTCCTTCTTTCTGCAAAATTAACTTCATAAAAATCAAAACCGCACATTATGTAGACTTGTGACTCATCACAAGTATAGACTAACTAAAAGAGAGTTGAATTTTTCATTTATTGTTTGATTTTACAAAATGCTCCAATAAAGATTCTGGGATTCCCATCTTGAATGCTGCAGAATATGGGACAGCGCAGTTACACAGTTTAGGGCCTGTTGCCTAGGAACTCCTGGATGGAGGATGAAGATCCGTAGGCAGCACATGAGGGCGAGGCTGTCCAGCACCTACCGAGGCCATGCCCACACTGCACTTTGCTGATCAACAGTTTGCTTTCAGTCACTACAGGGTACAATTCAGAGCAGGCAAGACTCCAGATTTTCTCCCCTCTGTAATTCAGGGGAAAACGCAGTTCCTCATCAATATAGAGACATCCACTGCCTTTCCTCTGATGATTATATGTGGGCTGTGTAAGGCTCCTAAGTTCCTCATGTCTTTGCTTTAGTCTTGGGAGGAACTTAGCAAGCTGGCTCTGCCCCAGAAAATGCACAGACACATCTTTAATGTTTAGACACTATGACATTATTCACATGCTTAACTTCCAACGACATGCCTCTGTGTCATGCTGGAACAAGGCCAGGGTACTCAACACTTGCCAGGCGTGAATCTTTGATCATAGTGCACACTTCACTTTCTATCAAAACAGGCTGGCTTCTTTTAAACAAATGCAGGGTTTGACATTTTGTTTACCCACATTTTTATCTGCAGATTTTAAAGTATTTGTATTTTTTACTCTTTACTTAATCATCTATTAAATGCTTTTTGTTTCTTTTCCCAGAGGAGAATTTAAACACCCATTTTTCTTAATAATTTGTCTACGTGATCTATTAATAATTCAGGAACAAAATCTGAGTGACACCCAACAAAAGCTATGCTAATGTATGATGCCTTTTTTACACCAACATGGAAGGCAAGATAGTTACTTCTCATAAGCAACTCGCACAACATATTTGTTGTACAAATACAACAAGACAGAGAAAGTAATTTCAAATTATTTGCATCGCGGAATGCAGAAGAGCAGGCAGAGCCTATGTGGGAAAATAGTGCATGTGCATCACAGAAGACAGAAAACACAGCACCAAGAAAGGAGAGGAAATTACCTGGCCAAGTCTTAGGGAAAGGCATTAATCATAAAGGCAGCTGGGGAAACTGGAGATGGGAAGAGCAATTTTATTATTTTAGAGGTGAACATGGATAGGGAAAAAACCAGACAAAATTAATGGAGTTAAGTAAGCAGAACCAGAGAGGCTCTTCTACACCACAGGAATGTAGGAGAGAACACCACTGTGGAACAGCTAAGGAACAGCCTGGGCATGACTTGAATAGTGTGGGCAACATGATGACGGAAGGGCCCGGGGGAGCAGCCTAAGCTACAGTCCTGTACACACTGTACACTTGAAAATGCCCCTCAGAGTTGAGAGTATGCAGTGTGCAGGATTACAATACTGTAACAAGAAAAATACTTTATAGAGAGCTAACAGCAGATAGCGGGCAGAGA
Organism: Eulacestoma nigropectus; assembly: GCA_013397775.1. NCBI lineage: Eukaryota > Metazoa > Chordata > Aves > Passeriformes > Eulacestoma > Eulacestoma nigropectus. The sequence continues at coordinate 345,462 of VZTE01003928.1, forward strand.
AAGTCCAGAACATAACTTAAAAAACTGCAGAAGGTATTTTCAATATGAAGCAAACAGAAAGCTGCTTAAGATTTCTACTGAGGCAGGGTTGGAGGTTGGTATTTCTGAGATCTGGTGCAGAAACAAGCACTTACATCCTGACCAGGCTCTTACACCTTGACCAGCTGCAGTCTGCAAAGCTCCAGACAGCAAGAAATCACAGGGAACAGGAGACAGGGACATGCATAAATGCTCTGGCAAAATAATATGGTCACTGATACAGAAAGATGCAGACAAGGACAACCAAAGGACAACACAGCTATGAGCTGTAGAAGATAAAGTTTTCAGGGCCAGCTGCAGAATTGCCCTTGCTCTGTCAGCTCTGCTGCATGGCATCTGGAGCAGGGAAACTGTAATTAAAGGGAGATGCCAAGTAAAAACAAAACAGCATCATACTGGAGTAAGGTAGTATCAACTGGAGCCAGGAGGCAATGGAATCACAGCAGACAAGGAAAATAAGGAGCCAAAGCAATCAAAGATTAGAGAGCTGAGATGTGTCTGTCTAGAAGCATTTCCCTGAGACTGAACTGAGAAAGAAGGCAGCCAAAAACCTTAATTAAGCAATGCACCAGTACCTGTGTCCGGAACATTAAGCTTCTTTCTGTGCTTAAATTTGCTGACAATTTTGTGGAATAAGTTCTTTTTCTGAGACTGGAATGAACCTACAGACAACATTAATAACACATACTTTTAATCAGAACCTTGAAAAAGAGTAAAAAAAGTCACAGTATGTGCTGTACAACCCCCCCTTCCTATAATACAAGTTGCCATTTCATGGGGAAGCACAAAACCTGACCTTCTGCCAGAAGGGACTCTGGAGGCTTTCAGCAAGCTGTACTTCAACCCAGCACCTCCCAGTGTTTAAGTGCATAAAATGCATTTTGGGGGACGAAGCCCTTAGGAAAGTTTAGCCATACAATAAAATAGGGGTTTCTTGCTTCTTTAAAGATATGCTCTCTTTTGCACATATACTGGGCTTGGCTGGCAGGGAGTACCTTTTCCTCATAGTAGCCTGGATAGTGCTCTGTTTTAGACCAGTGACCAAAACAGTGCTGGTAACACACCAATGGTTTAGCTACTGCTGAGCAGTGTTTACACAGCATCAAGATCTCTCTTTCTCACTCTGGCACCTCAGCAAGTGATGCAAAGCTGAGGGTGTTCAAGAGGTTGGGAGGGGACACAGTTGGGACAAACATTCCCACAAGCTGACCCACACTGGCCAAGAGGTATTCTGCACCATATTCAGCACAAAATTGGCAGAAAGTTTTTTTTGAAGTTGTCCATTGCTCAGGTACTGGCTGGGCATCAGTTTGTTAGTGGTGAGTGCTGGCTTTTGCACTACTTGTTTCCTCCCTCCATCTTATGAAACTGTCTTCATCTTGACCCAAGAAGTATTTTTCCTTGCTTTTGTTCTTCCTATTCTCTCCACCATCCCACTGTGGGAGCAAGCAACAGGGTGGGAACTTACTTACCGGCCAGGGCCAACCCACCACAGGATGCAAGAGCTATCACTGCCTTTCTGGTGACCAGAAATGAGACATACTAAGTGCAAAAGTAAAAGCTCCCAGAGCAGGAAGGTGAGGTTATGTCCAGCTCATGGTATCATTCCTACTTTGCCAGCAGAGTCTTAACCAGGAGCAGCCAGAAGACATCTTGTGTGACACTGGACCACAAAATACATCACCATCAGAGGTCATCAAGAAGTTAGTCTTTGCCTCATTAGGGGAGCAGTCAGTGATGTAACAGCAACACAGTCATAAGAGATGCATAATCTTCACGCTGCAAAGCCATTTTTTAGGGAGTTTACAGAAACTCCACTTCAAAATCTTATTTCCAAAGACACAGTGGACAAGCAAGTCTTCAGGTTAGTTCAGAACAAACCAGCCTAAACAGAAATGAGATGCTGTGCACGAGACAAGATGAATTATAGCCTAACAAGATGGTGTCCTTCACATCTCCAGCTCACCTGAAACAGGATTCTAACCCCCACAAATACTGGCCTTTTCACTCCTCATCCTTAAAAGGAACCACACATTGGCTACTGGGACACAGCTGCAACCATGTAGGAATGTACGATCAGGGTAAGTCTACATCACACATCTGCAGTTTGCCATCTCAGACTCCATATACGGCAAGAAGGAGTAAAGTGTGTAGCACATGGAAGAAGTATTTAGTCTTAGGCAGTGAAAGCCATTCACAGACACTAGGCTGCCTGATCAATAGTGAAAACTACTGAGAGAAAGCTAAAATCCAGCCAGAGGCAGGCATAGAAACTGTAACATCTTGCACGTGTTGGCTTTGTGGCTCACTGCTACTTCTTTATTAATATGGAAGAAATCAAAACTTTGGAAAAAGATTAATAAACTTCCAAAAATCTGGAAGTCAAACAACAAACCAAATAAAGTCCAAGCAAGAGATCATCTTAGGCAACATCAGCTTGAATCTGAACAGCTTCACAGAAAATACCTGGAAGTACAACAGAAGAAGCCATATTCACTCAAACTGACTGAAGTGTTGTACTGCAAATTTTACAACAGCTCTTGACTATCACAGAGAACTAGCCTAGTGTCAGTGCAATAAAAATGTAAAAAAAGGAATGAAAAAGTTCAGAGAGCTTGAGCAAAAGCCTAAGTGAAAGAACAGAGATTTTCTTGAGCCTAAGCTCAAATACGTCATCCACATCAACAGAAACACGTCTTCCCAACAGTTCCACAAGACAGAGGTACATAACTACATCATTCTTGTGGCATTTTTATTATTATTTTTTAATTAGCAGATCAGTGATTTTTGCAGGTGCTTGGAAGAAGCAACATGTTACATGTCACCCCTCAATTTCTACAGCTCAACCTGCACCCTACAAACCATTTCAATCACTGTCACAGACAGTCAGCCAGTGTCAGCAACTCTAAGCAGAATAACAGAGATTAAAAGCTCAGAAAAAGATGACAAGCATGGCACAGAGAAGGAAACCTGTGTCTTTAATCTCTTTTTCCCCATTGAAGGCACCTTTGTCATCAGCCTGTATCTGCTACATGCCACTTTCCCAGATGGAAAATCCAAGGACACTGACATTGGTGGGGCCAAAAGAAAAGCTGCCTATCATTAAGGAAACTTCCTATTTCCTTCCCTTTTAGCTGTTACTCCTGTGAGACAGTGCCCAGTGACACTCAGAATACCCTTTGGCCCTAAATGCATTGAAAGAGAAGACGGGTTAATAGCTAAACAAGTCAACATACTTGGACCTGAGAATGTAATTTCTGACTCCATGAGAAACTTTATCCACATTATCTGCCTTAACAGTGTAGGCACAGTCACCATGCAGGAGTTGACAGGATGCCTGGCTGGGCTACACCTGTTTCATGGGGACAACAGGCAAGTATTCCAAGACTTTGAACAAATGCCACTTGTGAACATTCAATCCAGAGAAAATCCATGACTGAAAAAACTAACCTAAAAGTCTTGCTGTTAGGCCATGGACCCTGGATGTCATTTCCTATAGAAAGATGAAAAAATCCTTTTAATGTTAGTTTACTTGTTTTTGTTATACAGCTATCTGCTCATCTTGCTCTGTTGGAAATATTCTACACAGCTCCTCCTCTCCCTGGCACTTCAGCAATTGCCACAGGATTTAATCCCTGACTTAACCATCGTGCTCACTGAGGGCAGCAGGGATTTCTCCTGGGAATACTTACTTTGGCCAGTGGCAGCTGCTCAGGGAAGCAGTAGGCAAGAAAATGAATCATAACTGCATTTCCTCCAAATTTCTGGGCATAGGCCTCCTTTGCTCTCAAAAAGTTCCCTGTTTTAAAGGATCTGATCAAACAGAGGACGTTTCTACAAGATCCTAACAAAATCAGGACAAACAGTCTGTGCATTTCTGCATCTCTCAGAGGAAGGCCCTGTATTTTTAGGTCATGATCCTTGGAACATTACAGCACACAATCTCCAAGCACCTAAATACTTTGAACCGAGCCAAAAGAACCCCAGGGCTAAGATCAAGAGGAATGCCACAAAGCAGCATCCATTTTAAGCTAATGCTTTATTTCTAGTCCTAGAGGCCACAGACAAAAAAAAAATTGTAGAGAATCTCTTTCCCAAATAAAAGCACACTGCGCATTCCCCTCTTTGTCTTCCCAAAATGAAAGCTTTAGTGCAGTGCTTGGTGTATAAGTGAGCATTTCTTCACAGTACAAGGCAGAAATAATGCCTCTGCCTGTTGCTCACTTTTGCATACAAGCAGATCAGTGACTCACTGCAGACAGCTGACTTCTGCGTGGTGGGATGTTTTGGCACATATACCATTGGAAAGACAAAAAAAAAAAGGAAACAGTCACAGCTCCAGTAAATGTTGGAGCAGGCCATCTGCACTGATTCAGTATAGCTGTATTCTTCAGCCATTTTGTGACATTATTGTATATGCACATTCCCAGTTCAAAACGCTTGATGTGAATTTTGTCAAAGCTTTATGGCTTGTTCAGTCCTGCTCCCATTGACGAAAGACCCCCATTAATTTCAGTGGGAGCAGAATTTGGACAATTTTGAAACTCTGGGGAAAAAAAAAAGCCTCTCATTTAAGAAGAGGTTCAGATTTTTCTTCATACATGTGGATCTGAAACAGCTTTTGTGTTACAGGGTTCTTAAGGCGTTTTTATATGAAAGAACTGGCTGAAGTGTGGACTGGACATTGCAAGCACAACAGAAGTAGCCAGTGGGCAATGCCCTACTGATTTTCCACTTAGGAGCAGGAAAACATCCTGACAAACCTGGCTGTGTGATTAGGTAGCATATTAAGCCTGTTGTAGGCATAGGCTAATGACATTTGACAGAAAATCCATCCGGCACCATTTACTCCAAAATAAAACTTATTAAAGCATACAGTTGCAGCTTGGGGTGGGGTGCAGAAAAACACCCCAAACCCAACAAACAAAAACATTTATCCATTTTTATTCACCTAACATCCTGGGGAAGGTTTAGTGTGCAGCACTCCAACATATTTTCTAAATTTTAAATGTTTAGTAGACACTGATCTGTAGACTTCAAAAATTAAGTAGTTATGTGTGCTGAGTGAGAATGCATGGATAGTTTAGGATCCTGTACATGCTCACACAAAAAAAGCAGGGCATCATTTCAAAGACTGTTTACCTAAACCTATCCCTTCTGATTTTTATCTTTTATTTGGAAACACTCAGAGGCCCCAAACACTTGTAGACACTATTTGTGCTGGACATCTCTTCTAATTACCTGACAGAGACACATCCAAGGAAAAGCCACACAGCAGAAACAACTCCACACAACATAGTAATGCAGAGCAGTGCAAAGTTAAGGTCTCCCACATCCTAACACAGTCACACCCTTAAGACTATATTGGTATTGACCCTTCATGGTTCACGCTCATCATATTGTGTAAGAGTAAGATGTTACTTTTGTTTAATTCTGACGCTGTTAAAAACCAGGACAATTAAAAAAACCAGAACCATTCCAAACCAAGCTCTATCATTTTGCATGATATGCCGGTTTCATTTCCTAAAATACTTGCAACGGCCTAGCACACAGACCTGCTCGTGCCACACTTTTGGAGGCCAAGGTTCTCTAGGACTCTTTATACTCATCACACTTCACAAGCCAACAGCACGATGAGGCTCAATAGCCTGTCAGTGCATCACAAATTAAATTGAGGATTCAGCTTAATAAATGTTTGGCTCAGCTGGAACAAACCTTACTAAGCTACTAAGCTTGCCCGTATGTACTTTAAGTCAGATCATTTCAAATCTACAACTCACATCCTAATTTTACACATCCTAAGAAAATAAAACACATTTAAAATTGACCTACTGCCATGAAATATTTACTTTTTAGCAATCTTTCTTTTCCAGAAGAAAAATGGTTTGTTGGAAAGTTTTTCAAGTACCTCCTGAGAGCTGACTGAACCTTGCTCTTCAGGGAGTTGGAATGACTGACACAAGCTGTCAGCTTGCCCAGCCAAAGTACGTGAATTCAACTTTTGCTGGAATTAGGAGCAGGTATCACTAGCATTGTCTGGATTTAGTTTGGGGCTGTGGTTAGATGTTCACTACAGAAAGAGCAGTGTTACTATCAGATATTCCTGCCCTGGGGCTGCTTGTTGCAACCCCACAGCTCAGTTGGTGGAAAAGTTCATGTGACTGTTTACCATCTGCTCAGTGCAAAGTCAGCTGGCTTAATTTAAAGAGCCCTTATTGTCAGCCAGAGGCAAATGCTCCATGACTGTTTCTGCAGGGCTGTGCCAAAACTACTCATATCAGGCTTGTAACCTGCCTGCAGTTATGTTTTTGACCTTTCCTTGAGACAAGGCCAAATATATTCCAAAAAGCTATTTAAGTGATGCTAACAAAGATAAAAATTAAACTCTCCTGTATGAGCCCACCCAAAAGCAGAATGCAGTTCTGGGCTACCTGGCTTGAGGCAGAATTCTAGGCCACCACTCCCAAGCAACACAGGGCCTGTTAAACATACAGACACTTGAACAGGTAAATACTGTAGCGAGAAACCCAATGAGCTGCTACTACAACTTCAATTGCTAGATCCCTGTAGTTGAGGAGATTTTCTTCCCAACAGATGTTGCTTAATTAACCAGTGTGTTATCATACTGTAAAGCAATTCATTCATGCTCATTTGAGAAATTCTGTCAAATACATACCATAAAACAAAATTAAAGGCAGCTGAGGTCAGAACTAGCTTGGTAGTAGCACAAGTCTAATTTTGCAAAGTTGCTGTTCCACATCTAATTACAAAAATCAATACCAAAATTGGCATGCACTAGAAAAGAACAGCTGCTCAATCCTGCACACTGTAATGTGATTATTTGTGAAGTATTCAAAAGGCATAGATCTAATCCAGGGTCACCTGGCTAAAACAGCCGTATTAGATCTTAAAACCTGTCAGTCAGTGGAACTACCACTGTTGCAGAAAAGGAAACCAACTTCACATTGCGAACTGTGCCTGATGAGGATCCTTTTGAGCATCCTTTTGTCTTGTGGAATTATGGGTACATTATTCCTTCATTTTGTGGTGCTTCTATACTGTATGTATGCATCAGTATTTCTGCCACAGTATAAAAGTAGTTTTACCCTACCACATTGTCACTTCTCTACCACCTCTGTGTCACAGGTTGTCTATCTAAAGAAATACTTAAGCGTGTCGTGAGTTTCTCCCTCCATGAGCCTCAGCAATGGAGCTGGGTATGGAATTGGTTTTCATGTCCTCTAATTTTTTTTAATCACGTCAGGACATTTTTGCTCCAAACTTATAAGAGAGTTATCATCCTTGAAAGAAAAATTCCAAATGTTTCATTCAGATATCTCTGGTATCTTATGTTTTAATTTACAGACCCTAAAATTACAGTGAAATGAGAACTGGCATAAAACTAAGCTTAGAAAAATGTCAAAATGTAACTTTTGATCATCTGCCCTTTTTTCCCCATTTTCTCCTGGGAAAACTTGTCAAATTCACTTACCTCACAAATATTCATCTTTTTGAAAAACTTTCTTGCTACAGATAATACATTTCGTGTACAAACTACCCAGTTCTACTTATCATTAAAATCAGGAATCAAGAGTACAGCCTGAAAACTAATCTAGGTGAGAATCAACTAACTTCAGTGCTAGGAAATTTCTTCTTTGACTTCAGACTTTTCACAGGTAAAGTAAGGACATATAAATTCCTGAGCTTATCACAGCATTGCTGTTGTTTAAGAACGTACTGCACTTGGCAATTTACCTTTGTTGGATTTTGGTAGTTCACATGAGCCGCTTCCAACCTTTCGCTTTTTCCTCGAAACAGCTGAATTTTTCCTGTCAAAGGTAATAGGACTGTATTGAGGGAGGCTGTTGAATTTCTTTGCAAATTCTTCTTCCAATTTTGCTAAGCTAAATGGGAAACAAAACCATTCAAATTAAATGTAACTCTTTCTGGAGAAAAAACTATATTGTTTAAGAGCATGTGTGTGTACACACACACCCTTCTACACAGTGAGAGGGGAAAAATATTTAAGTGCACACACTGTAAACAGCAAACCAGTATATATTAATCCAACTTTGGAACGAGAATGTATTTCTGCTTCTGCATTTGTAACAGTACAAATTGATTACCTTAGTAGCATATGTTAAAATTAGAAAAAAAATAATCAATGTCATACTGGTGACATTTAGCTCTGTTTGCTGCACAGATTCATATGAGAGATTTGTCTGTTCTGCTGGGGGAATGAAAAAAGACAGTAAAACCTATAAATAAACCAATAAAATAACTTCACATGAAAGTTCTTACACCACAATGAAAATAGCATTTCAAATCAGAAGAAGAATGTCAAACTAATCAATCTTCTGTGGATATTCTGAAATATTAAGCTTTGGGGTGGAAATTAGTTTTGTATTTGTTCTGGGTGATTAGATTTTCTCCCCTCATATTTTATTTGTTGCGAGATGAAAAATGCAACTAGCTTATGCTTTCATGAAACCCAACACGCCTCGTACTTCAGCCCAAACTGAATGACTGTCAGCAGATTAACTACACCTCAGGAAATCCACAGACAAGGTATGATTGTTCCTAATAGCCAGAAGAAAACAAAGTACTCGAAGAGGATGGCACAGCATTTCTGGCTGTAATGACTACACTGGCTTGCATAAGCACTCTGTTCCTGCAAATTTTTGCAGCCAGGCAGCAATATAAGTAGGAATTGTGTTTTAGTAAAAGGCAGTGCACAGTTAGGCAGGTTATAAATAGCACTGTCAATGATGGGGGAACAGTGACATTTTCTACTTGTTTTTAATTCTCCTTGCTATGAAAAACCTCAACTTGACAGAAGTTGGCATGACTGTTGGAAGGATGGCCCTTATACACTTGGAAGTATCACAAGAAACATGGTACTCCTCTCTGCTTTCTGAAGCAGCACTTCGAACAAATTGCATTCTGAAAGCTTTGGTACACAGAAAGATACCTCATTTTATCTCTGTAATTATTACTTCTCTCAGTAAGCAATTTTCCATCTTAACATATTGCCTTGGCCCTTTGCAGACCAGGTGCATGGTGAGGTTTGTTTGTTTGTGTACACACGTTTTATTTTTGTTTTAAATCACAGAGGTATCTGACATCAGTAGTGCTTGGTACTGCTACCCTTTTCTCTTCCACACAGATGTTCACTGACAACCACAAAACCACCCATTTTCTGCTCTGACAGCTGTCATGCAATGCCATCCTCTGACTCAGCTCCTCTCCCACTTGACTGTTCCCACCTGCCTCATCTCCTGCCCCAAGGGCATGTGAGGGGCTGCAGCTCTAATTGGGAAGGCCCCACCTCATCTGACAGTAGATGAGCTGCCATCCTGGCTTGTCATTTATAACTTCTGTTACGTGCAGGCAATGGAAACTGCTGCTATCTGTATGTCAGTGATTAATTATTTAAAAAAATAAAAATTATCCACCCTGTCATGAATTTTCAGAGCCTCTCAGAAGCCTGGTTAGACATGTGTAGCTGAGATGAGGTATTCATGCTGCACAGCCTAGTCCTGCCAGGAGATACAAGCAGGTAGAGCCCTGCTTGGCAAAGGAGTTGGCTGTACATGGGGAAAGCACATTTGACCTGGACCATCAGGGAAATGTGGGCAGCTACTGATGGGGAAGGTAAGGGGACACAGGGAAAATGACCTAACTCTGAAGGGGTGAGGACCCTTTCACCAACATGCATACAAAATGAGGCTGAAATGGGATGCTGAAGGGAGCAGAGGGAGTTAATCGGAGCAGGTAGAGGTACAACCAGCTCCTCAAGTAGCCAGAAGATGAGGTAATGCAATGAACAGGGATACTGGACACCTTCTCCAGCACTTGTGCTTCACAGATTCCTAATTCTGCTTTTACAGAATTCACTAAATAACATTCATTAATGATGCAACTGAATAAAGATGAGAGATTGGAAAATATGTATTTCCTCATCCAGACAGCTAATAAGGGTAGAACAGTGTTGAATGAATGATTTAGACAATTTTCCTAGCTCCTTTGAATAAATAATTTACAACTACTTTTTTTTTATGCTGCAAGATGTGATCAGTTCCTCCACCATTATGTGTGAAAAGTTTTAGTCTTCAAATTTAAACTTACAAATATTTCCAAAATTTATACAAAGCTCTAAAAATACAAAGTGTTCCATTTTTTCTTGACTAATTTTTCTTGACTATTCCAATAAACAAGACTTGGGGATTCCCATTGATTTAATATCTTTGCTGAAATTGAGCTGCAACTAGATGTCACATAGACTAGGTTATAAACAGGGCTACCACAAACCTGCAAAACCAAACATATTATAATTTTAAGCATGAAATATGGAAAAACTCCCCCTTTTAAATTCATTTTCCCATCTGCAAGAATTTGCAAGTATGAATGGCTACCCAGATTTCACCACTGCGCTTGCAGCTAAATAAATCTGTAATACTCTGACAAAAAACATTACTTGTACACTGTAAAAGTAATTCTGTGCAGCCTTGCTAAATTTGAATGCATCTATACCCATTAATTGTTTTTTAAGATACATTTAATTTCTTCATGGTGGACATAAGCAGTTTAAGTATCTTTTCTCTACAATGGAAAAATGACATATTTATTATAATGTTTTGTCAACATAAGAACACTGTTGACTATTCCGCTGCAAGTGATCTCTCCAAGTGGGCAAAGAGATCTATTCTTTCTAGTCTAATTTGGTTTATGATGATTGAACACCTACACAGAACTTTAAATAGTGCTTGCAAAGTACTCTGAAAATGTAAGTAACCCTCTTCACCACTTTTTAAGCAGGTAAATACTGTGTGGTTTGTTTAGAATTGAGCAAATAACATCATACAAATTCATTTACACTGGTGTAAACCAGGAAAGAACTCAAAGGAATTACTTTGCTATATAAAAGACAGGTATTTAAAGCATGACTCAGTCCAACAGGGTTTTTAATTTTAGGCATTGTGATTATTTGGGTGGTAGATACAGTTCACTTAGCTGCAGTGATGAGGACTCACTCTTCAATTACTAGGCTGACCTAACTAAAACATCCAACAGTGTTAAGCCACAACTTACCCAAAAACAAACTCTTCCTTTGGCTTAGTCTTTTTCAGTTTTTTGTTCCCACTTGTCCCACTTGGGGAAAAGGCCCAGATTTCTTCATTCCAGCATCCTTCATGATCTGAGGAGTTGCCTTTTCCTGAGCTTCTTTTTCCTGTGATGAAGGCAGAAAATAGTTTCTCATCTTTAGAAAAATGTCCCAAAACAAAATAGACTCAGAAGAAACTTGTGTACTCAGTCAGTACTGCAGCTTATGAAGCCTGACCTTCTTGAAGGCAGTTAAAAAACATTTTTCATTTTAAACTGGGCAATGGTGATACTGACAACTATTCTGCATCTCCTATCCTGTCTTTTCCCAGCTTACCTCGAAAGTCAGGATCTCTTCAGGTATTAAAAAGGAGAGAGAGATGAAGAGATATACAGTAATAAGCTTCCCTAGATTACAAACATCTTTTTTCTTTTCTGACTCTTCTAATTACACATATAAATCTACCAGTTGGAAAAATACATTTACAGACATCTCACTGAAAGCTTCCTGAAATTATCTCAAATTTGTTCTTCCACAAGATAAAGGGTTCTCACTTCCTGCCTACAGCAAAACTAACAACCAAAGCAAAATCAGAGCACATTTGCTTCTTGCAGGATTGAGAACTATGCTCACAACCACAAGAGCTGTTTATATAGAAACAAGGTAATTGTTTGGGGTTACATACATCCCAAGTCCTGCACAAACCTATCAGCAGGCTGACAAATTAAACAACAAAGCCTTTATTCAAGACGTTAAAACTCAGATCATGCAAGACAAAAATAGCAGTTAAGAGTTTGTGAGGTAAGCAGGAACACAGATCTCAAGACTTCAAAAGACCTGCCCTGGAACACAGAGCCCAGCCACTCCACCTGTCCCTAGCATCTCAGGTGGCCAGACACAACATTCCCATCACACACTGCTCAAACTTCAGCTTAAACATGGACTTTTGCTTTTCCTCCCACTCCAGGGCAGGCTTTTGCAGTTCATGCTGTAAACAAAACACTCAAAGCCACCCACCTCTGTCCACGTTAGCACGCAGAGATGTGAGCATGCCCTCTGACACCAGAGTTTTATAAAGAGCACCTTTGCAAGATCTCTCCGATTTCCTGGAGCCACAGGTTTCTATCTTTTTTACACAGTCACTGTCCTCAGTTTTGACCTGTTCTGGTAAGCTTTGGGGTACCACCTCCTCTGTTGGGGTCAGTGGTTCCACTTTAATGTTATCAGAAGCCTCACACGGAACTTCCTTGCTGGCTCCAACACTAAGGAAGTCGGGAGGCTTTGATTCTTTGGTGGTCTCCATCGGTTTCTCCTTTGATGTTTTCTTCTCTTTCGATTTCACTTTTTTCTTTGGTGATTTTGTATCCAACATGCTTCCCTTCACATTTGAGACAGGGCGGTTTTTTTTGCGGGGAGTATCTGCAAGTCTCTCAGCACCCCAGTCCCCCTTGGCCACGGCTTCAATTGTGTACATTACACTTTCAATGTCCGACTCGGAGGACTGCCTCTTTTTGCAAGATTTCTTGGGGGTGGATTTTTCATTTGTGTGCCGGTCCAACTTATTTTTTTTCTTTTTCTTCTTTATCTTTTCCGGCTTTAGCCCAAGGATAGTCATGTCACCCATGAAAAGCTCTGGAGAACGGCAAATGTGATCCTTTGTGTTATCCTTTCTCTCAAAAGGACTGTTTTCCATTGCAAGACTAGTAAAATCTCTGCATTTTGCAGTTTCTGATTCCTCAGCTTTTGTTTCATCCGGGTTTTGCATTTTCTCTATCTCTGATTGTTCTACTTTTCCTTTACTGGAGTCTTTTACTGTTGTTTTCTCCAGTTCTACTTCCATGTCCTCTGAAACTTCCCCTTCCTCATCTTCCAGTGCGTCCACTTTCATTTTCCCAGGTTCTTTCACTTTTACTCCTTCTGAAGCAAGGCACATCTAAAATAAGTTTAAAAACAGTCCCATGAAACAAACATCAACTGCAAACAATACTTACTTACACTAACAGGAGCATTAAACAGGGAATCAAACTCTCTGGCATTTTAGTTTAGGAAAGCAAACTGTGCTACAGGACAATACTGAAAAACAGGGTGAAGCCCTGCTGAAAACGATGCAATGGGATGACGGCTAAGTGCTCAAATAATGCTGGTGGGTTCTATTCCTCTAAGAGAAGAAGACTCCAACTGATCTCAGTGGTGTTTCCTTAAAGTGTCTTTATATAACCTGGAAACCCACTGCTAGATAGATTTTCGGAATATCCTAAATGCAACACAACAGAGTCTGACTATTGCCACAGACACGCTACTTGAAATCTCACATCCATTCCCCCTTCAACTTTCAAATGTCCCTGATACAATTCCTTTCTCCATTTTCCAAATGGTCTTGAAGGAGGGAGAGAAAAAACTACTGAATCTCACTAACTGAGATTATTTTCTTTTACTTGAACGCAAGAAATAATTTGGAAGGTAGTACGAAAGCCTTCCAAATCTTTCTTCTTATGTCACAGACTTATTTTGCAAAGAACTGCAAAGCAGAAGTGGTTGCCATGGTTACCTCCTCCTGGAGATAACACTAATGGAAACCAAAATCCTTACACTATCTGATGAACATCGATATTCAAAAAAAGAGCTGTCAGAAGGTCTTCAAACAGCCATGTTCCTGCAGCACTGACGTGGGAGATTATCTCTGTCTTGGATCACCTGTAAGCTCTGCTGACACCTCTACAGAGGGTAGTCCTTCACGGCACCAACCAGTTGCCCTTGGCAAGACATGCTTTGTTCTTACTGTCCCCTCTCAAAGCCCCCAAGCTGAATTCCCAGTGCTGTTTTGTTTTTAGAAAAAATGTCAAGCAGTCACCTGGAGCAAAACCAGATGGAAGAGGCTTGCTTTGAACCAGACATCAGAAGGTTCCCACAGCTCAGCCCACAGGCCATGTGGTCAGTATGGATGTACCTCCTGCAGACCACTGGGTTCTCTTTAGGTCCATTTTAGACTTCTCAAACTGGCAAGGCTTTTTTTCCTTGCAAACTAAAAAAGTCTCTCATACCAATTTATGTAAGAGCACAACACCAATGATTAGTATGTTTTTGTAGCAGGTTTCCAAAAGTCTTGCTGCACAGGGTAGAAACTACTGATCTGGTTCAGGACAAGCTGGACTGAGCACTGTAGAGCACCAGAGCTTGGGCAACAACGCACAGTATCTACTAGGAAGCAAGTTAGACAAGGCAAAGGAGAACTCCACAACTATGCTGACGTGCGTTCTTGGTACAAAGGTACTTCTGTGACTTTTTTACTACACTGCAATGTTAAGAACAGCCTGCGGTTTTCAAAAGCTAAAGATCAATCTTTAAAATGGAGCTCACTGGACTAATATTTTGTCAATTCAACATACATCCCTCTAGCCAATGAATTATTTTTTTCCTTTTATAAGCTTCTTCTGCAGTAGCCAATAGTACAGAGCTATAGATGTGGCTACAAAAAAAAGTGACTTCTGTCTTGTGAGCACTACATAAACTTGTAATTAAACAGTCTTCAAGATTGGGAAAGCTTAAAAAAAAAAGTGTTTAGAAACAAAATAAATGCAAAATTCTAATAAAATGCCATTGGTTTTAACTGCTCCCAGAAGGAAGATCTGCTGAGAGTATTATAGTAGAATTTCTATAGAAGTTACTGACCTGTTAGTAGCTCCTGACCATTAACATGAATTTGTAATGGCAATGCCCAAATTTGAGTAACACAGTAATCCAGTCCTCTCTCTCAAATATTTGTGCCCCTCAGCCAAACCCTAAAACCTCAAAGCCTAAACCAAGAAATTGAATCAAGTTGAATTGCAAAATCCCTTTGCCACCAGGAACTGGTGGTACTTCTGAGCTGCACCAGACACTTAGAAACTTGATGACGGCTAATCTAGGGAAATCTTGACTTGTGGCATCTGAGCCATGATAACTGATGGTTCTATAAGCAGCGGAGTAATTATAACTGTAGCACTGTTCTGCCTTTCAAACTGTGGCAATCAACAGCATTAACTTCTCCACCCCACTGCACCTGGGAGCAATTAGCCACCAGTGTTGTAGTATTACCTCTGCCAGCTGAAATAATGCTGATGTTCCACACTGTTTCGTTAAATCAGAAGGCCCTGAACGGGATGTACTTGAAGAAATCTATGAAGAGAAAAACCAACACAAATAAAGCATTCTTTTATCAGTACCAATTCTTTCATGTTTATGATACAGCTTTTGAATGGTTTTCCCCCCTTCCCAAAATTCATTCATAAGATTATATACTGAAAAAGAAGCGCAGACCTGTGCATGCTGGTATAAATAAAAACCCACTCCAACACTACTCTGGTGGATAACACCACTTTACACTAAAAGATGCTTGCAGATTTGGAGCTTTTCTTGTCAGGACTCCCTTTGAAGAGCACGATGAACTGAAGCACATGCTCTCTCACACAGGAACAGACTCCAGCAGCTAAGCAACAATATACAGGAGCATGCAATCCAGCTGGTGGTGTTTTTGATGGCTTAGTAGGACATTGGATTGCAAAATTTAATTATTTCATTTGATTATCATAGGTTAAGGAGGCTATTCCTTTCAGGCTATGGCATTACCCGTTGGTGTCCTATAGGACTCATATAAAAGAGATGCTATGAACCCAAAGTTAAGTAGGAGCCCTCAAGTCTTTGGTAATCTTTAGTACTCCTCAGAGTAAAAAGAGGCTGTCATGCAAGCAGGTAGCTGATTACCCTCCAGAATCTTTTTCCTGTATCAGGCCATGATCCTCTTCAGTACTTTAGAGTGTTTTGTATCAGTTTTGAGCTGGGCGCAAAGAATTGAACCTTGCAGTTTTCTAAACAAATTTCAAGTATCAGGATTGGCCACTAGTATGAAGAATAAGTTCTATTTTTAAGGACATATCCCATCATCTCTGACCAGGCTTGTGGGTTTCTTATACCTCCTTCTTTAGGCTGCATGAGAAAGTCATGTTACAAGGGACTGGGGAACTAAGTAAAGTATTTCCACCCTTTTGGCTCTCCCTATCCCCACAAACTCAGTTTTCATTGCTCTCAACCAACATGGGCCTACGAAGTTGACTGCAGAATTTGGCCTATCACTGCCATAAAGGAAATAAACAAAAAACAACACTGTCTCTACATCTCCTGGAAGGTGCAGCTCTTCACAGCATCTCCCAAGCTCTGACCATTAGAGCTCAAGCCTCCACATGCTGCTCACAGCCGAGTGCTGTTAGTGCTGTGAAGTGGCCTCCTTGCCATGGTGAGGTGATGCTGCACCCCAGCACTGCCTCCCTTCACTCTCATGCCTCCGCACTGAAGGCTGAAGACAGAGCAAGAGACCCAGCAGAGCTGAACAGCAACAGCCTCCCAGGCTTCAGAATGCAGAGTGGCTGCTCCAACCATACATGGAAACTTAGAAATATTCAGAATTTTTAGAAAATAATTTAACCCCCTTCTGCATTTTACTTTAATCACCATCTGTGAAATACTGTGAATTATCAAAAAGAAAGGGATAGGCAAGAAGCGGGGGGAAAAAAGAAGATAAAATTAGTTAATCCACGTAGCAAAGAGATGAAGGAGGAGCAGAGCAGTGTGGTATGATGAAGAAGACAGGCTCCCATGCACCAAACGCTTGCCATGCCAGCAGCACGGAAACAGTAGTCCAGTCTCCTCCAGCGCACAGCATCTGCAGTTTGGAGTTACAGCAGCATAGCACAGCTGTCTGCCAAATCCACTTGCAAACCTAAGACACCCTTGAGGTGATTATGAACATGGTTTATCTGGGATGCTTCAAACCAGGTCCTGAACTGCTATCTGAAAACTTAAGCTGAGTCTCTCACTTATCATTTATCCAACCACAATCCAAAATTAGAGTTCTCCAAAACTGGGGAAAAAAAGAAGAAAAAAAATCAATAGCACTGATGTCCTACAAGAGCTAGAGACACGGAGGATGTGCTTAGCACATCTGCTGTGTTTTTCCCTGTTTGAATCAGAGCCTTTAACGTCCATTTTGTGTATTAAATCAGACTTGCAAGAATCCATCTGAGCAATCACTGAGAGATTACAGAAACCTGTCCAACATACCAGGTCATGCTGCCAGACTTAGCGTCACTTTTTCTGCCACCTGCAGTACAAACTGTGCACTCCTGTGGACAAGCATCTGTCCTTGCACTAAATTAGGGCTTCACAAGCTTCACAGTCACATCACAACTTCTAATGCTGACTTGTAAAACTCAGGCTGCACTCGGCAACAGCCTTACTCCAGAACAAGCACTACTCAGCCTGCTGTTGTCCTGTTAGAGGCCACATTAAAAACTTCTGGTGTCCCCCAGTAAACACTACTAATCCTTCTGCTGTCCCAGAGCTGCAACAGCCAAATATCCTTATGGATCACTGATCACAGTTAGGTGTAATCACCCTTGCACAGGCACTGCTGGCAGTAGAGCACAGAGCCACAAACTACTACTGCCAGAGACTGCCTGTACAGTAAGGCAGATTTTCTTCCACTCATGTAAGTTCCTATAAAGCCACAGTCTTGCAAGACCATCCATAGAACGAGACACGAAATACTACCATTTCAATGCTTCCAATCTCTGCCTTTTTCCTAAGAGGGACTGACCTCACCAGCAAGAATACAGGGCTAGCTGCAAGTAGATAGGATCCAGAGAATCATTTTCCATACTGAAATAGGATGTGAATTTGAAATAAAAATCTAAAACACCACAACAAAAACCAAGCAAAAAACGTGTAGAAGTAATGTGCTAGCATAGTCCCTTATTTATCTGGAATACAGCATGGATCTTCATCTTTCAACCATCACAAAGAATAGTATTTGCACATCAAACCTCAAAGATTTTTGAGTGAATCATCCATATAAAAGAGGAGACCTCTATATGGATATATTTAAGACTCACAGAGAATTTCTAAGACTTTGGAGAAACCTGACCCAGCATTCTTGATTAGAGCTGACAGCTGCCAATTTCAGAATTTAATATACTGCATCAACTTCCAGCTCTTCATACAGATTCCTGATGACCTCAAAGTCTACTTTTCTTTTCCTGTTCTCAGGCCCCGATTAAGGAATGCTCCTTCCAATCATTATAATGAAAGCTTTATTTTTTTTAATCCTGGTGTCCAGCTCCTCATTAAGAAGAATATTGTTATCTCCTGTCTTTGCTGTTGTCCTGAGCACTGTCTTTATTATAGTTATAAAGCTAATTTTCCTAAAAAGAAGTGTAACTTTCTCTGCTGTCTCTAAGAAAATATGCACATTCACAAGTGTTTAAAAGACTAGGTCCCTGGGACCATAGCCACTGCCTACTTCTCTTGATATTACATTATTGACTAATCTGTGTTTCTGGAAATACCAAATTTGATACTAGAGCAAACCTTAAACAATTCACACTTTTTTTGTGGAAAAGTTATACACATCTTCCCCTTGTGACACTACTGAGTGTAACTTTACCTCTGCCAACTGGAAGAGTGCCGACTTCCCACAGTGCTTTACTGGCTCGGGACTTGGCAACTGGGAAGTATTTGATGAGATCTAGGTTACAAATGAACAGAGGAGAAAATATTTCAGTGCCACACAGGAAAGACAGAAAGGAAGGGAGAAAAAGAGTGGAAAATAAGGGATTAGTTAAATCAGTTACTTTTAGCTCTTTCTGGCAAAAGGCCCTACTTCAGATAGGCAACCCTACCCAAGAAACACTTAACAGATATGTAGAAAACAGGAGAATACAAGCAAACACAGCATTCCTTCCTTAAATTACGCTCATGGATACTCTATGTTTGTACCGTCCACAGCTAATATTCTATCATGCTGTGTGTTTTATATCTGTTTTACGTGACCAAGTGAACAAATCATACCTGTTGCTTAAAAATATGCACTATTAGCTGTTAAGATTAAATAAAATTATCCCAGAAAGCCTGGGCAATATTTCCCATTAATTAGATATAGAAGAGGACCATCTGTCCTCATAGGCAGTTCTTGTTTCACTTTCTTTAATTATAAAAAAGGAAATAAGACCTATGTCTGGAGATCAAATCTAGCCTTCCAAAGAGCTGTTGGCGTGCCAGCACCTGTGATGAGTAAATAACTATCATTACCACTTTAAGGAATTGCTTTTACAGCCAAATTTTTTCAGACCTGCTTTCCAGTGCAGCATTATGAATTCAGAAATGCAAGGATTATTATCTCCAATATGTGACCTTTTTTAGGCATGGCATTACATAGTAGTATTTGACCTGGAAGCCTTGAAAAGCCTTAGGACAAAATCATCAGTGTTTCTGTGGTATCTCCCTCACCACAAAAATCACACTAAGGACCATGATTGGGTAGGTAGTGACAGGACAAAGGCAATCGTTTTAAGCTGAAAGAGGGCAGGTTTACAGCAGATGTTAAGAAAAACTCCTAACTCAGAGGGTGATGAGGCACTGGAACAGGTGGCCCAGAGATGCCCCAACCCTGGAAGTGTTCAGGGCCAGGCTGGATGGGGCTATGAGAAACCTCATCGAGTGGAAGGTGTCCCTGCCCATGGCAGAGGGGCTGGAACGAGATGACCTTTAAGGTCCCTTCCAAGTCAAACCATTCTACGGTTCTGTGATCTTTCAGATGCAAAAATTACCACGTTTGCCCTTCTCCTTGTATTTAATGCTTTCTACTAGGTTATTTGAAGAATTTACCTTTCAGCTAGCTGTCAAAGACTTTATTACACTCCCCACTGCATCCCCCTCCACCAAAATCCAGGACATCCATTTCACTTAAAGCTAGTTAAAATACTCAAATGTGCACTCATAATAATTTTTAATATTAGAATAAAATATTTCAACATCCTAGTTTTGCTTTGAGACAGTTCAGTGAACCTGCTCAGGACCCCACTTGACTAAGTGATCTTGTACACTGCACTTTGCAGGAAGATGGTCTCAACTTTTTAATCTTTCTATCATAACAAATGCTCATCTCAATGATTTTTTTTCAGCACATTATGAATGGCAGAAAAAGGACAGGAAAAAACCCCATACACACTGAATTATAACTTGAAAATGCACAGGCATATCTTGCCTCCTGATGCACAAAATAAGGAAAGAGTAAAGAAATTCTGACAAGACAATAAGTGTTCCTAATAAAATGTGAGATCTTTGTAGTACTAGTAGAAAGAGAGGAAGCTAACATTTCAGATCAGAAAAAAAAAAATCTTTTAAGAGTTAAGAAAACAAACAGGAAGCGACACAAGCGTGTAACTCATTCTGATGAAATTACTGGCCAAATATCAGAAGGGAAGAACTGATCAATCAGCTCTCAGTGAGTTTACAGATCCCATTCCCTGTCTTAAGAAAATCTTCCAGCCTTAATTAGAATAATTAGAACCTCCAGTACTACAACCACAAAGAGCCCCTTACTTACGTAGAGGTTTAACTGGAGGATCATTAGGATCAAGTTACTATCTTTTATTACAATACAGGTGGGATTTTAGCTACTATATTACATTTCAGTCTGCAAAAGAAGCATGGTACTACTTTTTCATCTTCCTCCTAGAACAGGCATTTCATTTCAACACAAACATTTAATAATTTCAGTATGTGGGCAAACAGCAAATACATTCGTCTTTACCTGGGAAGATTACAGCTTTACATATAGGAAAGCTGGAAGAGAAAACACTCACTAGTTCTTACACTCCCAATTTCAAGGCATTTTGACCAAAAGTTTTGGATTCAAACTTTGTTTCATTCCTTTCATTCCTGTTCTGCACAGAAATGAAAAGGGAGCAAACCTTCTCAAAGTGAGTATGTGAGAATGCAGCAGGGACAAAATCATCCTCAGGCATGCTTTTTTCCTCCAATAATAGTAACATGCTGGACTAGCAAAAAAAATTCACCCTCGTTGCCTGCTGCACGTGACTGTTTTGGGGGTTTTTGTTAATTAAATCACCAAGAGAAAAAATTTAGAAAAGCTGCTGAAAGCAAAGCGTTTGGTGGTTTTGGATTTGTTTTATTTTTAAGATGGTTGAACTAGCAATTCTTTTGCTTCCACACCCCAGAAGCCTTTTCTCTAATAATTAACAAGAGTTCAGGTAAGTAAATCCAAGAGGCACTCTTCTTTCCTTTCAAGGAAGCAATCACCACCATCTGTTCACGTTTGCCAAACACACATGCAGTAAGACCAAGAGAGCAAGGGGTCCCATCTGCTCTGCTTCCCTCTCATGGCAAGGAAGGGGACAGCGACCAGCCCCTGTGAGCAGAGAGCCTGCGAACAGCCACCGTCCCAAGGAACACAGCCCACTGCTAAGAAATCACAGCCTATAGAATGCCTTTCCATAAAGGTTCAAATGAGAAAGACAAAAATAGGGCCAAGTACTTGCAAGGTCAGAGCAGCCAAAAGCGTAACCTGACAACAGTCCAAACTTCAAAAAGCTCTTATGAGGATGTCACATCATCTTTGAAGACCTCCAAGGCAGTTGCCTGGGCACCCACAGGACAAAATGAAGTCTTGCTCCCAGGATTTTCATCATCCCTTGTAGCAAGTCACTGGGCAGGCCTCATTAGCCATATCCTGAACAGCTTTAATTGACAACTAGAGCACTTGGGATAGACAACCAGATGAAAGACTAACTGAGGCTGTAAGGACAAAAAGAATCCCATGCTACTCTACACATAACAAGCTGTTTCTGAGTGACAGGGCACTTGTACTCCTGGGGTAAAGGTGTCTGTTTTAAATGACAAACCTACTCAATGGGATCGCTGTCTTCACAAAGAGGCACTCTTACTCACCCCGCTGCACAGGCGGTGAAGAGAAAGGCAACATATGAGGAACACCCAGCCAGAACCAAAACTGAGCTGGGATGGCTGCCAGAAGTCTCCAGGCACATCAGACCAGAGCACACTTCACATTTCTTCACAGGTCTACTTGGCTACTGCTAAAAAAACTACTTTCTCTCCCTCTCTTTTTTCTTTCGTAGCACTGTACATTGCTGACAGCAGCCCACTGCAAACTGCTTGCCATAATTTAGCTCTCTAAATGCAGTAACACGTTCATATAGACAGGATGCAGTAAGAAGTGGCACAGTAAGGAACAGGACTTTTGCCAAATTTGACAAAGACAGCCTGTGCAAATGAAAGCCCTTATAGCTGAAAGAGCACAAGCAGCTTTAATAGCAGGGGAGAAACCTTAAAGAAGTTCTGTAACGTGCTCAATACTTTCCCCTGGAACAACCTAAATGAAATCATCAGGCTGCAAGCTTAGAAAAAAGGCATTTCTCTACTGGTATAGATAAAAAATGATGTTCATCATTGTCATTAAGGTTTCACAGGAAGAACAGCCATGGCCAACAAAGTGGGGTTTTTTAATTTTGGCTTTTTTTTCCTCTTTTCCAGATTTCTGTCTCCTATTTCCAGCCACAGAACAAAATCAACCCCTCCAGACTGTACAAACATTTAAATATTTTTACAAGAAAAAGAGATTAACCCTGACTCTAAAACTGTCCTCAGCAAATCCTAATTAACTTTCTAAGCACCTCTTCTGCCTGACATTTGATGATTCCTATGTGCACTCCAATGTGCCAAATGAGCTCACTCCGCATAGTGGAATGCAACTCAATGCACTGTCACATCTGTATGACAATTTTCAGGTTTGTCATTTTGTTTCTTCAATTAGGAGAGGAAATGATTTTAGGTTCTGTGAAATTCTGAGAGTATGGCTAAACTGGGTTTTATGTGACGATTTAAGAATGTTGTACTAAATGCAGTATGTACTCTGTTCAACTCTACAGATATCCAGAATGACTGTGATTTTTGAAATTAAGCTAGCAGATTCACTTGCAGTATTATTCCAGTACTTTGCAATAAAATTAACAAGAAATGTTCTCCAGTTTGTATATTTTAACTTGGTTTAAAAGTCTGGGTTCAGCACATAGTTTTATCCTGCTCAATTGTACTAATTTTCTCAAAGGAACTTTGCAAATTAACATCTAACTTTCAAAAATGTGGTACATATAAAAACATCTTAATGATTAGAGATATTAGCGGTACTGTATCTTTTACAGGGGTGTTAGTATTCAGATATTTTCTGGCACCTGAATCAGTAAATTGATTTTTCTTCCTTGGCCCTCCTAAGAAAAACACCAAGGCTCATTCTAGCCAAGCTGAAAGCACACAGTAGACAATCAGCTCAACATTTAACAGAATGAAGTGTGTGGTATGTAGCCAGTGTGGTATGTAGCGTGTGTATTCTTTAAACACACAGAATAACAAACAGGGTATCTTTTAATCCCATTATGCCTCTCTGCAATAGCACCAGCTCCAATCCCAGCCTTTCCAGACACACACAAAACGCACCTAATGGCATAACTGATTCTGCAAGCAGTATCAGACTCCCCCAAATGGGCAAGAAGAGTATATGTGTGGAAAGTGAATTCACAGAGGCACATTCAACACATGGGAGAAGAAATTCTTCAAAGCAGCATTTAATGAACTCCAAATCTTCAATTTCTGGAGGACGGCAGATAGGTTACATACTTACGGGTAATTGATAAGTTTGATAAGTCACCACCTAACAGTGCTGTTAAATATTCCTGTAGCTGTTGTGATAAGCTTCCTTTGACCTGCAAGGATTCTTCAAATGATTCCTCCCCTTGAGCAGTCACCATTCTGCACTGCTGCAGCCTCTTCCACAGGCAGTGCATAGTGTCATTTCAGAATGTCTTTTAATTGTTGCTTTCCTAGATGTAAATTAAAAGGCCGTTTGGATAATAAGTCTGCAGTGATCCTTTGGGTATGGAAGGCTAGGTAATGTTCACAAGCCCGGTATCTCATATATGCTACAGCTGGTAGAACTGGCCAACATCGCATCTAATCACCGGTTGTTCACCCCACATTTTCCTAACACAATGCTGTCATGAAGATATACGTCTCCTGACGGGAATTCCTGATAAGACAGGGTGCTTAGCCATTCAGTGACAACTCTTACAGGTTCCTTGCTTCCTCCCATCCTCCCCCACCACATTCAGCCATTATACCTCAGCAAACTGAAACAATGCAGACTCCTCCGTTTGTTTCACTGCCCCCAGGACTCCAGGCTGTGATGTGTTCGAAGAGATCTGTCAGGAAAACAATTAAACAATTATGCTTGTATTACCTAACTCTTCAGTTTCAGTATCACACTTCAATATGCTAAATTTATAATCTGTCATAAACAGACTCCTGGTATCCCACAGTACGAAAACAAGTCCATCATCCTTAGAACAAACAGTATCTGCTTTCCAGGAAACGCGTAACAGGTGATCTGTGAAAAGTAATCTTGAATTATTTTTCACAAGGAAAATCTTTCCTAGGATCAACAAAACAGGCTTTTTGTCAATGGCTTTTATTTTCCTGCAGATATGCCAAAGAAGGGCTAGCAACAAATACTTAACACTGTATTGTATTTCACAGTTCAGTGGAAGACCTGAGACTGCAGAATGGTGGTGATGTTAGAGCACAAATTGCTACTTAGCACAGAAGGAAAGTGTGGACAGGAACACAATGTGTGCAGGCATTTTGAGATACCAGATCTATCCCAGACACTAAGGTAACTGCATTTCATACTGTTTAACTTGTGTCAATTAGTTTTGTTGCAAATGACACCTCTGATTAATGTTACACTTCACTCCAAGTACCAATTATTTTGCCACTGACACACATACCTACCATGCTACTAACATACCATACCACACCACCTAACCTACTGGTTAGGTGCATCCTCACTACAGGCTGTTTAACATCCTTGAAAAATAAGACTAGCTAATTTGCATTTCTAATTACTGATCATCAGTAAGCTAACTTCTAAACCACAAGTTTTAGCAGTGCAGGTGAGCTTGTTTCCTGGTACCCACTGAAATTTGTCTTCAATGGGTAAGGAAAAGCCAGAGGTCAGAAGCCCTTAGCAAGAGCATATCTGGCAGCACATAATTCCTGCCTACTACCACATGGGTCTGGCACTTCCCTCCTTCAGCACTGTAAAATGAACTGAAACAATTAGGTGAGCTGGTATTTGTCTTACTCTTTAAAAGATTCAGCAGTGAAATTCAAGAAACAGACTATTATCAGGAGGAACTATACAATATAAGACATTGCTCTACTGACAGTGTAAGCACACAGAAGCATCTCAGAAATATGGGAAGATGGATGTTGAATCATTACCACCAAAGTATCATAACTGATACTGGAATTAACCAATTCTAAGAAGCCTTTAAGTATTGCTTTTCATTGCTGGCACACCAGGCATTTCCTCTTCCTAACAAGAAAAGCCAGCAGGCTGTTTCAGAGCCTAATTACAGGTTATCTACTTCACTCTGGCCATTACCTTTAATCAGAAATAAAGAATCAGTGCTCCAATTTATTTCTAATACATTTGAAGGACCCAAATCTTAAGCTGGAACTCAAGGGCTTGTGCACTGATGTTAAAACAAACCAACTGAAAAAAAGGTCCCATTTACTCTGTGCTAGGATTGCAATGTATCTGCCCCAGAAGTGATGATCTTTTAGGGAGGAATATGAAGGTGCACAAGGACGGGTACTAAAGACACACAAGTTAGATTCATAGCTGTTGTGAATACAGGTAATAAAAAGCCCCTACTACGACAAAATTTCTTTCCATACACATTTACTTAAAAACTACCCAGTGTCCTGTAAAATCAATGTCTATACAAGTAAATATTTCTGTGTCATTTATTATGACTATTTCAAAAGCTGGAACAATACCAACAAACAAGTGATGCTTGCAGAGGGCCAGAGTTCCTTGCAATCTCATTTTTGTCATTTTCTATCAATGAAACCCATTAAGACTTGGATGAAACCATATACGTCGAAGAAAAAGAACAACAACGCACACTACAGCTGCATTTCTAGCAATAACTGGAGTATGTTGACAAAAACATTGTACATTGCAAAGTTAAAGCACAGTTGCATAGAGCTGTTTGGTGGTTATACAAGAAAATTTTGGAAATTTAAGAACTACAATTATTTTTGACAGAGCTGATGACTAAAGCAGCCACAATAGATTAGAAACATAATGTAACATCCAAATACACATTAAAACCTTAGTTAATAAGGCTCTAGTTTAGAACTCAGTGCAGGAATGACATATCTCCAAATTACAGCTTAAACCACAGCTCCATTATTGCCCTTGGATTTCTGCCATGGCCCTAAACACTCCTGCACTTCAAGTCTGACCAATCTGATAAATGATTCAACGGCATAAACCCAAAAATGAGGGAACGAATAAAAGTATCAATTTTAGTTAAAGACATTTGATTTTTCTTTCAGCTGGACATCAGATGCTTCTTAAAAGGAAACACTTGGAAAGAAAACCTTTTTTAAAGAAACTCACCTCTGCAAACTGAAACAATGATGACTTCTGACAGGCTTCTGTAGAATTAGTTGCATCAGACTGGCAAGTACTGGAAGAAACCTGAAACAAGGAGTGTGCAGAGTAAGACCTCAAAGGTGCTTCTCTCAAGCTAAAAACAACAGTGAGCAAAACAAACCATTTAAGAGAAGAAGGACAAGCTAGTATTTCACAGACCTGGAAAGATTAAATCATATTAATAGATGAAAACATAGTTTAGCACCCATTATAATGCATTTGAAAACTGTCTTAGAAGAAAGACCACAAAAATAGCAGGTTTTTTTTTTTTTTCTCTTTTACAATTCTGACCTTGTCAGAATAGTTTTATGCAACAGAATACTCAACGGATTATACTGGACTATGCACACAACTATCTAGTATTGGTGGTGCTATCAACACTGCTCTATCTGTATTTCATGCTATCATTCTGAGTAAGATTACTTAGAAGGTTAAAAGTAATTTTGAAGACAGAGTTGCTGACAGGAATACTTACTAGAAAAATAATTTCCAATCATAACAGCATGAAAATAAGTAGATAAGGGTGGCACAAGCCTAAAATTTCTCAAGTCATGTACCTAAACATACATTTTAGGGGTGCTTTTGAGAAGCAGTGCAAGAAAGTCATTATACCTGAAAACAAAATACAAAGAATTGACTGTTCAAAACCAAAAGCCTTATTTGAATTAAATCAGATCTTAGCCATGGTATTCTTATTAACTAGAAATGTGCTAATCAAGCATTATTCTGTAAAGGAATTCTATCAAATATGATAGATTCATTAAGTGTCATATTTGAGTGTAAAAGATTTACATGTGTAACTCCCATGAGACTGAGGTATTGTTAGTATAAAATAAGGTATGTAACATGGGTAGTAAGAAACAGAAAAAAAGGACGGAGGCTTTGTAAGATCTTAGAAAAAATAACTGGATGGAAATTTTTTCCCTTACAACTTTTTTCCCCCTGAAATTTCAGTTTATTTAAAAGATTAAAATAATAAATGTGGGGCTTTTTCTTATCCATTACCTAAACAAGTATATCAACAGCTTTTATTGGTGAAAGCACACCTGAGATTTAGCTACTGACTGCACCTGCTGTGAGTAAGCCTAAAGCCCCACAACACACGCAGGCCTACAGCACATGAAGCTTGCCCTGCTGCTCCTGCTGCTGTTTGTCTGAGATCCTAAAGCACTGCAAAAGCAACAGCAGCATTTGATTTCAGGAATCTGCTACCCACGCTCTCCTGGAAACACTAAATCCAAGTGTAGCAACCCACAGGTCAAGGGGAAATGTACCAACATGACAATTTGCTTACATATACAAACAAACTTGTTTCTTCCCTGCCATAAAACCGAGCAGCAACAGTGACTCTTGTGATCTGTATTTCCCTTGTATTTATTAAACACTGAGCAGGATGTTTTATCACTGTACTATGGGAGTACAGCAACCCAAAGGGCCACAAAGAATGTATTTTTAATGTCTATCTTTTGCCTTTTCAATAGGTTGTACTACTGTTTTCACTGATGTAATGTTTATTACTGACTTTTATCATGTTTCTGTACAATCCGTTTAAGATGTCTGTGCCTCAGCAGTAGTCTGGACTGTACCAGGAAAGCATCTTGCTGCTGTTGAGTGACCCATCTCTGAAGGTCTGAGACTCTGCAGAGGTGTAGAATATGTAAGGTTGCTGCTGGCATGTCTGAGCACTCATTTGGTTATTTTAGGCCACTGCACTGGTGGGATTCTTAAAGGAATAACCAAATTTTGGACTTGGTTTCCCATCTAACTTAAATTTTCTGCAGTTCAACCAGCTGCCTTATACAGCTTAGTCTGCAGTGTCTACTGAAGAAGTTTGTAAGTGGAGCATTTCCACTGCAGCACAGAAAAGGGCACTACTTTGCTTAGAGAAGCCATGTGGAAGCTCCCTGCCACCAAATTGGGGCTGTGCACACCTGAACTCTGCCCACCTGCCAGAACGAGACCGTGACTTCCCAGCTCCCTTGCCTATCTAGGCGCACATCCACACGGTTGTGTCAACACAAGCCTGAGCTGGCACGGCACAAAGCAGCTCTGAGTTCAGAGCCATTAACCCCCGGAGCACCATGCTGGAGTGGCAGTGCCCTTCCAAGACGGGCTATCCCGGCTCAGCCCCCACAACACAAGTGCTGTCAGACACTCAGGATGAGCTTTCTTGCTGCCTCGGAGCCCATGTGCTGGGGGCTGGGCACAGCTTGTACACCTGGCAGTACAAGAACCACCTGCTGTGGGAGGTGTGAAGCTCAGTTTTCTAGTTTTGTGTGTAGAGAACAGACTGCTGGTGCTCAGTAACTCAGTGGAGATTTTGTGGTTGGAACCACTATGCTTTTCCTATCAATTCCTGCTACTCTTTAAAAAGTTAATGCTGTTGCCTTTACTTGACAGAGCACTAATTTGAGCTTGTTTCTTCTACTCTGCTGCTCCCCAAACATTCTTGACCTGTGGGAAACTTATTATCTCCAGGACTTCTAACCTTTGCCAAGCTGAACCTGATCAAAGTATTAAAATAATTACGAGGGGGAACAGATGCACAGATTGTGCCATTTTATACATCTCATTTCCTGCTCTAATAAACGTCCTCAACACCCCATTTCTTCTCTTTCCTCCTCCCAGTCTTCCCTCAAGCTGCACATAGACATTTTTCACTTCTGATTCACACTGCACAGACCCCACATGACATGCAAGATAAGCTTTTGTTCTCAAAAAGAAGGAAACCACAAGGATAAAATCCCTGTGGCCTTCCTTTCCCTGCAGGTTACCATAACCTGCTCTAAAACGATCACACCGAACAAAAGTGGAGGAAAACCCCTGGGACAGCCTCACTCTGACTGGTGTGAGGCAACAGCGCTGCTAGACAGACAGGCTTTGGATGACGCCACGGATTTCGATATTTCTGGGCAGTAACCTACAGAGAGCCCACTAGGTGCTGCTGTGAGGCAAGGAAAGGGCCTGACGGACAACTAAGGCAGATGTGCAGGGAGGCAAACGGGCAAGCAAGGAGCGCTGCTCACCCAGCTTCAGCCTTGCTGCCAGCAACCTGTGGCAAGGACCAGGCTTTGCCTGGCCACAGCCACAGCAGCTGGAGCAGACCCGTCCAGCATCTCTGCTCGGGTGTTCAATACAATATGCTCATACACCACTGTCTTGTGTAACTGATGAAAGCATCCAAAATGCAGGGGGAACGGCATATCCAAGTCTTTTGTCAACTACCTGTAAAGTCTGTAGCTTCTCTTGCCAATCTGCTTAATAACTCCAGCTGCTGCCTAGAAATCAGTCACCTTCCAACACTGAATTCTGTTATCAGAAAAGAAACTCTCTAGTCCATTGCAAAAATCTGCAAAATTAGACACCTATTGGCAACATACAGAGATGACAACTGAAGCCTCAAAACAATTTTGTAATATCCCTGTTGTGCCTCTTCCCATCCTCCTGCTGGCAGGTCACTTGGTTACCTGACATCTGGGCTTCCAACAACTTGAAGATTAAACACCTCACTTGAAAAACCCCTATCCATTCCTTTAGCATACACTTGGCAGAACATCAGCAGGTGTTGAATACGTTTCACTGGGATTAGCAGACCTCTAAGTACAGTGTCCTCAACTGCTGAGCAAAACTGTGCCAGTGCTGCCTTCCCCTTCATTAACAACTTTAAAACTGTAAGATTGTGTAAGATCTATGCTTACAAGGCCACCCGAGCCTGCATAATCATACATATGCACTGCAGTCAATCTGCATGTCGACAGGTCTGTGTCTGGGAGACCCCCAGTTCAAGAACCACATATGTGCACATGTATTTTAAGAATATATGCACACTTTAATGATAATGCAGACTACGTGATATAATTTAGAGCATTCTTTAAAAAATGACACTCTGTCCTTTTTTTTAAAATAGAAATGCCAAGGCTTCAGCTGTGCAACATGTATTCATATACTTATGTGCATACAAAAACAATACATACATTCTCCATCATAAAGCAACTTCTGAACCTCTTCACTAACCATACCTCAGCAGTTACCTTAGTACACCATAAGTCTCTCTCATATGGATACCAACTCTAATGCAACACAACTGACTCCTCTCCACTGAAGAGGAAAGCACCTTCCTAACTCTACAATGAATTCTCGTGCTGCTTTTGAGCCTGTCGTACTACCTCTTAGCATGTTCTGCTAATCTCCCAGACGTTGGTTTAAGTGTGAGACCATAAGCGTGGAAATACAACCATAGATTCTCCTAAAAGCCTGCAAAGATGACCATCTTACATCTCGTACACCTGTGCCCGAGCGTGGGAAGACAGAAGAGCTGTTGAGTTATTCAATTCTAAATAGGTTTAGGATCATTACTGCATTTGGGAAACACATGCCTAAGAAATATTTGTTCCGTATCTATTCACCACTGAAACATAAGAAAATAAAGAAAAATGGAAGACACACTAGGGCTGCCACACAAAAGAAAGTGAGAAAGTCTCCCAGCACCTGGACACACAGCTGGAGACTTAACTCCTGCTAACATGCAATGAGGAAGACTGAACTTTGTTCATTTGGGTCCCTTTAAGAATACAAATCACCTCGATGGATCTGGAAGAGATATTTAACAAAGAGGACCCTCAAAAACAATCAGAGATGTGCAATTTCCTGAGAAAGTGCTCTGTCCCTTAACCACTTGTCAGATAGGGTAGGACAACTAAAATACGGTAACTCACTAGTAAGTCCGGGCTAAGTTATGGCCCATCAAGATTCTAAGAACAGCCAAAAAATTCCCCAACTAGTTTTGTCTGGGCTGTATTTATGACAATTATTTTGCTCTACATTTTTGGGGAAAGCAGATTACACAGCTTGCTTCTTTGATGTGGAGGGCCAGGTTTCAAAAGAAGACTACAGGGTCAGAAGAGTAGAGTGTAGTTTATACATAAAGTGAATATTTCATCACAAGTCATATTGCACACTTCTATCAGAAAAAACAGGATTTATGTAGGCACATGGGAAGCATGTCTTTTGCTCAAAATAATAAAGTTCTGATCTAAAGAGCTTTCACCTACTAAAACGACGACACAACATGCTTTTTGATGTGACTCTAAATATACATGTAGATTTCATTCCTATACTGCCATCTGAAATCATACTCTTGAGGCACTTGTAAAATCAAGACACCTCAGCTCTCAAGGTCATAGCGAAGACCTCTTTTAAAGAAATGTAGGATCAGTAACTACAATATACCTTCCCTCACATTTAAACGTAACAGCATAGTAAAAGCAGCTTCTATGCTCCAAGCTGAGAGATTACAAGTTTGAGAAGTACAGGACAGTAAAATTTTAGCACAAAATAATGTATTTCTTTTCAATTCTCTGTCCACTTTGCATGAGTGTTTCTTATTTTCATGCTGCAGCACAGAACGCCAGTACTCACACAGCACAAAAACTTCCATGGCTAAAACTGGTGTGCAAAGAATCGAGGAGTCTTGACAGTACAGGAGCAATACATCTCAACACCAGACATATAGATTAAGTTAATTATTGCTTTTCCTCCCAATAACAACAACAACAACAAAAGAGAGCTCTTTGCTAGAGCTACAGATTTATGGCAGTGACTACTTATTATACCCAACAAAGAAGCTGCCTTTTGAACAATTTTCAAAGTTTGCCTGAAAAACAGATGATATTAATAATCAAAGAAAGACCAGAGATATGCATTAGGGGAGATATGCACAAACACTTACTAGACTCCTCTGTAAAAATATAAAACACGTTTGTGATGGCAACTGAACTACAAACTTCTTTTTAGACATAAGGGTTTAGAGAATAAGAGTAGATTGCAATACTTCAATTACCTGTTAGCACTTGCATGGTTTCAGAATGCATATACAGTGATGCTGACTTTGTAGGAAATTATTTATTTACGTGTTAGTGCAAAGGCCAGTTATAAGATGCACTGCACAAGCATGTAAAATCCTTGCCCAAAAAAGGTTGCAAACCACCTGTCTGTTAACACAGTCACTGTATTTCAACTCTTCTACCTCTGACAATGTCTCTTCATGGGGCAGGCTTGACTGGTGTGATCAAATATCAGCGGAGTTAATACTGAACTGTGCCCAACCTCTACATTCACAGTTGGGATACAGGACTCACACTTCATTCCCAGCTGAGGTTACCTGAGATGTGTCCTAACTTTCCTTCCTCACTGGTCAAATATTCCTCTTACAAGCCCTTTAAACTGACAACTCATGTTAAGGGAGAGAAGAGAGTTCCTTACCTCTTGTGCAGTAAGTGCATGTTCCCCTGCTAGAAGCAGCATACTCAGGCCTCCCATTTGTGTAGGATCTGTTAAAAGAGTAAAACCAAGTCTTAGGTTGATTCATTTGCTTATTTAAAAAACCTACCACTTGCACCACTAAAGCCCCAGAAGACTACTTGTCACAGACACTCTCAGCAAGCTGCCATAAAAGGCAGTTGAAGAGAATCACAAATAACCATTTCTGTACCCTCTGGGAAGGCTTTCAAAGCTGTTTGAAGGATTTAATTGGATTTGTGTGCTTAACACTCCATTGCATGGATTTACAATTTTATTGCCAAAGGTTTTATGTACTACAGAGATGAATATCTTTAAAACAGCAACTGTAATGATCTCATACATAAATATACACAAAGATGCTCTAATAATGCACAGGTTTCTAAGGCAGTGGATGCTCCTACCAAGGGAGTGGGTTCTTCCTTGGCAACTGAACAAATAAAAAGATCGAATAAAACAACACGATCAAGATCTGAAGCAAAATTTCTATTTTCATTTGTCTTTAATTTAGAGCTGTATTTAGTGGTGAAAAGTGCCAGCCTGACAGCTCTGAAGCATGAAGCCAGAACAGCACAAGCACTGGCCAGGCAAGCTGCTTGCCAACTTGTTGCCCCGCCAATACAATATATAATTGAGGAATGCAAAATTGAGATATAAATGTTCTTTCTCCAAGTATTTGATACTGACAGCTTTTCCCCTCCAGCCTTCCTGCACCTCAGGAGCTCAGAAAAACAAGAAGTGAAAGCAATAAACTCTGACACTGCATTAGTCATGGAGTAGCTTTTCCACTCAGAACAGTGGTTGCTCTTCATCACTATGAAGACTAATTGTCTGGTTTTGGGGGAATGCCTTGGAAGCAATGCAGGCGCCTGATTTAACAGTGTCACGTAGAGAGAAGGAGACAGACAGTGGCCAAATGTCTCATACAACAGCCACAATGTGAGTGGAATTTTTTGATCTTTTCAGCTGACATGGGCCAAACCTGTACCTGTAAACCTCCAAACAGTTTAGTGCTACAGATGATCACGGTCCAATTCAAGGGAATACTCATCGATGCTGTTTAATGCAATACCACAGATGCTGCCCAAAGTTTTCCTGCACACAGCATCTCTCACTGACATTCACAAGGTTTTTTCAGTAGTCTTTTAGAAGGGCATTAACTAGAAGCAGAGAAAAACAATGCAAATAAACCAGGCTCATTCACTACCTCATGGATAGAAGAGGGGCTTATTATTAAATAGCATGAAAGAGGCATCCTAAATAGCATCCAACTTCAAACCCAATATCCAACTGGAATTAACTTTTTCCTTCACCATAATAAATACATAGAAGGCATGTGGGGGGCTTGGTTTTGTTTTTAAGAAGTTTGTCTTTTTAAATAAAAAAGGAAAAAAAAAATCACACTTCTATGAAGACACAAGGCACTACCAAAAGTGTAGGATCCAGTAACAAGAAGAGACACAGAAAATGTAAAGGGCCAGTAAGTATCTAAGCACAGTTGGTAAGTGAAGTGATCCTGTCAGCAACAGCACTTTTTGCCATCCAAGTAGTTGATGAGAAACCATTCAGTCCTTCAAATCAAAAGACATCAGAGCAATTAGGAAGTGAAAAGTGAACATGTATCTTGAATGATAATGCTTGAGCAAGCAGTTAATTTGGAGGAATGAGAGACTGGAAGAGATCTCCAGGCCCACCATAAACCTACTGAGCCACATATTAAACAGTAACGCCTTGGCTGGTTGCTTTCTACCTTCTTTACTCCCTTTGGAAGATGTTTGCAGGATCCAAATCTTCTAAGCATTAAGGGCTTTTTTCCAGTTTTTAGCTTAAATATACTCAGGGCCAGGTAGTACATGTGTTTTCTGGTACTCGCACCTTTATGATTAGTAACGGTTTCCCTAAATGGTATCTCCCTTTTCTGCATTTAAGGACTCGTCCTACTCTTCTTCCACTTGTTTTCCTGGTCTAAACAATTCAAGATCTCCCAATGCCATCAAGCACATCCATCTCCCTCATTCCAGCAATTCCTAAAGCTCTCCTCTGCAGTTATCCAAGGTGGAGTTCATCTTTCTTGTATATGGATGACCAGCAGGGCAACCACATCAGATGAGGGGCTTCCTGCAAACACTTTGCCTGACAAACTGCAGTATAGCACTTTCTTATGCCCACGTCACTCTGATGACTCCCAGCTGCTCTTCTGTGCTTTATTTTAGTTACCTGTTGGTCCTTTCCCCCCTCCCAGTTTTGGCCATCTTAAGAATACCCTGTTTATGACTGTAAAACTCTTGCACTTCTTCTAAACATCTTCTTTGTAGTTTTGGCTTTCTGCATTTCAAGTAAGTAGCTTATCATAAGGGGACAAAGATAGAAGTGTGGTTTAGTGTTTTTCTCCCCAAGTAAGCAAATACTTAAACTGTTTTTTTAAATATAAAAATTAAGAGGAAGGAAAAAATGACAGATAAATGAGAAATAAAAGTTTAATGTGATGCTTAAACAACTTCAACACTTATGCTGCAGCTGTAGCAGAGGGTTGGTGCTTAGATGTCTGCTCATGATAAAAACAAAAATCCTTCCATTAAGGTTTCCAATTACAAAATAACTTCACCTAAGGGAAGACAAAATGTACACATCCAAACACTGCCATATGCTTATAGTGCCTTCTCAGCACAATAATGTTTCTCTTCTGGCACTAGGAGCTTACTGGTATGAAGAAGAATTTTAAGCGGTATTTTACAGAATTTATTCTTAAATCAACAGTACTGGGAACATAGCACACACATTTGACTTGCAGAATGGAGGCGATTCGTGACTTTCTCAACAGCTTTTAATATTGATGAAACTTAAAACCATTTCTGTCTGAGAATGACATACTTTGTTAGTACTGGGCTGGTTACAGACTCAGCAGGCTGGCTTGTTCATCATCACCATTTCTCAGTCAGAGGAAACAACAAACTGAAGAAGTACTAAGCAGGAAGAAGGCCAGCAGGAACCAGCTTCAACTAACTTTTACCTGGGTGCATAATTAAGCTTCTTCCTGAAAAACAAAAACTGCATTTCTATAGGAATATAGCCCACTCTAGAAGTGTCTTTCTTCCACCCTTTGCCTCACTAAGAAGCATTTTGGCATGGATGGTTTTCTTCTGAAGCAAAAATATGCAAGTACTGGGAATCTCACACATTTGTATGGCAAAGCTGTTGCAAACAGCAGTTGTCTTTGCCCTACACCCTACACAAGTGAGCCATGTGATGAGAAAAACATGCTCAATTACAGCTTCCAGGCTGGATGATCAAGGACACCATTAGTAGGTCTGCAGGTGAGAAGCCCAATGCTGGTGCCACACCTCAGCTTCTTGACATAGTGGTAGGTCAGCATGAACGACTTAAACGTGGAATGGTTATTCTTGTAAAGCCACAAAATAAAGGACAGAAACAGCCTGTGTGAGACTTAGAAAAACAAAGTAATATCTTACTTTCTACATATCAGATTTTCTGAAATAAAACGTAATATACAAAAAGCAATCAAGACATGATTAGCAACAACTGACAAATGAAACAGATTTCCTGGCG
This sequence comes from Eulacestoma nigropectus, assembly GCA_013397775.1. Classification (NCBI taxonomy): domain Eukaryota; kingdom Metazoa; phylum Chordata; class Aves; order Passeriformes; genus Eulacestoma; species Eulacestoma nigropectus. The sequence goes on from VZTE01003928.1 coordinate 381,878, forward strand.
TGTTTCTGGACTCATATAAACCCTATCCTGAGAAAGTTACCTGCCTTGAAGATACAAGAGAATCAGTGGAATTTCAAAGGTAGAAGTGTTTTTGAGATGGTTCAGCTACATTTCAGTTCATCAGCTAGTATACAGCCTGGATTTTAAAGAGATTGTACGGGGTAGAAGAGTGAGAGTTGAACTGAACTATCATGGGAAGTCAAGCAAAGAGGAGCACAATAAACATTATTTAGCACAAACTGGTCTATAGCTGACAAAGCACTAATCCATTTGGCATGGCACACTTGTCATGATGTGGATGCTGCTAACATCTCTATCAGAAGCTGTCATCATTTTATGAGCTATTCTTACACCCAAGATATTGCCAGCCTCCACTGGCATGAGGACTGGAGCAAGATCCTTATGAATTACTATGCTCATCGACTCAGCCTGCATAAAAAAAATAAAGTAAAAACTATCACAGGTAGCACAAAAGGACCTTCTTCAGAAATGAAAGGCTCTATAGATAAAACACTGGATTACTTTCTAATTAATTTTTAATTTCTCTGTCCCCTACTCTGACAGGTGTTGATTCAAGACCTCTGTACTCAAAAACTCGACATTAGGATAGCCCAACAGGAGCACTGGGGGCTGGATGAGAAGTAGATCAAGGCTTGTTACTTGTTCTTTGTGTTAAGTCAACAAATATTTAAGGAGCATAGAAATGACTCCTCTAAAAGCAAAAGCAGAATGGTCTGAAGGGGCTTGTGATTTTTTGAACTGGTCTCCCACATACCGGAACTATGCAGCATGAAAAACTTTTTTTTGATCCCATTTCACAGTTAAGAGCCAGAAGGAATATTTTTTCTACCTTGACTTTGAGGTTCCTAAGCTGCGAGTATTTAACATTATTGTCCCTGTATTTCAAGGTCATGATTACAACAGTTCTGCTATTTATGGATATCAGTGAGAGATTATCTGCTTTTCACCAGTTCAGGCACTCCACCTACACTTCTTCACATATTTCTTTTTTTTTTTTTTCCAAATGTTTAGAAGTTTCGAATTCACTTCTCCAAGATATAATGGGCAAAAGAGTACATTTAAGTGCAATTAAATTATGCTTCCCTTGATTTAAATACAAAAAAGTTAACCCCACTGGTACATTAATCTACAAGAATATTAACATATCCAACTTCAGAGACACCCATAAATTATTTTTGCAAATAGTAAATTACTAAACAGAGTACAACTTTCTATGACAGAGAAAGAGAATGCACACGATCAGCACTTTCCTTTTTGACCAGAGAATGTAAGTCTCTAACAGCAGGTAAGCGGGAATCAAAAATCAATCAAATCTGAGCCCTACATGGGGTATGAGTTAGGATACCTCATATCTAGACTTGACTCTTGAAAATAAATCATGCACTACAGAAAATTTTAGAAAGTTGTTACAGAGAGGTTTAACTACAGTTGTGGCAACTTAATCTGGGACACTACAGTACCATGTGCAGTGAAGAAAACTGGTATGCCAGTTCAATTTCAATACCACATACCCAGACAAAATGAGGATGCTACAGCTGAGTAACACGGATGGAAATCTCACCTGCCATCCCAAAGTTAAGTTGTGGCATTTCTTCACTTTTGGTTACTTTCCTTGGGCTCGGTAAGTCTTTTGCAGAGTCTGATGCAATGGCCCATAGCTTTTTCCTGTTTGTAACACTGGATGCCTGGGTTTTCACAGGTTTGTTGGTTGTGGGGCACCACTTGTACCCTGGGTTTGCTTTCATAAATGCATCTTTGTACTAGGAAAGAAAACAAAAATTATCATTCATGACATTATACTCTACACAGGGCAACAGATCACACTGCATGTAAGAGGATTTAATAGAGTAACTAATCCTTAAATATCTTGATTTTTTAACAGTTAAATCACATGCTTAGAATCCAACCACCAACACAATTTGCTAAGAAATATTAAGATAAGTAGACTTGTATCTAAAAAAGTGGGTTTTCTCTTTCCTCTCCTGCAGGTCTATTACCCAGAGCAGGCTGAAGTTCTGATCCTGCAAACTGCTCCCCAGTATGTGTATGCTCATGCTCTGAGAGACAAGATGCTTGAATTCTTTCACAGGTTTACTTCCTAGTTTGAATTAAATAAAAGCACACATTTAGCAATAAATGCAGCATGATGCCTTACCTTGCACTCATTCTTCTCTAACAGTTCTGTATTTTATAATATTTGAGTATAGGCTTTCCCAAACCAGACACCGAAAACAAATCACAACCAGTATAATGTCATATTCAGTATCTTGTGGTACACTATCCCAGTGCTCCTTCCAAAATGTACCATGCTGTATGGCTGCATAAAACAAACTGTGACCATTTAAAACATTCTTTGGCCTTGAGCACCCAGCACACATTTCAGTTGTTTGCTGTGTTCTCGGTATGAGGCAGCAAAACAAAGGAAGCCAAACTACACAGGGGGGTGGGGGAAAGGGTCTGGATCCCACAGTTTGTAAGGTGGGGAAAAGGACCAGGATCTGTTTTATTCACAAAACAAAACACCAACGTTTTCCAAGAACCTTACTGCCCACATTAAACCAAGATTTTTGAATGTTAACAGTAACAGAAAGACTGTGTTTCAGTATTTTACATGTGTTGCTATGCAAGGTTGAGAACTGGCAAATCAGAGGAACATGCCACACATTCCAGCTGCAGATGTTTGCCTAACAACTGATAGGGCTGTACAGCACTAGCTGCTGTGGCAGCCTACCCAGCAAGTACCAGCGCTCACCGCAGGGAGAAGGAACCCAACACCCCTTTACGACTGGGTAGCTCTCGATGGCAGCAAACGACCGAAAGAGCAGCTTTGTGCTTGGAAGTACATGGCAGGGCAGATGCAGGAAGTCTGTTCTGTGATTACACGTTCCCACCTACACAGCTGTCATCAGCCCCAGTCATGGCACAGAGAAGCACCTATGTTTCATGCACATGCATGCACAGAAACACAGAAAGGAAAAAAAATCCCTTGGGCATCAAATACGGAAACAGCACTGAAAGCCTTGTCCTCTGCTAGAGCCACTACAGTGTTTTACCAGCTCAACACTCTGCCTTGTGGCAGGGTCACCACTGCACGTGCATTGCTCTCTTTCATTTCCATCTTCCCCTTTTGAGCTGGCGCTTGCTACCTCCAGACCGTAGCACAGATAAAAACATTTCGGTTTACAAGAAACACAGCACTGCGTGAACCCTGCTGTGTGAAGTCCTGTATTTATAGAAATGGCTATAAATAATAAAAATCTGCAGGGATCGCTGACCCACATACACACTGTATTTTCTGAATAGGCTGTATGTATTAAATCTGCAAAGTAAGGACTGCGACACCGCTCACCTCACTCCTTTTCCCTTTCCCTCAGTTTGCTTTGGGAGCTCAGTACACCACAAAAATAGCCTGGTGGAGGGAAGGGATAGGAAGGGGAGGGTAAGGGAAGAGGAGGAAAGGAAACACACGACGAAGCAGCTTTGCCTTCCATTGTTAAAGCCACAGCCCACTCACAAATCATGTTTCCAGCCTGCAGAGTGAAAAGCACGGAGTCGCTAGCAATGAGCTACATAAGCTCTTCGTATCAGCAATGCTGCTTTCAGTAATTGAATTATTCTACTGAGTAATTTGACAAGCCGACAGGCTGCTCATCAAATGAGAACTACAATGCAAGCCATTTGTGAGACGAGGCTGCAATAAGCTTTGAATCAGTTTTCAACGAGAGCAATTCAAGCGAGCTGATGTATTAATGTCCTTTTTTTTCCTCTGCAAAGCCAAGAAGCGAACATTAACTGCAGTTTCTGAAGGGAAGGGAGCAAACTGAGGGAGGACAACTCATTGGAACTGTTCAGTTTCAACACATAAGATAAATGAAAAGAAAATTAAAGAAGTTAAACAATGGCCAAGAAGCACTTTCTATAAATGCATACAAGGTGATCCAATGCATACAATGATCCAAATATCAAAAAGCCTTTCATTATTGATTTTTGTGACTACTAGACTAAGGCCTAAAACAAACAGATGGATTTTGCTTACTAGGTCATGAGAAGATAACTTAAATGAGCTACACAGTAAAAAGAAAAGGTCAAAGACAATAGTGGAGTTTACTGTTTTCCTCCCTTTGACCAATTGTGCAATAAAGCAACTTAATACAGCCAGTCTAAGCAGATGTCTGAAATTGATTAAAAAAACCCCAAAACACACCCCAAAACCAACTAAAGAAAACCATAAAAAACCCAACCCAAACGTAAGTACCTAACCTGGAATGTAAAGACACCACCTTGCTTTCCACAACAAATGGCAGGGACTGCCCAGCAGGGTCGTGTCCCAAAGTTCCAGGTAAGAAATAGAACAAGATGTGTTTGTGGGATTGGTCTGATGCTTTATTTCTGTTTTGTGAAAGCCTGGAGTATGTCGTGTTACGCAGCGGGACCAGTGTGCCACTTCAGAACTGAGGTTAAAATTCCCCGAGTTGCTTCCATCACCAAATAAAAAAAGATTTACTTTCTCTAGTTGTGGTAGGAACAGGAGCTCACAAGTGGATTCCAGCTACACCTCAGGCTAGCTGTTAGCATGTGCTTAACTTTAAATGTATGCTATTAAATGTCACATGAATCCCAGAGATCTAACATTAAAAACAAATTCCACAGAAAATACAACACTCCATTTTTCACTCCTGAAGGATGCAGGGCTTGCATTACACACGTTACAGTCCATACATCAGCCAGTGGACTTGCCAAACTCCAGCCAGCAAGCCGGGACATTTGTCCCCTCCTACTCTGAGGCAGCTGCCAAAGCAGTGGCATCACAAGGCCACCAAGCTCCCAGTCTGGCTGACTGGACCTGAGACACCACTGGCCAAGGACCAGCAGGGAGAGGTGTTCACAGCTCGGCCACTGAATGGCACCAGAACACAAGAGGTTGTTAAAGACCTCTGAAATCACTGAGTCCAACCTACAGACGAACAAACCTTGCCAGCTACACCATGGAACTCAGTGCCATGTCCAGTCTTTCCTTAAACACCTCCAGGGATGGTGACTCCACCACCTCAAGGGGCAGTCCACTCCAATGTCTAATCAAATTTATCAGGCTGCTCCCTACAGGAAACAATCCTGACTGCCTGGATCTTGCTGATGCTATGATAGCTATGATAAGATATATTTTAAATGCTATACATTTAAAAATGAAGTGTCTTCTAGCAAGGGAATAGGGCTTGAACAATAACAATCTCACCAGATACTTTCTAAAGCAGCTGAACACTCCCAGTAAATCCTGTAAGAGTTAACAGAAGAACACTACCCTTATTACTGAAGTAAATAAAAATGCTGGTGCATATTTATGAGTGGCCAAATTAATTTCCCTCAGTGAAGGAAAATGCTAAAAAGTTCAGCAACACTTCTGGTTCCTTTTTGAGTATTTATCAGGTACAGGGCTTATATCCTAGGGAGTGAAACTTTCAAATTTAAGCTGATCTAGGAAGTCTGCAGGATAGAAATAGAAAGCCTACTCATAAAGGTAACACCAGCAAAAGCAGACATCAAGCTCTGCAGGTGCAGCACCAGGTCTCCAGGGCAGTTGTTGCTAGAAGAGACCATAAACCACAAGACTGAAAATAAAGGGAGTGTGGGGCCAGTCTCTCCAGATAATTAAGGCACCCCAAGGTGCAGACAGGTACATAATGTGATTTTCCAAAGTGCCTGAATGATCTAGAGACCTGATGATCCTCTCAGTGGGAGTCAGGGACAGATGTCCAGTCTACTAGGGAACTTCTCATAATTCCAGCTGGCAAAAAGTCTGGGTGCCTCACTATCTTCCAAAATGCTAGCTCTTGCATACAGATAGACATATGTAAATAAATATACAAATGCATTGACTTGCATAGTGCTGAGATAATATTACTGCTAGTAGTAAGCAGGTTAGAAACCGAAAGCTTCTTGCACGGCACATGATCTAACTTAAAAGATTTTGGAAGATACAGCAACAAGCAGTAAAAAAACATTCTAGAGACTGTAGAAGAACAGGGACTGTAGCCACTGCAGGAGGGACCACTTCTGTAAGGCCCACCTGTATCTCTGACAGAGTGATCGGGATGCCCAGGGTATACAAGACACATTGTAGGGATAGCAGATACGATAGAGGTTCCTCTGGGAGATGTATTTCCTGCCAGGATGGTGGCTAGAGGCTGCACAGTCTCTACGAAATATGAAGTCAAAGGACACTGAAAAGCTACATTTATGTAACAGAAGATTACTCACTGTATCTTAAATCTCAGTGAGCTTATATAGGGACTCAAATAGAAGATCATGGGTACAACATTTTTATCTTCCAAAGGCATTCACCTTCTTGATTTTTAAAAAAAATCTCTTTACGAAAAATACCAACAAGTAGTTCTCACTACAGTTGACATTAACCTCTTTTTAACAGTCTCAGCAGTAAGCCTGCCTACAGTGAACTTGTGCAACCTGCTCTAGGTGAACCTGCTTGAGCAGTGGGTTGGATTAGATGATCTCCAGAGGCCCCTCCCAACCCCAACCATTCTGTGGTTCTGTGAAAAGCAAGTGTTACAATAAAACGACCGATCCACACACACAGAATAGGCTTGTTGGTGAAGAAGGCCCAAATATATTCAATAGCACATTATAGCTGCTAATTATTGCTGTAACATACGCTGTTTAAAGAATAAAAATTATACACCATCTCTCTTCTACATATTCTTAGAACTACTTACAATGATGTAAACTACTTAGATTTATTGTTCTGCTTTGACGTTGAATATGCAACTTGTTCTTCATGCCAAAAAAAAAATCACTAGAGGAACAATGATTTCTATAACAATATGATTATTAGTTTCAGCTCTGTCACTTCGTACAGAAGTTCTGCAATTATTTTCCTTCTTAATGAACACGTTTCCTTCAGCAAGACAAAAGGCTAAGAAAAACAGTCACATTGGGTTTGTTTCTTCCAAAAATTATTTCTTTGTTCTAGTCTTTCCTTTCTCTGCATCTGTACTGAATCTTCTAATTGCCCTTTCCCCACACGTTTACAGAAATATTACTAATTCATAAGCGGGAATGCAGAACGAAACTGGAATGGCTGGACAAAGCTGAGACTGAAATGTTTGAATACTGTGCCAGAGATGAAGAACTACAGAGGTATTACAGACCCTGCTTCAAATAGGACCTGCCATGCTAAACACTTTGTTTATCCTGCGGGCTTTTCCATGCTCACACGACCCACGAAACAGACAGACCTTAAATCGTGTTAATGGTAGCAGACACCTTCAGGTCGCAGGGCAGGCATGGATAATAGTTTTCCCAATCGTTCCAGAGCTATCTGCACCTCCCACAGTGTGCTAGCATACTCAACAAAAGAGAGAGATGTTTGTCCTTCTCACCGGTGTTCCATTATTTTTATTAAGATTGAATTCAAAGGTTACCCACAATCTGTATCATACCAGTAATCATCGGGATCTGTTTCGGGGTCAGGTTATCAGCCTAAGTAATTAGCTGTGTCTTTCTCACTCTACTGTCAATAACCACAGCCTTCTTGGCAACAGCTTATCAAGAACGCTATTCCTTAAAAAGGATCATTTAAATATTAAGTTGACATAAAGATACTTTGTGAAATACAGGGATAAATCTCCTTTCCTTGCTCCCAGTTAACAGACTCCGATTAAGCACTGCTGCTCTCTGATCTGGTATTGAACTGACCAAATCTTGCTGTACCAGAAACTGGTTAATGGGGAACGTACTTGAAGAAACACTAGTAATTTTTTAATTCTTTAGCATCAAAGGTAAAAAGGGACTACATTTCTTGACTGTGCCTTTGGTTTAGTCCACCTGTATTACAGTAGCTGGCATCACTGGTATCGAATGCACAGCTAAGTATCACTAGTCAGCTGACACTGAACTGTATATTATTGTTTGCAATGGCCACTACCCTTATGCTAATGCCTGTACTGCAGAAATTATCAGGCGATACAATCACAAAGTGCATGCATTTATAGCAATGACTACTGGAGCCAGGTTAGTTTGTGTACACAGACCAATTGCTTTTCATTCAGGTCTGAAGGATCAAATGAATTAAAGCAAGAACAGCAGCTGCTCTGGGCACCATAATCCCACTGGTGAAGCTGAGGAACGGAGAAGAGAAAGATCCCATAGAAAATATTTAATACACAGAGAAAAAGAAGACAAATATGTAATGAACTCCCTTTACATCCACCATTCAGAGAGAACATACCTCCTTGGCCATGTCAGTGTATTTCTGTTTTTCTTTTGGATCTAGAACAGACCACCAATCTGCCAAGATCTTGGTTGCGCCACGATTATCGAGGCGAGGGTGTTCTTTCCGCACAAGAGAGCGGTGGCGTTTGCAGAACAAGAGAAATGCATTCATTGGTCGGCGAGCTCGTTGCTCTGAGGACTCGTCATCTTCAGTCTCATCAGCATCCTGCTCTAAACCATCAGGGCCTAGGAGCGGCACCTGGCAGAACCGAAAGGGAAGGGGTGTAAGCTCAGTTATCTGCGTTTTGCACAAAGACTGAGACCATGTGCACTGAGTGGGAGTGAGGGAGAGGCACATGGCTGTCTCCAAAGGCCACCTGTTCCATCCAGACAGTGCAGAGTTCTACATCAAACCTCCTCACCTGACAATCCAAGGTTCATTCATGCTCTCTGCAAGACTTAACGCCGACTTCCAAGTGGAACAATTTGTAAGCTGAGGACCATTCTCTACCAACAGTCCTAAAGGGGCTGGATGGAGGAGATCCTTCCTACCCCCTTCTGACAACCTAGAAATCACCTTAGTGGGATGAGGCAAGCAGAGCTACCTTGGACCTGGACTGATGATCCTCTCAGTCTGCAACTACAGAGCACACAAGGAGGAACAGGTAACAGTTTGTCAGTTGTTTCCCCATCTCCTGCTCGTCACTGCTTAGCCTGTCAGCAGCACAGCAGTGCAGCCACCACACAGCTGCCCAGCAGAGGCAGAGGGCAAAGCTCAACAGAATACACTGCAAAATGTGCTCTCTCCACTTACAGGCCAGTGTATCATTCCTACAAGGGACGAGCCACAGAACTTATTGCATGAGACAGAAAGCCACCTCCTACCTAACTGCGATGCTGCTATTTTATACCACGCTGTGAAAGGACCCGTAAGGTCAACAGAAAGCACCGTGAGAGAATCAGGCTCTTCCTTATCCTTGTCAAGGTCACCCTCTCTTATCAGTGTGTGGCTCAAGGCAGTCTCCTCAGCACTGACCTTTCCATTCCTGCCTTAGGAAAGCACCAAGGAGACACAGATATGAATGCTATCCCTGTGACGAAATCATCACATCTGCATAAACAATTCCCACTTCTTTTTACAGACAATGAGTCTAACTGTAAAAGTGTGAGGTGCCACATGGCAGGGTCCTCATGATGGTAAGGTCAGAGGCATTGAACAATACCAAAATATCAAGTGTCAAACCAGAGACAGATTACTTCAGCTGTGCACTCAGTACTCCGGAGAATAACTCGAATTTCACATGCAAAGATAGTAAAAATTGTTGACAGCTTTTTCCTTCTTTTCCCCTTTCAATCTTTGTAGTTTTTTAATCTTTAGAAAAGAAGAATGGAATCTTTTAGTTTGGTATGCCCTTCAGAGCCACTAGAAGCAGATACCAAGCACAAGCCAACCTCATGTCTAAAATAAGCAATTAAAAAAAAGCACATCAAAAACCCACTTTGAGCAATCAAGATTAGGATGTGCAACACATTATTAAAACAAAGCAGATTAAACTATCACAGTCTAAAAAATTTGCCCACTATTTTAAAGGAAAGATTGGCAATTCACTTTCTTGTGTCACTACCTGCCTTTACAGCCTTACGGGCACCACATCACTTTTTATTGGTTGTGTTTCTTCACAAAAGAGAACAAGACAACACAAAATAAAAAACACAGCTAGGGAGAATCCGATCCACCATTATGGTCAAAGCATCCAATTAAATCTACCTTATCAATATCTTCCTCTTCTTCTTCCTCTTCTTCCTCTTCAGAGAAGTCAAGGAGTTTCTTGGCAAGCAGGGGATGCCACTGAAGACACTTCCTTTTTGGTCGCTTCCCAGTTCCTTCACCTTCTGTTGAGTGATCCTTATTCCTACTACTGCCTTTCATTACTGTGACCTGTCATGCAAAAATATTGATAAATTCACAACAAACCCTTAGGCATAAATGACCATCAAACCAGTGACAAATATACGAGGAACTAATGCAAGACCCTCAGAAGTTTCTGGCAAGGTATTAGGTAGAGATTTATTCCAATTATCAACATAAGCATAGATGTACTTTATGCAATCTTAACACTTCCATGTAATGCCTAGAGTAACTAGCAATACACAATTTAAGGGCATGAAGTAAGGATGCCAGCTAGTCCAGCTCTCTAATGTGCTCCTGTCTGAAGGATGGCAGAGAAGCCCTTCATTAGCCAAGTGAGCGATAGACTCCACAGCTCTCCACACCACTGCAGCTTTTCGTATTTTGCCACTGAAAATGTCGATGTCAGGATATCCCTCTTTCTCGCAGTGGAACGTATCACCAGCCACTCATGTGTTAATCATGCACTTATATGCACCAGTGTTGACATAGAGCCCCATGATACTATGAGCTAGGATTTGTCCAGTGCCATTAAAAGGTGCAACAGGGAAATCTGAGACCCTAAGAGAAGTGAATTTCAATACACAGATTTGAAGTAAACAACTAGAGGTAGTTATGCTGACATTTCCAAAGTACTGCACAGGAAACGTCCATGTGCTGAGCCAAGTGCATGCAGAAGACGAATCACATTTACTTGTGTGTGTGTGTGTGTGTGTGTTTCCTTATCTAAAAAATACCTCAGGACTACCTCTTCATAAAAATACATGTTTAACACATCTCAAGTACCAATTTAAGGGTTGACTTAAGAGATGCACTACCCAACTGAGGGACAAATAAATACATATATATATATAAAACAAGCACATCACATCCAAATACTGAAGCACACAGCAAGCAAGTGCTGCTGGCACACAGTCTGGTCCCTTTTGTAGCCTTCTGTTAGTATTGTGTAACATCAGTGGCAGTCCTGACAGGAGCATGGCTAGCTTTCCAAGAAAACAACATAAACATCAAAACAAACTGAACCTCAAGAGTGGTTAGTCAGCTACATCTTTACAAAGCCAATAAATCTGATGAAGTCTCACAGGGGTTTCTCACCAGCAGGTTAAAGCAGCTGCACTAAGCCCTGGTCCCATCGGCAAAGCCAGAAGAAGCTGCGTTGCTGACTCTGAAGAAAAGGGCATGGAAAGAGTCAAACATTGTAACTGCAAGGCCACAGTGCATTTTAGGATGCTGCTTTCTGTAAGATGCCTGGTACAACGCTAATGTTCCAGCCTACAGTGGCAGAAGAGAAAGCTGCCACACTTGTGCTTAGACCAGCTGCCCGAGCCATTGTGCCACCTCTGGGGCAAATGCCCCACAAGAACCATCTCACACAGCCTGCACAGCTCCAGCCACACTCCTACATTTAGTGAGCACTAATTCTGGTTTTGGATGATCTCTTCCAGGTGTTTCTTGTTGGTTAACTAACTCGCATTTTGGCAATGTGCCCTTGTTAGCACCAGAAATGTGCATAAGCAGCTGCTTCCCCTGCAGACTCCAACAGTGCAGAAAGCTGAAGGACCTTCAGACACTACCTGCTGGAGGAACAACTGAAGCCTGAAGGAAGGAGGTTCAGAAATTTAATCTACATTTTAAAATGGCATTTTCCTGGAGGTGTGTGGAAGTTTGTTAGCTCCTCCCCCACTTGTCAGCAGCACCTGCCCCTCTACTAATTAACAAAGCTCTGTAACTTTGTAGTAACTTTGTCCCATTACATACTTTGCTATCCACATAATGCCACTTCTACCTGGAAGACATTTAAACTTTAATTTCATATCACCTGCTCTTCTGTTCATTTTCTGTAACCAGCTCCTGTAGGTTACAGGGAGTTTTATACAGCACATAACCATGCACCATTTTACCTAAATCTTCACCCGTGACTTCCAAAGCAGATTCAAATACACAAACCACTTTGGCTTAAAAAAAAACATTTAAATGTGGAAAATTAAGCCACAATCCAGTATCACAAAATGTATGTTTGAAATTGTTTCTATCCCACTGTGACCTCTGCCATTTACCACACTGCACTGTGCTCTCCATCTGTCTCTCTTCCTAAAGTGCTGAACCACCATTCGCTTTTGTTTGGGGTATTTTCAGACACAAATCAACAAAGCTGAGTTAATGTTCAAGCAGGAATTTCAGCTCCCCTGGGTAGCAGAGATTCATTCAGAGATTGCTAAGTGATACAGATCTGCCTATTACTGTAGTCAATAAAGCATGTGGCCTATTTCTGAGCAGGATAAATACACTACAAGTACAATGGGGAGAGCTACTCCAGCCCTTACCACTCACTCGTGTACATGAGCTAATCATATGGCTTCTCTCTGCAATCAGTCCTAAGTATGATGAGTACTACTAGTAGCCTTCTACCTTGTTAGCGTGAAACTAAATTAATGTTTGAGAAGTGCTCCATGATCCTCCTTTACAAAGCTATGTAACAGCCCTCTTGAAATAGTCTCAGGACTATTTCAACAACAGCACTGCCTTTAGCTGGCACCCCTCTGCCTTCTGCCCTTAAAAGGATGAGCAAGGGCAGACTTCACAGGTGATCCCACACCGTATTTTACATGTGTTCTCCATCACCCCTGAGGCCCTGCCTATGCTCTATGCTGAGTTTGGCAAGGCAGCACAGAGCCAGGCATCAGTCACCCAGCAAATCCCAAAGAGGCTCTCAGTACCTTACAACTCTTCACCACAGCTGAGCTCACAAATAATTTTTGTTTTCCATGCATGAAGGCTAGGTATTAAACACTCATTTACCACTAAAATAAATTAATCAAAGCTCATCACACATTAGTGCTAAAATAAAAATGTATGCTCAGCTTCAGGAATTCAAGGGATGTTCATTAGGTTGTTTTTTTAAATCGTGAACCATTTTACGACACAGAGCAAGGCAGATCCTGGCTGTCATACAAGCACCATTTACTACAGAAAAACACAGTCATTCTTTGCTTCTGCTTTGAAGTGAATCTCTGCAATGGTCAACAACAAAAACCCTCCTGATTCTGACCCCGCTGATGGAAGGACTGCGGCCACAAACAGACTTCAAACTTTACGTTTACAGCATGGCCTGGAAGTCCCTCACTTCTAAGTATGTCAAGCTATATACTCTATCCTCTATGCCTGCTTTTTTCCTAAAAAATAGGGGGTCATTCATAACATGAACACATAAAATTATTTCCTTCCCCTTAAGGGTGGGTCACATTCTATTTTTAAATACTTTTGTGTTTCCAAATCATTTTTCCTTGTTTTTACTTATTCAGGTCCCCATACATTTCGACCTACATTTCAGAGACTTTTTTTGGTGTGTACTTTTTGCTGATGCCCCTCTCAGTCAAATATAGGATTGGCATAATGAAAAATGTTCTAAGTCTCTATTGTATCACAAGGGACTTTTCCTCTTTAAAAATGGATGCTAACATAGTATGGTAAACTTGTTTTCCTCTGGATTGCTTCATCTTCTATTTTACTACCCCCCCACTTCATGGGCATTTGTGTCATAATTGTTGATATATTCACATACTCATATAATTATGACAGAAACCCATAAAAAAATCCAGGCAAATGCAAAATACAGCTAACATGGACATTTCCCTTACTTTTGGCAAGATGTAGCAGAATGCATGTATGATTATGATTAAACAACAGTAAAAGTTTTACTGGCATTATTTACTTCTTGAATGGCAAAACATCAATGGAATCCAGTTACCTGACTCTTAAGATTCTATTTATTTATCTGATCCCCTCCCCGCCCCGACACATTGTCAATAGCATGTTAGCTGCTTGTTTTACATGAGAGACTAGAAGCTGGTAGACAGAAGCAAGCAAAAATACCAGCTGCTTCTCTCACTTTCAGGGATCCCCAAGTACTGGGAGGCATTCCTACCAGCATGCTTTTAAATAAAGAGCTGGACTTGGACCCTACAAGAACTGAAGCACACTTTGAAGCTTGACAACCGAAAAGTTCCATAGAAAGTCACAGAACAAGTCATGGGCAATCTCGGAGAGATTTGGGCTTAAAAGTAGAAAAGATACGCATCACCTGAAGCACAAAGTTTGCAATAACTGGAATTTGTGAACTGTATCACCAAAAAAAGATATTTTTTTCTACAGATATCAGTAAAAATATCATGTATTTTTTCAGGCAGATGTAACGGCTTTCAGAAGTTTGCAAGAATAAAAATCATTAAAACCAAGCAACAAGATTTTACAAGTTACTTCTCAGTTTAAGGATGACAAAAATGAAGTGACAGTCACTAGAGAGAAAGTAGGAATATTTCAACAAGACAAGACAGAGGTATGGACAGCTTTGCTTAAAATAAGCCACATATGCTTTATAACGTCACTAGAGGGTACCTGTCAAGGCTGCCATTCATGATCCATTGACAGCAAGATACCTTCAGGGTGACATTCTATACCTACTTTTAGTGCATATACAGATCAAACATTACAGAAATATTACATCAATACAAAAAAGTTAAGAATTTTTCTTCTGTGTGTGTGTGTGTGTGTGTTGGCCATCCTTCTGGTTCTAGAAACATTACTCTAAGAATCACAGTCTTCTTGGATGTCTTATAAATATGTATAGCTAATAGAGCTTCATAGGAAAAAAAAAAAAGATTCCGTAAGAGGTGGATGGTGGAGGGAAAGCAGGGGAGAAGACATCGTTTAGCTTTTTACTGCCTATGTTTCTATTTCAATTACATAATTGTTTACACGTCTTCCTTTTTTAAGTGTTCATTAACGACAAACATTTGATGACACTTTGTAATGCTGACTTCTGTTTTTCTCCTATCTTCTTCCTCTGTTACTTATAAAACCTTATATACACAGGTGACCAACTTCAGCAATTCTAATTTTGGGACTATCTCATTCCAGTGTTGATTTGTCACTGAGAATGCTGCTTGTGCTAAATAAGCTACACTCGAGAAACTACATCCCCGAACACCAAAATCCTTATAAAGGTCTTCAAAAGCAGCCAAGTGCTCTAAGGCACATGTTGTAATATAGCTTAGAAAGAAACGCAAGAGACATGGATTTTGACTACTATGGCGTAGTCCCTGTTGGAAGATTCTCCATGGAACAACATCTGAGCTTCAGCAACTCTGATTTCCATGAGGACACTGGAAATGAATTTCTGATTTCCTGTTACCTTAAAAAAACCCCCACATTTCCTGAAGCCCAGCTGGGCCCTTGGTTGACTCAATGAAGATTATTGGTACAAAGGAGCAAAGGCAGAGTTTCAAGTGGATTTGCCACACTTCCTGCTCTGTTTTACACTATCTAAGTTCTCTACTACATGATAAAAACAAATGGTAATGAGAAAAGAGAGGACTGAACTATGACACGAATAGCTTGTTGTTTTGGGGACTACTGAGTCAGTGACCTGAGCCGTTTCAATAAAGAAGCAGGAGACTGGGAAATGAGTTCATGTTCTCAGCAGTCTAGTGGGCTGAAGAGGTATTTGAATTTTCCAATGAAAGCAAAAGGAGATTGCTGGCTGTAAAATACACCTACACAAATACAAGAAGTGTTTTTTTAAAAAAATAAGTTTCTTTTAGCTCTTTAATAACTGAACCAGAATATTTCTATAATGTATGACAAAAACTAGTTGGCACTAATTGCTGACCAGCCCATGAATATACTCTTTATTGCTTCACAGCAGAAAGCCATTAATGAGCTTTCTAATTTTCAGAGATGTGATGGTTTAATGGGGGACATGCTGAGACTCAATGAGGTCCTGTTTGCCAGTGGAGGCTTGGGAGAGACTGTCACCACATGAAACACTTAGCAACACAGCTACAAGTGTTAGTTAATTTTTAATGACACACTCTTCCATCTTCAGAAACTATTTTAAACTGTTCCTTATTCTCAAACTCAGATCTCAGTCGCCTGCTTTCTTTGTTCTCTAATACATAAAATTAAAGCCCTAAGATCATCGAAAAATGTCAAAAGCACTTTTTTTAAATTTTGGGTTTTTTCTTTAAGTATCCCTTTCATACTTACCGAACAGAAAGAAAAGCAACATATAGCACAAGTCAATAGAGTTTAAACTTCAACTCTACTCTTTCTCTTTTCATTCAGACATACAAAAGAGGAAATATTTTCTTTGGCATTTTTTAATGCAAAGAAATCAACCAAGGTTTGTCTAGTATGAAAAACACTTTACGTTGAACAACTGTGAAGTGGCTTGCTGGTGTAGATGAAGGGAAAGAATTGATGGAAGAGTTTGCCTTGCAGAAACAGGTCTGGGGCTGTAAATCACTAGCATCTTTACTCAACCAGAAGCATATGAACAGGAGCGTGGAGTCACTCAGGAAAAAGCAGTTGTCTGAAGACTCAGGTCTTAACCATAGCAATACTTTTTGTTCTCTTGAATTTATGTTACAGTAGGACATTTTCTATTGCAGGCCTCATTTCAGACTTCAGCAGCTGCAGAGTCAGAAATACCAAACCCAGAAACCCAGTAAGTCACAGGCTACAGCTATACTTATTTCACCAAGCAAGACTCCAGTGGCACACACTGCTAGCCACAATTTCTGGGTCATAAAAGGCAGAAGACAAGCACGTGTTAGGGTTACATCCACCTTTCTGGACAACAGAAGCTAACTACCCCACATGCCAAAAGATCACCAGCAGGTCTGCCTACAGCCCTGTGCATCTGCTGGAAAAATGCACCTAGATTATTAGCCTAGCAACTTCCTTTGCCTGGAGCTCCTAGAGAGCAGGCAGGGGGTTCTCTCGCTGCATGCTCTGTGCAGTGCTAACACAAAGGAACCACAAACTGGGGAGCAGGGAAAGGCCTCCTGCACATGTAGGTGAGGTCACTCACCCACAGGATGGACACACTGGGACACCTGCACTACCAAACCTGGCTCTGCTCCTAGGTGAAGGAGACGTAACCCACAAAACCTGGAAATTCTGGCATCCTTTTGCTCCAAAGCAGCATTTCTTTTTGTTTCTACATTTGCTGCCGCAACAGGAAAGAGCACCAAGAAACCTGGGAAGGTGAGCAAAATAAATGCCTGAAATTCAAAACACAGAGGCAGCAGAGCCCAACCTACTTTGCAATACTTCCTCCCACAGAGGGGAGATAATGACAACACCTGCTACAAAGCCCTCTACTGACACCAGAGTGCGTAATTTATTAACAGAGCACTTTTCCTCCAGGAACAGAGAGTAGACTCTAAAATGCAACCACCTCTCAGACAGGAGATGAGTGTTTGTCTGCAGAGCATCACAGACCATAGCAACAGCACAATCCAAAAAGGCACTGACTTTCAGCAAGTTAGAGCTGAGAGAGCACACCACAAAAAATTTGCTTTGTGTTCCTGTGTGAGCAGGATTACCTAAGCCTGCATGGGGAGCAGCTTTTCTCAAAATCATTCCTGCATTTCCCATTATTTCAATGTTGCAAAATGAAAATCTTTGTGATTTGTCAACCAGATCACTCGGAGTTCTCTCTAGCTTTTGCAAGTCACTATAAATGCTTAATCTCAGCATAAAGAGCTTTTTAGAGCCAGTGAGCTCACAGGGAGGATGGCCACAGGAAATACTTAATGAATTTCACTGCATGGATATTCCCATCAGATCATTCCCAGGAGGGCATCTGCAGTTCAGCAACAGCTTCCTCACTGAAGGGCCTATCAGGTTAAGAAATCAAAGTCAAACTGGAATTTTATGTGAACAAGAAGGGTGACCTGGAGTTCTGCTCACAGCCTTCAGAGGATGAGACCCTATGAATGGAAAAAAAAAAAAAAAGAAAAAAGTCCATGTTCTTGACTTGCCACTCCCAAAGCGCCGTTTTTATCTTTGATTAGCAGGCATACAAATTGCTGTAGGGTGCAGTCACAGCAGAAACACGGCCAAGTGCTTTTGTGCAGCGCAGAGCAGCACAAAGAGGAGACGTTCCTGCAGCAGACATCGCAGGGGGAGCACAGCTGAATGGCAAAATTGTTCAACTCTCCTTTTCACCTCTTGTTGATTGTGTCCCAGTGTCTTCTGCAAAACCAGGACAGTGCAGCTGTGTCCATCACTACTGTAACCCATTCTAAGGTTTACCATGTGCATAACGGAGCTTTCATAATAAAATTCACTCATAATTACCACCAGTGTCAGGGGGGCCATATACAGCTGTATGAGCAAATGAAAGAATTACTCCCTTAATACATATTTAATAGGTCATAAAATATCCCTGCACAACCCAATGTTATACTTTGTCTACTTCTGCTCTCTTCAATTCAAGTGCAATAGGCTAAGGCAGTTGTCTAAACATTCCCATGAACAGCTACTACCCACTAGTCCTATGGAGGAAGAATCAGATTAATAGCTACAGAAAGTATTTACTCAGCTTTGTGCATCTTCAATATAAAGCCCGTAAATCATGGTAATGCAACTCTTATGCATCTCAGAAACAATAAAGAGGCTACACAGGAATTTCAAATAAAAGGGGCTTGTGCCATGTTCACTACCGCAAATACCACAAGACTGACTTGATAATAAATTCCTAGCTACCAAAGTATTTTCTTCAGAATCAAATTGTCACAATCACCTTCCATCCTCTCCCCCTACCAAGAAGGGCAAGTGTGTAAAGCCAAAAATGAAAAGTGAACCCTTGTGAGTCTGCTCCTTGTATGAACCCCTCTCTACCAACCTCTGAGTTAATTTCCAAGTATTGGCCATGTTAAAGCAGCAACACTTCGCAAAAATACACTGTATCTCAAATTAGGCATAACCCAAGAAGGTAAACAGAATGCCAAGGCAGAGCAGAATTTTGCTAAAACAAATGGCTATAAATCTTTTCTCCCAAACAACAAGAGGAAATGGCCCCAGGTATAGATGGGATATAAGGATAAACTTCCCCACCAAAAGGGTTGTCAAGCACTGGAACAGGCTGCTCAGGGATCTGGTTGAGTCACCATCCCTGGAGGTCTTTTAAAAGACATGTAGATGTGGCACTTAGGGACATGGCTTAGTGGTGGACTTCAATGATCTTCAAGGTTTTTTCCAACGACACAATTCTATGATTCCATGAAAAATAAGTGGAAACCGAACTAATTTGCACACATTTATCAGTTATATTTGTATTTATCATCTTGCTAAAGGCAGCATTTGAAGACTCAGGAATGAGCTTTCAATTCAGATTAGGTTCCTTAGTGCAGAGGTTTAGTTTGATCACAGAAAAAGATACAGCTAAAGGAACTCTAATCCTGGTTTTGGAAGCACCACTGTCTCTCAGAACTATGCAGATCCACATAAAAACCTTTTGGGTCTACGAACATTTGTAATAATTTTGAAAGCAGATACATTATCTTATACACAATTTTCAAGTGCCATCTAGTGGTTATTTTCTTTTTTATTTCAATTTGGAATTTAAAATCTTTCCCTTTTCCTTATCTTTGAAATTTTTAAAAAGTCTGTTGTTTCTATCACTTCCTGTTATTTTATTATGTGACTCTTGACCGTGCAATGGTAAATAGATCCTTGAATTAAGCCTAAGTTTAAGCATTCTGATTAACTGAATTTGGGCCAGAAAACAGCTGATTTCAGAACTAAAGAATTGAAAGAAAAAGGGGAAGAAACCCTCCAGCCTTATCCATCCTACCCACGGAAACAAGGCACAAATGTCAGTTCATTATAAAGAGCTTTTTCAATCAACTTAATGACTTCTTATCATGAGAAAATTCTGACTTGTTAGAAGTCTGTAAATAACTAAATACACAAGAAAATCTTGGAGAAAAAAACATGTTCTAAGCATTCCTCACACTGGATGAAGCCAAAAATCCACAGTGCCATATCAAAAGGTTTCTGTTTTACACTCAACCCAACCTGTGATATTAGACAGGCTCAAAACTTAAAATACTCAGCTAAGTTTGGCCAGTTAACATATTAGTGTCATAATGGGAACAATTACTTCATGTGTTCTGTGTCGCATCTCAAATATCCTCTTATGCTCCAAGTGTAAGGAATTGGGCTCACCAGATATCCCAAAAAAGGGCTAAATGTGCATATGCAGTAGTGAGCCCAAGACAGCATCAAACGTACAATGCTTCCCATGCAGAGCATAACATATCCTGAATTTAGTATGTATGGAAATGCGATTCCATTCCACCTGGAAATTTATGGAAGACTTTGTCAGGTAGCCAGCCAATCAAGGAAAATATCTGGGCTTCTTCACAATGAACCTCTGACATCCTAAAAGTAAGATGGTTCTATTTCTGTAATATACTTTCACACAGCTACAGTAACATACAAATAATTTTATGCCCATTTATGCCTATAGAAAAAGTATTAGAGTCTGAGATGGAGCTAAAGTTAAAAATGTACCATTACCAAACATCATCTTTGTTATTATTCTACTGAAAGACTTGTTAGCTGTGGCAGAAACAAATTCTCTGGGGAAAAAAGATTAGTAAAAATGCTTAGATCTTATTCATTCTGTCTTGAATTCAAAGCACTTTAATAAAAGGTGAGAACATTGCTAACTTCCTAACTTTTGCAGTTTGAAAAGAGTGTAACAGAGATGAAAAATCTTAGACAAAAGGTCAGAAACAAATTCATGGTCAAACTTGGAAGAGAGCTTTTAATTCTGATCCCAGCCCCTGCTCCCTTCTGCCGTCTCTCCCTTCCAGAAAATGAAGAAACTGAAAAGAAAACTTTGCATTCAGCAATCTTTTTGTGTGCTTGCTCCATGGGTAATCAGAGAGCCATTACACACGCCCACCGAGGCACACTCTAGATGCAAGTCCAGGTGGGCGTCCCTGGAGCTGCGGAGCTCGGAGGATGCAGTGGGAGCCACAGGCAGCCCCTGGCAGGGCCACACTGCTGCCCCGGCACCCCACTGCCCCTGCTCAGCCCTCGGGGAGCAGCACGGCCTCTGAGCCAGCAGCATCACCCCAGCACGGCGTCGGCAGCAAGGAGCTCGCTGGGCAAGCCCATCTGCTCGTGCAACCCAACACTCCAATGGACGGCCCTGGGAGCACCTCACTGGAGACCTGAGCTCTGTCTCCCACTCCTAATGCACACAAGCCCTTACACACACCTCTGAGCCTGCCTGATCTGGGGCTTATCCGAAATCCTCAGCGTAATAATCTACCTACAGGTCCTAGAAAACTTACAGGATAGTGCAAGTACCTCTGGGCAATTGGATAAAAAGCAATGCAAAGATCTGGAGAGGCAGGAAATCACAAAGCTGCCCCTGAATACAAGAACAGGGCATACACACACAATGCCTGAAGGAGTAAAAAAAAATTACATAACACACAGATAAAAGAAAAGGAATAAACAATGTTGCTTAAAAAGCCCTCAGAAAGTAAAATGTATCTTATTCCATGTATAACCTCAATAAGGCAGCCTCAGCTTTTCAGCACATTAAACTCCCCTTTAAACACCTATCAAAATAATCAAAATGATTTGAAGTTTCATAATTCCATTATCCCATTGCCTAAACTGTTGTACTCAGCTATTCAGTTAATCCACTAAAAAGGCACAGAAATTTTGGCCTACACTGCTTCAAGTTTTTTCTAGGATAAGAGCATTTTGTGTATTCCCTCAGGTGTGTCCCTTCTAAGAGCCCATGCGTTAAAATGATCTGAGCCAAGTAAACAAAGCAGTTCCCCCAGGATGCCACACAACACCAGGCCTAAGTGTATTGCTCTTTTTGCAGCTGAAATGTAAGCTAAAATTCTGCATGCAGATTTAAAGAACTTCACTTGATGGAAAAGGTCTAAAGATCAAACCCATACAGCTTACAAAAGTAAAAAAAGTAATTTTACTTTTGTACTACAATTTTAAAAACTGCTTTAATTGACAGCTACATATATACCAGTATGAGCTAGAAAGCCCTGTATAATGGCAAACAACGTGTAAGTGTGTAACTGAGCAGGCCCGTATTTCATAGATGGCAATTCACGGTAGCATTATACCACATTCCCTGAAGCTCCATGGATGTTGAGTATGAATGATTTGAAATACCTGAAAGAAAACAAGCTACCAAGAAAATGTGTTCTTTACCAGGGAGGTAACTTGATGCTATAAGACATTTCAGAGTTTTTCCCTAACTATCTCCCTCTCAAATAAGCTTTGAACTAAACCATCAAAAGTGAGCAGTGCTGTAGACAATGCTCCCATTCTCAAGCCATATGCATGTTCATATGCAAAAATGCATCACCACCTCGAGTTCTACTGAACATAACAGTCTCTTTTAAGGAGAAAGAGACTTGGCTTATTTTTAATTCATAGGAAGACAATCACAGGATTCAGCAATGTCCACTTCAAAAGATCTAAAGCTAGAAATGTGACATGAGCTGCATGTGAAAGGTTTAGGAAAAAAATACTTTTGCATTTTTCCTCTTAAAATGCCATAGTATAGTTATTAATTTTCATGCACTAACAAACCATTATTTCAAGAAAAGGGCAATATTAAATACTGAATTCAGAAGCTGGGGGGTCTCTAGTCCTGCTCAAGGCATACCTAGCTTCAAAGCTGAACCACACTGCTCAGGACCCCACCCAGGGATAGAGAATCCACCACCTCTTTCACCACTCTCACAATAGAGGGTATTTTTCCTTATGCTCAACCCAAATTTCCCCACCTGCAATTTCTGACAATCACCTCATGACTGTCCTTTCACTATGCACGTCTAGAAGGAGTCTAGGTCCCTCTTCTTCATAATTATCCTACAGATAGTTGGAGTCACCTGGAGCAACTCCTCAGCGTGCTCAGGTGAAATACAACGAGCTCTCACAGCCTTTCCTGGTATGCCACGTGCTCTGACCCAACCACCTCAGTGGTCCTTGACTGTGCTCCCTACAGTCCCTCTGTATGGGTATTCAGTCTCAGAAGCTCAGGGCAGGAAAACCCTTCTCTCAAACTGCTGTCTCTACTCTTGCTCACACAGCCCAGCCTACAGTTTGCTTTTGTGGCTACAAGGCCTTGCTGCTGAATTCTAGCCAACTTACTGCCCACTAGGATCACCAGCCCTTCTCTGCAAAGCTGTTTTCTGCCTTTCTTTTTGTTAAACTTCTTGGGTTCCTGCTAGCCCACTCCAACTTTCTCAAGTTCCTCTGAATGGCAGCTCCTGTAATCCACTACTTCCACCAATTTGGCCTCACCTTTGATTTGTTGAGGGTGCACTCCAACCCATCATTTTTATCACCAATGAAAATATTATACACTGGCACCACTATCGGCCCCCAAAGAACACTGCCAAAAACCCTCTGCCAGTTCAGTACTGGCTCAGCCAATTTTTCACACACTGCAGTCTATCCAACATTCCATCCAGTGGGAATTCAGTTTGGCTCCAGGGATGCTAATGGAAGTGTCAAATAACTTGGTACCATGAAAGTAAACAAGGTTCTTTGCTCTCTCTTTGCCAACAGCTTTTGCTCTCCATCACTTCTTCACGCTCAGGAACAACTCGCCTTTGGTAAATTCATGTTTGGCTGTTCCCTGTCCCCTTCTTGTTCTTCATGTGCCTAGAAATGACCAGTGCTGCAGTCCTCTCAGTGACCAAGCTGAGATCAGTCAGCCTGCTGTTTCCCAGATATTTCTTAGTGCCATAGAGCACAATTAAACACCTCAGGGTCTGATTTCTTCTGTCTGCATGATCCACAAGAATGATGACCCAGTTTCATTTGACCTGTAGTAACCTGAGATTACAACCATGCTACCTGTTTGCCAGTAATTCCAAATGCAGAAGAGCTGGAAATACTGGTATCTGGAGCACAAGCAGCACAGCTAGTTTGCCTCAACCCTTCCTGTTTCTTTCAGGAAGCTATCCAATACTACAAACCAAAGTTTGCAAACACGTCTGCCCCACTTAAAAAAAAAAATTAAAAATCCATGAAATCTAAACATGGCAAGGTATTTTAATTGTGTTTGAAAATGAGTCCAATTTAGTCCAAGCTTTCCTTTACATTCTAATTTTTTAAAAAGCTTCTTTTTCAGTAGGGGGAAGAACAAGAAGTTACTGTGATTCTGAGGCAAGCTCTAAAAAAAAACCCCAGCAAGCAAGAGAGGAAGAGGAAGCAAATGAGCTTCCTCATCAAATCATGTGTGGCACCTAACAAACAAAATCTAAAATCCAGATGTTTGCCATCCTGGGAGGTCTGCAGTGGACAGATTATTCAGAAATCTGTTGTTCTAGGCTCAAGGGTCTAAACACAAACAAGTCTTCCTTGAAAGTCTAGGTCCCTGATGAGCTGGTAAGCAACTGGAGAAACGACTCCACATAATTTGCTCACAAAAACTTATCAGAAACAGTGAAGATTCCAAAGGACATCGATAAGCTTGGACAGGACTTCCCAATCTAATTTTTAAAATAACTTGCTCTGTTTTTGACAGTTTGCAGTTTGGGAGAAAACCAGTGGAAGGCCTTTGCAATACTCTAGAATTGCTATAGGATAGATTAATTTGGCAGCAATCTCTGGGGCGCACAGGTCTTTCACAAGCCTTAAATGGTGACACAAAGAATCTCATTGCAAGAGACTCGTCAGCCCATTCAAGAATCAAACACTTGAAAACATCTGTGACAGTTCCTTCTATGAGTAGTCCAGGTTTGCACTGAAACCTCCGCAGGAAGCAGGAAAAGATTTCTCTTTTCTTTTTAAAGAGATTTTAACTGGAGGGGCACTTTGGAACACAAAAAGTTCTCAAACATGGCTGTGGATCCTTGCTTATTAAATGCTGGGCCCTTAATGAAGCCCTCTCAGAATGGGTGGATTTCATGCATATGTGAACGCGAACACATACCCGTCATTAAGCAGCAACTCAGAAATACTGAGTGGTCCTTTGTCTTTATCTTCTGATGCCCATTCACAGTGCAGTGCTACTCACAATGCTGGACCTTTTTTGTCATTTAATAAACAAATTTTAGAAAAAAACAAACTCCATTAATAAAAAGCTTTTAAAATATGAGCCAACAAACCACAACTCATTTAGGCTCTCATCACTCTCAAAAAATTATCTCAATGTGTATCCAACATATTCAAAAGACTGGCGAAACAGACGGGTTTCTCCTAAATACTCTGGGTATCAATGATGGCAGGCTTCTGGGGACAAGCAAATACTTGTTATGCAGTTTACTATTCCTTGTGCTCCTGGAATGAGTACATCCTACCACCTATGGTCACTACTTATAGCCCGAGTTCCTCTGCTGACGTAAACTGCAATGTTGTGCGGAAGGAAAGAAGCAGATTTAACTGTGGACGTACCAGGTTATTTGACCAACCCTACCTTCTTCATATTACTATATGAACTCAGAAGGGAGACTCCTTTAGTTCAGTGGACTCTAAGGTTCTCTTTTTCCATGATCAATATTAACACTGTCCTGAATTCTTGCTGTTTGGGATGTTCATGAAGTTACAAGTTACACCGCAGACAGCTTAAAAATTTCCTCCAGATCACAAAATTCTTCCTCTGGAACATGAAAGGTGGAAGATGAACTTACACGTCTGTGCTTCAACATCTTTTCTGTTTTCATTGCATCAGATTAAATGACTCAGCCTAGTCCATGACTAAAACTGGATTTGTGGAAACTGGCTCTTGGTAGCTCTTTCTGATGCTGGCATTAAATACCTCAGTTTGCTTTATATCACAGTTAAATTATGACAAGTCAAACATTTAGCTAAAGCTTAGGAAGCGCAAATGAGTTCTCATCATTGTAAACATTCTCAGTACAAGGGCAAAGTCAGCTCACAGGAAAAAGTACACCACTTCCACAGTCAATTATCTTTAATTCACACTTCCAATGCACAGGCCTATCCCTGCAGAAGAAATCCAGAGACATAAGACAGCACAGGCACATTCCCAAAATGTAAAGGCCAAGTCAATTCAATATAAAACATTTACACCCTGAATATTTTCTTGAGAAGAAGGACGCCTCAGGACCACCCATGGCAGCAACAGCAACTTCCAGTACAACACAACCAGCCAGAAGGCTGATTTAAGGGAAAAAAGCAAAAGTAAAAAAAAGAACTGTAGGAAAACATTTGACATAGGCATTGCTAAGAAACACTGAGGTCTGGAAAGAGAGCACTAACACGTGAAACATAGGTTCCCCCTGCTGCCAAGTCTCATGGTCTGTGATTCAGCTCTTTGAGTGCATTAGGAATATGAAAAGTGTGGAAAATATCTGCCTTTTACTTTGGGGTTCTGTTGTTGTCAGCTGCTCTTTTTTAATAATGCCTTGCAAAAATACGGAGTAAAACTGTAAACTGGAAGAGCTGCAGTCAAAAACAATGTTGCCACAACTAGGGAATATAGGCCTGTACTGATTCATTACATCTCCTTTTGGCAAGATTTTCTGGAGAGCCACCAAGAAAGTACCAGAGGCCCATAAAAACTGAAAGGAGAAGTTGCCTTAGTAAAATGGATTATTTAAACTTTGGATTCTCATTTTGTTTATATTATCACCTATTTAAAACTCACATTTCTTAACCAACAGTCAAAGAAGAAGTAACTTCATGAAAAAAACTCCAACAGTCTGGCTCCAGCTGGGTGGTGAAAACTCCTCCTGTAGTTCTCCAGCAGAGAAAAACCAGAACAATAAACCTCCAGCCAAAATAAAAAAGCCACTTCACAAGTAAGCCACACCTCAAACAAGATTGGATAGTTAAGATTACAGGTAGGCTTTATGGGTTTTATCTTCCTATCTTTATAACCACAGAGAAACAAAGATGGAAATATTGTTTTTCTCAGTTCCTCTGATCACTACTGGGAATCTTTGCTGATTGTTTAACATATGTAGAATTGAGTACTTGTGAATGCCTCTAAACTTTTAATGAGCTTTACAAACTGTATTATTATGCTTGTGTAGATATTCCTAGATGGAAATACAGATACAGGTTTAGACAAAATATATCTACATCTAACTATGTATACATGCCAGGTCATAAACTCAAGGTTTTACACCCAGATGCTCTGCTACAGGAGAAGTGGCAGCTGTGCCCGCAGACAAGTCAAAATACAGTTTGTTGAAATGAAACTATCAATACAAAGCTATTCATGTTAAGAGAATAGTTGCTAATGAAATCTCTCCTCTACATTTAAGGAATGAATCGCTTTGAGTAGAGGAGTATTTTCCATTTTTTTTCTGTTGAGTGGCACAGCAATGTCACTGAAGTTTATCTTTTTAATAACGATATGCTGCACAGTCAGTTTTCAATTAAGGAATTGATCATGTCCAAGTAATTGTAAATGATACAATGAAGTTACAGATCACAAGATACTTCTTATTTTCTGTAATTTTGGTTTACTCAAATGTAGCTGATCTGCTTTTAGTTTTTCTTGAAAGCTGATGAGATTCGCTTTTCTATTTGCATTAGGAACCAAAGCAGAGAGATTTAAACTACAGAGCAGAACATTAACAGCCACCTTCCACCTTTTCACTTTCCTGCAGTGAACTCACTTGTTGCAGAAGGAAAACTATTTGCCCACCAACCCTCCCTCAAAGTTTGCCTTGCCCAGAACATTCACCGGTCACCTGGAACAGAACGGAAGCTGGGAGCACACGACACTGACCACCCAGTGACGACGAATAAAGAATAATGAACACCCCACAATGCACCCAAACAATAACTGCCAAGTCTACTTATTCCTGCTGTGTCCTTATGAACGCAGCTTTTCTTTGGAAACACCCCAGTCAATGCAGTAGCTGCCACCGCAGCATTCCTTCAATCACACTACCTAGCGGCAGGTGAGTGGCTTTGTCACCCACATCCCTGCCTGCAGCTACCATGGGGCAAAACACACTGTTAGAGACACCAGGAGAGCTGAACAGCATCTTGGGCTCTTCCCTTCCGTGCACAGGGACTGCAGGAAGGCAAGTGTGGGCGAAGCTCTGATGTCCAAGAGTGACATTTGTGCAGCAGGGCTGACAAGTGCTTCCAGCTACAGCATCAACCTCAAGGCACGGGGGGTTTTTATGCTGCAGATTCCTTTCCTCACTACATAACTCAGTGCTCTTCCTACGTCACTGGAGTCAGCAGAGATTTCACTTGAAACAGCCTCAGCTGCCTCCAGAGCAATGCCAAGCTTGAGGCCACACACGGCCCCGTTTTCTCTACAAAGCCCACTCTCAGTGCACTGCCAGCCAAGGCTTCAAGCTAGGGCTTCTGCACACCTTCCCACCTGCAAGACTCACACCTACAAGAGGGGTGAACTAACTCCAAAACAGCCTAAAATCATCAGGAGAGAAGAAGCTGCATAATAAGTAAGCAAAAAACCCCCAAAAAACCCCAAAACAAAAAAAGGCCCTAAAGACTAACTCCTTCCAGTTATTATTTAGATGTTTGCTCTAAGATTGATAAAAGAGTGTCTGTGGAGAGGGGGGATGTGACAGCAGATATACTGGACAGTGCACCTTGGAGATCACCTTTTTTGTAATAAAAGCTGCCATCAGTTACTGCTGTGCAAGTAACAGCACATCAAGTATACTCATATCTGCAAGTACTCAGGACAACTCCAGGCATAACTCCAGAGGATGTCTCCTGAAGTCCCAAGATCTTGTTAGGTCTTTGTGTTACAGAGCATTGTAGACTTGAATTTATTGTGTTCAACTTCAGAGATATCTTTAGAAAGCATTGTGATGCATGGGAAAACATCTCCTTATTAAAAGGGCTGTGCTTTTAAGTAAGTAGTTTTCTTTCCTAGACATTCATTAAAAAGTAACAGTATCCTCACAGACCAGACTATAAACAAGCTGAGTGCAGTAACCATCACATACAAAAACCCAGCCCCACAAAGCCATCTCTCTGGAAAGGAGAAGGAATCAAACCAAACAAAAATCCCACGTTACTTTTTTTTCCTCCTCCCTGCCTTGTTTTGCTAAGCAAGCCCTAAAGTCTCTGTCAGGATACCAGAGAAACCATATACAAATATATAAGGTTACACCAAGCTTCAACTCAAAGCTAATTTAAATGAGCATGAATGAGAGGTAGGAATACAGACCATGACTGAACTATTGACACCATTGTATTCAAAGGGTTTTCTTATTCAACCTTAGACAATTTAAGATTGTGCCTTCATTGCTTCATGTAAAAGCACCCGTCACAATGCAGATAATGACCTACAATACCTATACCAGCTTATGGAAATGAAATCTTAATGAAGGAGAAAGATCTAGAAAGAGTGAAAACAAACTGACAGCTTATATAATGCTTGAACACCTCTACTGAACCCCTCTATGACTTTATTCTGTAGCAGCTCTTCACCACAAACAGTCGCCAGCAAAGCCAAAAATAAATAAACTAAATAAGTTAGGATAAATAAAATAAATACATTCAGGTTTGTAATTCCATATTCTGTAGACTCTAAAATATAATCGAGCATCCTGTACGCCTTGTTATCACTTTGAATGGGTGTTTAGTGAAAAAAACCTGACTATGATGGTTTTTTAACTCCTATCTGAAAAAGTTCTAATGCAGTTCTTATTGCTTTGCACAGTAAAAGCATACTGAAATGCAGAGTGTTTTAAAACGGTCTCACTGGAGAAAGTAGAAAATAAGTAATTTGCCAGAAATTATACTTTTTACTCTGTTGTGTTATACATACAGTGAAATTACTAAATTGAAACAACTGGGATACAGTTTAACATGTACAACTTTTGCATCTTGTACCCCTATCAAACTTGTTTATTTTACTGTATACACATATTTACAAGAACTAGGTAAGGGGAGTTTTACCCTTGGAGAGCAAGAGAGAGAGAGAGAGAGACTCTTCCAAATTATGAATTGCTTTATAACATTAAATCCTAACAAGATGCACCTCAGAAGACCATTTATGCTGCAGCCTGCTAGAGCTCAGTGTTAAGATGCACTATATGCAAGCTGCATATCAGACTAGAAAGCAGTTACATCACTCAGTGAGTGTTTGGTATTTGACATTTTGCTTTCTCCAGATTACCTGTGTCACATAACTTTTCACAGGCCATTACAGAAATTCACATCAGCAAACAGAATTTAATATTTCCTACTTTTTAGGCTATGGAAGTTACCTCACATATACAACAACAAGCACTTATTTACACAGGAACTCACAACAGCAAATTAAAATTAACTCAGATGCTTTCAGTTCTTATTTCAGGCGGACTTGTTTACTCTCAGATAGCTTAGGCTTGTTCCTCAACACCACAAAGCTCAGAGGATGCCAGGGGAATAAAGCTGTACCAAATGTTGGAATTTACATCCATGACATGTGACTGCCAGTGTGTCACAAAAACCAGGCTGATTTCTGATGAAAGAAGCCACAAAGCTGAAGCCTCATAAGACAAATCATTTAGCGAGTTCACTACTTTGATTTAGGTTAAACGGATTTATGAGCTTAGAAACAAGACTAAGTTACTGTAATTTGAGCAGCTGAGCTGTGTAGCTGACTATACATGTGCATCTTGGCCTACAGCAAATGCCAGGTCAAGCACATTTTTCCCTTATGAAAGTCAAATGATAGGAGATTTGAACGGACAAAATTCAAAGAAAGGAGATTTATGGAGTCTACTTCCTTTACCTCACCACTGGGACAAGAGTAGTCCCAGCAGAAGATGCAGATACTCAATCAACAGAACATCCTTATTCACCAGTCTGCTGCAAGGTCCATCCCACAGGAGCACCAGAACAGCTTTCACACCACAACACCCACCAGGTGTCCACATTCTGGAGAGCACTGACCATAAAGAATTCTCCACGTGTGAAAACTCAATATGGTGAGTGCCACCACATGTCTGGCCACGTATCTAACACAGCAGCCACCTCTTAATGCATCTCTCATGATGACACAAAGGAGGACACAGCAGCACCCACTAAGTGACTGCAGTAGGCTGCCCACTGCCATAGAAACAAAAAGCTCTCCTACTACTGCTGAAGTCTGAGATACAGGGTTGCAGATCAGCGACACATTACACAACGCATTTGTTCATGACTGAACACACTGTTAAAAGGCTCAGACACATCATCAGACGGTGGCCAAATACTGGTGATCCAATACATCCTAACTCCACAAAGTTGTTGCCCAGAGTCAAAAGCAGACAAGGATTATCTGGAGTTCTGTGTGTGCCCTGCACACCCCAATTTATGTTTCGAGGAAAATGGCACAATACTGGATTGGCTGAGGCTTACTTTAAGACAATGCTAATATATGAGTTACAAGCTTGAGCTGGGAGGAAAATGGGGAAGCAGACATCTTCCTGAACAGAGAGAGAGTATTAGATGCCATAAATAACCACCACACTCTTGAATCTTGTTACCTATTTTAAGTCACAGCTCACAACCCCAGCAAGGCCACTTTCTCCAGCTGACTACACTGATTCACCGTACCTAGAGGATCTGACCCAAGTTATCGATGAACTCCTTGTACCTCTTGAGCTCTAAAACCATCACCTCTGACTTGACAGGAGTAAAATTTACCCACCTTCTTCCCCCAATCAGCAATCTTGGATGAATGGCAACTGCTGCTAAACCCAATGCTAATTAGAGAGAAGAAATATTTCAAGATTTTGAGGTATCCATCAATCTCTAGCAAAGAGATTATTCTTGGTGAAGACATTACAGCCTGCAAACGCTGCAAGCCAGAGATGCCTGCTCAAGGCTGGAGACAAGGGCTCAGGAGCCCTCCAGGACCCAAGCAGCCACCCTCTCCATGGGGAACAGGAGTGCCAAGGAGACACAAGTAACTGTGAAATGAATGGCCACTCCCAAGGCTCACCAGGATGCTCCTCACCTGTTTGCTTAGCATAGAAGCAACGACCAAGCCCTCTAGTGCTTCGAAGTAGATGGAGTGTGAGAAGTGCCAGCAAGCACATGGGAACTGCAAGCGGACCTGCAAGTGTATCCCTATAGCTCGCAACAGTCAGAGTCACAGCAGAGGCTCAGGTTCATTTACTGGTTCACTAAGAGCCACTGGTGCATCAAGCATAACCCACCAGTAAGAAGCTTTTTTCAGGAGAGAGTTGTACAATACCAAAACTTTCTACGTTTCACATATGGTCTTCTCCAAATACTCAAGCAACAAAATCCTTGACCTAAGCATCTCACAGCTTAAAAAGAGTATCTGATACAGAAACCAACCTCCAGTTGGAAAAGGTTCTCAAATAAGCCAGAGATCTGAGAACTAACCCAATTCAGCACAGTATGTTTTATGATCCTGGGTATAGCTCAGAATTACACAAACCAGAAAATGCAGTTCCCCCCAAACTCTTAGGGGGCCTATCCACACAGACTCTCTGAAAATCAAACAGAGAGTACACAAGTGTAGAAAGTGAAATGCTCTTCACCATCACCCTCCTTCACCCCAGTAGATCCCAAGTCTTGCCTGGAAACTCCTAAGATACTTTAAATCTAAGAAGATGAGGGGAAAAAAAAACCCTAAACACAAAAAGGGAAGTAACAAAAGCATAGCAACACATTTGAACATTCACTGACTTGCTCATGGATCTACCAGAATTAGGACAGGTTGTTGCTACCTGCTTTACACTACATCAAGAAAGAGAGGGAGAAAGGATTGAAAAGAAAGTGGGTTTATCCTGAGTTTCAAAAGAAATTTTCCTCCTTTTTTCTCCACAGCTTCTCCCTTTGGGGAGAACACAATCAGTAGTAAAAATGCTGCTCAGATATCTAACTGATAACGAATTTCAAAAGGAAAAACATGAGTTTCATAGGTTAATTCTGTCATGCAACAGAACTTCTCTAAGACAAAGCTTGTCAGAAGGCACACTAATTCCTAATATTATCCATATAAGCAGAAGTTACTTTCACTTGAAGGCTGATATAGCTTGGACAAGTTCACAAACACAGCTGTCAAAAGGAAGTTGAAAAACCACTCATATTTCCCTATGTGTATTCCTGGGCTCTTTCAGACTATTCTGAACTCCTGGGCCCAGCCTCTTTGCCCTGCCAAACTTCCCCAAGCCAGCTCCCCATATGGAGCTGCTCCCAGAGATGCAGGACTCTTGTGGTTGACACTGCACAAGTCTGCCTGTACACTGGGCACAGTAGAGCCACAGAGTTGAGACATTCCCTTAGGTGTTGGATTTAATGATCCTTGTGGGTCCCTTCCAGCTCAGAACACTCCAATTCTGCAATTCCTATACATACTGCTATTGCTGTGCAAGAAGGTCTGACAGAGAACAGCAAGAGCTCCCAGTTACCCACACAGAAACACATCAACTATAAAATCAGTAGCAAAGAAGTTACTGAGACCAGAAAGATGCCTGTACACAGACACCTGATGAATGGGAGGACAGGTCCTGAAGGTGCGTCCAGTCTAATTCCAACATACCTAGCATGTTCATTTTAGTGTCCTCCCCAGTCTTGGTACAGTACTTGGTATTTATTTAGTACCACATATACAATATATTACTTCTGGATGACAAGCTTCTGGGAAGTAAAAATAAATATCTGTCAAGGAGAATAAGGCAATTTTTAATTCCCTTTATTCTCGAAGTGTTTCCAAAAAGGTATCAATTGGAAGCAGCTATAGATCATCTGCATAATCTGTGGTCCAGCATCGTTATAGATCGCTCTGTGGGGAAGTAGACTTTCTTACCTCCAAATCATATTCTATGTTCCAGTCAGGTACACAGATACGGAAAGTCAGATGGTACCATTATTCCATTAGCATGTGGCAAATTCTTGAAATCCGCTGGTTTCTGCTTTCCTTCACAGGAAAAGATGACAAAGTTCATAGCTGAGGAGGAATGTTTTAAAACTAAGTCTCATGCATGGAAATTAAACCAACAAAGTTAAAAAAAACATCCTTGCCCACCTTCCTTAAAAGGAAAGACTCATCAGTAAGCAACACTGGATATCTGGTTTTTTGTGCTGGGCTGCTAGGTTTTTTTTCAAAAAGGTTGGAATTGACCCTGTGCTAGAATGAGGTTCAGCTGCCCACTGTATCACTGTGACACCCAGAGCTTAGGCTGAAGCTGTTATACAGCTTACAAGTCATATACATTATTGCACCCAGACCCACCTGTAATAAAATTATCTAAATAGCTGTAACTGCCTTCCTTGCCTGCTGAGGAAGGACCAGCACCTATCAAAGAACAACATGGAAACTCCTGGCCACCTGCTACAGTGAAGTGTCAGGCATGAAAACTCCCTGGCCAAAGTTTGATGGAACCATGAAGATACAAAGAGAAGAACACTGGAAAGAGCTCAGATTTTACTTTTATAAGCTCAGCACCCAGAGGGGAAATTCTCAAGCCTCCTATTTAATATGCAAGATGGAGAATGTATATAGTAAATAACTTCATATATATGTTACCTTTTATATATATATACACAAACATATAACCTGAACAAACAAGAGACCACAAAAGAAGAAAATGTAAGCTTTCTGTGAAATCTTTTACAGTGCTACTTTATACATCACAAGACACATTTTTTGTTAAATTTTCCAGTCTTCTTATTCGCAACAGCAACCCACAAGTTATTTTAAAAAAATAAATAGAAATAAATCAATACACTGATGTCTTAAATTCTGCAAACAGTAGTAATGAGAAGCATTTCAACTCCAGCATGGACTCACATAAGCCCTTTTATTATTCTGAACCATTTCAAAATCTCACCTGGATTTATTTAACTACATAAAGTGGATTGTTCCAAATTAAAAACTCTGCACTGCTGACCTGCTATTTACTACTGAAAAATGGAGAAGGTGTATGTACACGAAACTGCATTAGGAGTAAATATCCTGTCCCTCAATAGGCACTCCTAGAAGTAGTGATGCAAACCTGACATTTCCTGACTCAGCAGACAGGCTCCCTGTCCGTGCTCTCTTTAACGACAGAAAGAGTCCTATTAGTTCCCAGTCCTACTCCCGGGGCCGAGCCAGCAGAACAACAAGCGGATAAACAGATGGCAGCCTCAGCTCTGCGTCACCAAAGCTGCCCGCCAGGTTTTGTCTGCAAGACCAGTTTCTGTGCATGTGACCCATTTCCCTTTCTCCCACTCAGCCCAACAGGACAGCAGAGCTGCCAGACATGGCAGAATCAGGCCTAAAATTAACTTTATCAAGCACAGTAAAACCGTAGGAAGAACCCAATTAACTCTGCTCCCCCGAGCTGAATTGTGCAGGACAAACAATGCACATTCCTATCATTCTTCCAGCTTTTGCATTCAGCAGATTTGTCACAGAAACCCTATAACCAGCCTGCAGCCAAACCTGTCTTTTTTTTTTTTTAAACCTGATTTTTACCAGGAATTCCTGAACATTCTCTTCCACCTCCCATCAATGTGCTGCTGCAGTAACTCCACACACCAGCCACCTTCAAGCCACATTTCTAGTTTTGCAGAAGCATTCTGGTGGAATGGACAGACAGGTGTCCAAAACCACTGCAGCATTCCTATGTCTGGAACTACAACCACGGCATTTAACAGCCTAAAGTAACTGTGATTCCAGGTGGTTAGTGCTTGGGAGTACAATATATCTTTCGAGGTTTGCTATGTTCAGCTCAATGGGATCCTTATCTTGATCCGATTTTCTTTTAATGCCAAAAATAAATTGGAAATTAATATGCTCTCATAACAGAAAGAAATAAAATGACAAAATCTTCTCCATTGCTTTGCTTTTAAATCATCTGACAGATTTTAGTATTAAAAAATTAAAGCTCTTTTACAAGAGACTGGAAAACAGTACAGTGAAGAGAAAAATGATGGCTTTTAATTCTTCTTAATCCTACAGAACACTATTAAAAACTGAATGATGATGCATGAGGGGAAGAAGGAAAAAAACAACAAAAAAAAATTGCTAAAATATCTCTCAATAAAATATTGAAGCAAAAAGCGAACAACATCCAGAACACCAAACCTGAAAACCTCTACCCTGAAGACCACAGAGCAGCCAAATACTCAACACTAAAATAAGTTTTTCCTAAATTGCTCCTGTCTGTTTCTAAAATCAAGTAGAGTGGCTACATCTATTTTCACACCTTGTGATTAACCAGATTATAAAAGGTAATCTAAATAATAGGCATCAGATATTTAAAATATCTATGTATACACACCTTCAGTTTAGCATTAAGAAATTATTTTACCCCCATATATGCTGTTTCAGTATCAGTCAACAGCTTTGCAGTCTCTTCTTTACTGGTGTACAAAAATAAATAAAATCTCAGAACTGCTTTTCTAACAGTTATCTTCAACTTTTATTGGATTGACTCCCAACAGAAGTCCTAAAGTAGAAAAAAAATGTGAAAAACTTACACCCTAGGCAGTCTGAGAATGTGGGAAAGCACAGAAATATGTACAAATAAATGGCAGAAAAAATATTTTTCTAGTTAGTGCAGACAAGACTTGTTTTTCAGGAGGTCTACATTTAACCACATTGTTGTGTGCATTTTAGAAGACTCTATGCACACCCTCTATCACGCTTTCCATTAAAGCTATCCACACTGAGAGCAGAGGGATTAACCCATATACAGAAAAGTTACAATCAAGATAAATAACAGGAAAAGAAAACAATCCTTTTCCAAATGTATCTGGTGCATTTGTATCCATACACATTTGCAGTTCATCAGCTCTGACAGAGTCAATGGTCTTAATGAAAAACACCCGAGTGAGATTTCCCTTGGAAGAAACTAACTGGAAGGAACGTAGGGACTCTCACAGTGAGGCTACCTTCCTCACAACTCCTTCTCTAGTCTGATTTTGTTTCAAAACGGAAGGCACTGCACTTGAATTCAAGAAATTAAAGATATACTAGATATGACTGCAAGTCCACAAAGATGTATTTAAAACTAGACTTAGAAGAATTTTAAAACAAAGCTGGAGAGGGGGCAGGTTTAAGGTAAAAGTAATCCTAATTGGTTTTGTTGTTTCATCTCAGGAATACAATATTAAAAATATATGATGATACCAAGTTTTACAAACAGATGACATAAACTTGCTGTAAAGGTGTAGATTTGTGATACTTTGTGATCTTTGATAATTTTGATCAGAGTGTGCCTTCAGTACATTTTCATTCCTAGCCTTCCTCTTCAGGTTCATGGAAATTATGCAGAAGAGGTAAAAGCTCAACTTTCAAGGCAGCCCTCACATAAATTTGGGTGCAATAACAAGGAAGCGTGCTGGGACAGGAGCATCATCTTACTGTGGATCAGGTAGCAGTTTGCTGGCAAGAAGACAGGTAGCTCATACACCTACGTAGGGCCTCATGGCTTTCCCAAAAGCTTTCCCCGTTTAGATTTAGGAAAACAGATCTGTCTGGATGCTGGTTAGTGACAATGAGCACTCTTTTGCAAAGACAGCTGTCTGAGGAAAATCTTCCTACACAGGAATCCTTAAGAAGTATGCCTATCAACAGGCACCATGTCACAGTCATTCCCAAATTCTGGACCTTAATTAAGAAGTTTGTTATGCTTAGTGCTGCACGTCATACTGACTTTTCCTGTAAAAACTGAGAAGCCAATGCAAGACTGAACACAGAACTGGAGGTGTTGAAAGGGCTCCATTATCTATCTAGTCGGCAACCCAGGACATACATCCTATTCCAGCTTTCTGGAAAACAGGGAACAACACCTATTAACTACTCTGTGAAGAGTCATAGTAATGCAGTAATCAGGAGCATTAGGTGTCAGCCAGGGATTACTATTCCCCAGTGCCAAGTAATGTATTTGTTTCTCTACTATACAGCAGAAATCAGCTTTAAATTCACTGCAGGAGTAGCTGTTTATGGTGTAAAAAATTCATTGCTTAGGAACTCAAAATTAGTTGCACTGTAACAGCGAGTGGCCAGTTACAAACCACTTGAAAACAAATCAAACTTACAGAGGATGAAAAAAACTCCACATTTTTTTTAGGAAGTGTTGATGTCATAGGTGCCTACTTGCTTTGTGCAATCACTCAGAGGTACAAGTATTTATATTAATATGTGGTAACGGAAAGCATCTATGTAAGTGCTTTCTCCCCGCCTCATAAAAGGCATTTAAAGATACCACACAGCTGTTTTTTAAACAACATTATTAACTGGAACACTGACAGAAAACCGAAGCCACCTGAAATGGCTGAAACACAGCATTGTTTTGCCTTCCATCAGTATCACATACAGACCAACTCAACCACTATCATCCATCAGTCCTGCACCTATTCCTCAACACGTGTTCCAACACCGTGAGCATCCCAAGCGTATTAAAGAGAACAGGATAATCACGACTGCACTGAGAGACTGATGCAGCAGCTGGTCATGACCCTGACAATGATTTCAGTAACTACTGCTTTTTTATTAACATCTTCAGAAAAGTTGCTTTTACTTGGAAATAGAGTCAAGCTACTTAGGATGGGATGCTGTTTCCTAAAACCTGTCCTTCAGTACCTGTGAGCATGTAAGAAGGACTGGAATAATTGGGATGTCTTCAAGGGTTGGCAAACATGCCAGTGGAGCCCCAGAAGATGCCCAGTCTTCTGGAGCAGTACCTGAACAGTAGGCAGACCACTGGGATGGGCAGTTGATAGCCTGAGGGAAGTGAATGGCACCCTTCACAGCAGTGCATTTACACCCAGCCTCCCCCCTTCCTGCTGTCACCAACTTGCGAGTGTTAATATTTGGGCTCCATTTCAAATACACAAGTCATCCCTGAGGTCAACAGAAAGGAGCTTTGGTGGAAAGTTATGACTAGATGTAAGTATTCTCAAGACCAATACTTAAGAGCTGTGGCCTTTGAGCTCCCACTTGCTGCAGGACTTGGGCAGACCTCGTGAAACTGTGGTGGGATGTGTTGCATACAGAACTCCCTTGTCATACAAGCCGACATTTTTTTTTTTAGAATCTGACTTTCAGCAAAAGGTGCAAGCCAAAAAGAATAAGTATTAGTAGTACTAGTAGTATAAAAAGGATAAAGACCATGGGATGAAGGCCAGATTAATTTTGTCTTGAAAAAAAAGTAATCTGGAAAGGAAACTTTTTTTTTTTCTGTCACAGCCTCTGATTAAGGGCAGAAAGTAAGGGAAAACTGGCTATAAAAATCCTGATTTCACAGAGGCTGCTCCAGAGGAGCACAGCACACTCTTAAGTATCACATCTTGGTGTGCAGCTAGAAGATATGAAGAAGCCAAAACACAGCACACTAGGAGTTGTCTAAAGACAACTCTAACAGGGACAAGTTTCAAAGTGCTTCAAAAAATCCATCAGGAGAAACTACCTTTGCTGTATGGGACCAATCACAGGCAGCAAACCACACAGGCAGCTGGGCAAGTTGTTATCACTGCAGTTCAAATAGAAATTGATTAATTTTTCTTTAGAGGTACATATATGAAATGCTCACTGAAGAACATGAGCCTGCACGTTAACACCAGGCAGGGCCATGAAGGTTCTCTGGTGATTTTTGTAGTGAAGAATGGTATTTCTGTCTTAAATGATGTGACAATAACCAAATCCTTTTCCTAAAACACACTTTGAAGCTACAGTGTGTTCCGAGCACATTGCATGGTAATGTGCTTGCATCATCTCATAATTAACTGTAATTAATATACAATCATTTCCAGACTTAAATGTAGTTAACCATTAACCTGTATTTGTAGACTGCATTTGCTGAACAGCATGATGTTTTCCTTCATTCCCCGATGCCATGTAATCGTGGAGTTACAGACCTTATCAGAATGCTCAACTTAAACAGTTTTGTGGGGGTGGGAAGAAAAGCCACAAATACCTTGTTATTATTTGAACTTTTTAAAATAATGACAATTTATTATAAAGTTTTATCAGGAAATTAAATAATTGAACACGGGACTGCTCATTTACTCTAAACCCCAGTTTCAGTCCTTGTGCCTACATCAGCATAGGAAAAAGTGGCATCAAGACAGCTCTTCAAGGTTCTATCTGGATTTCCTTATTATGCCTGATCTGTGTATGTACATGTCTATTAGACAAAATAAGAGCATACTTTTGAGTCTCCGACTTAGTATAAATGTAATTTAGTTGGTTCTTACATAATAACAAATGTATTGTTACCATATTTTTAAAGCATTTGCAGTAATATCCAGGTGTTGTGAAAAAATAATAGTACAACAACAATACAATGTAAAGAACACAACACTAGTCAGTATTTTTCACCCATTCTAGCAGTACAGTTAGTCAACAGCACAACATCAAGGATGATTGGAAAATCGTTGTATACACAAAATTATGCATATTCACCTGTTGGCTGTTTGGGGGGGGTTGGTTTTGTGGTGCTAGTTTTTTTTAGCTTTGGGTTAGGTTTTTTGGGTTAGGTTTTAAAAATCTGTAATTAATAGCACCTAACAGGTTTGTGCAATCACATCTATGGATCTTGCTCTGTAGTCTATCACCAACTGAGGTGCTACAGATCTCTACCAAATTAAAGCAAGTGCTTGATGCAGAAATATACCACAAGATAAACAGAGATAACCTGAAAATCACCTGGATGTAATGGCTATTATAAACAAATAAATATCTAGCACTGTATTAGAAGTCTGGTTTGCTGCTTCTTTACAACTGAGAGGAAAAAACAGTAACACTTCAGAAATCCAGAATAAGTTTCAATTAGTTACCGTCAGCATCCCACTTTCACACAGAATCTGCCCATCTCAGGCTGTAAAAGCTCTGCCACAGACAGTCCATCTCTTTGGAGACTGGATCTACAACTTTCAGCTGCTCTAGAAGGGCTTGGCCAGTGTGAGGTGTTACTTTTAGGTCTCTAGTACCACCTCATGTAGAGTTTCTGCCACAACCCAGTAAGGAAACCAAGCCTTATTAAATAAACATAGATTCTCTATCCCCTCCTTAATTCACATGCAAAAAGTGATGTGTCACCTTATCCAGCATGATGCACTGGCACAACCCAAAAATAAATTGTTTAGTTGCAAATTACGTGGAAATACACTGCTGGAAAGGAGACAGACTGAGATTATGACTGGCTTCGGAGGATTCCAAATAAACCAGTGAAATTAGCACATCCTAAAATGAGGTATTAGTGCAACAACTGCATTTCAGCAGTCTTTTCCTGTTCTGAGAGCCAGGAAGGGTAAAGAAGATGGCAGGAGTTTGGTCACCATGGCTGGGGGGATCCCTGTGCACCACTGGGTGGCCTACGCAGTTGGTACACAATGCCCTGGAACAGGCTTTTACGCCAAATCCAATTCCCAGCAGTACAAAAAGCATTCTTCTCAAAGCAGCTTTGGGAGGATGAGGAAATCTAATCCTAGAGGGAACCCCGGTGCCCACAATAGAAATCCCACTCACACCAAAACAATTTTCTGGATGCACATCAAAGAATATACTCTCTTTCAGAGTGAACACTAAATACACTCAAATCACAACTGTGTCAATATTGGCACTAGGAAATGAAACCTGACTTCTAAAACTGATGCTGGGAAAGACTCCAGGTGACAAACTTCATGAGAGCACTAGTGCAATGTTCCCTGTGCTTCAGATGACAGTAATACAAGTATAAACTTTTGCAAAATACAATGTTATGGTATGAAAATATCCTGGGGTATTGCAGGACAAATTAGAAGTTTTAGGAGCTCTTGTTTTAAGACACATTCAGTTTACAGTTATGTAATTCAATACATAAGGAAAAAGACAAACTTTCTGCAAACAGTCTTCAACAGGATTTGAAGTTCCCAATTAAATCTTGCTTCATAATCAAATGCTTGTATTTGAGGTGGAAACTGTTAGGAGTGGGTAAGAAATATCTGAAGCTTTCCTTCTTAATCCTAAATCCAGTAACTTGTTTAAGTAAAACTGCCATATAGCCTTGTCTCAAACAAAATTCTCTTCATTCACAAGTTTCTCAGACTCAGAGAGTTTGTTTTGAGTTTCGGGTTTTTTTTTTTCCTTCCCTAAATAAACACAGTGCAATGCTCATTATCTGTCTCTGCCTGACCACTCTCAGTACTCCCTTCCTGGGGTCCTTCTACAACAGACGTAACATTTTGAAGTGAACCTATTAACCATTCTGAACACTGACTGTGCTAAGGGCTGGGACAAAGAAATATCAAAGGGACTGGCTATTCCATCACCAGATCACAGCCCGTGACCAGGGCAGGCAGGCAGGCAAGCACACCGAGCAGTCTGACAGGGAGACAAGAGTGCCTCACTCAGCCTTCTCCCTGCTGCTTGACTCAGCGCAGCCACTTCAGAGAGGAAGCTGAACATAAAATACGCCATCATCGCTTGTGCTCCCAACTGCTGCAGCAGCCCAGCTAATTCCTGAAATGCCAGATGTGCTCAGAACTGATAACCTGTACATCCCAGCACATCAGTTGGGGCCCAGGAGAACAAGAAGAGGGACAAGGCAGAGGCTGGGGGAGATAGGACCCGCACACATGAATGCCTCCCCCTTTACACAGCTCTAAATAAAATTAAGCCGCTCATGTCATTTCCGCTGCCAGCTTAGCTCAAGCATGGTAAATTTCCAATTCAGCTCATTCACCTCACTTTGATCCATGCTACACATGCTGCCTTCTATTCGTATCTACAACCATCACCGACAGCAGCAGAAAAGGCATAAATCCAACAGTAAAACACTTTTCAGAGTGAAAATCTAATGGGACCTACAGAATTAGGTATTTTTTTCTTTAATTTTTTTCTTTACGTTTTATTAGCCTGATTTTAACATGGTGGAGAACAATTTCATTTCTCTTGCAGCACATAAGAGATCAACGCACTGAACACACCCAAACCAGGTAAGTTTAAATAGATGGCCATTAGCTTTGCTCCTGGCCTTGTCCCTGAATCTTCTTTCTTGACCTTTCAATTAAACCAAGCAGGGCATCTCCTTAGAACCACAGCTTTTAAGTAAACAGATAAAAACATGGAAATCTCAGAAAGCAAGTTAAACAGAACACTTAGTGTAACAAAATAATGACATAGCAACAAGACAGATGGAAATGATTTAAGCAAATGCCAAAAACTCATTTATTTTTTTCAATATTTCTCCTCATCAATTCTGTCATAGTTTATTTACAAATTATTAGCCTAAATTACAGGTTATGCAGTTGTCCTTTAGACCAGTACAAGACTGCTGTATCGTGGCTTTTAAACAATCTCACAAAGGGTCTTGGGGCAGAAAACAAGGTAGAGAGGAAGGGAAGGATGCCTGTGCGTATGTGTCAAGGTATGCATATTTGGAATGCAAGAGACAAGGGATGTTCGCATATATTCATACGAAGAACTGCATTACACACATATCCTACATACATAAATAGAAAGTAACTGAAAAACTCATACAACAGCTGCTTTTATATCATGTCTTTGTGACACACCCAAAGAACAAAACCCCACTATGCCACTGGGTAAAAATAACCTTCAAAAGAGATATAGTTTGGGTCAAGAAAATTCTAGTGCTGGTTTGCAAAGACTCAATCCAGAATTGCATTTTTGGAAGCTAATTCAGAAGACGTTTTGGACTTACCAACAGGTCTTATGTATTTAAGAGAGAAAAGGGAAAACTTTAGCTGAAGAAAACTTCCAAACATGACACTCTTATTGTGCATTAAGTTTAAAAACAAGACTACTAATGTGCTTACCAAAAACACTGAAGCACTCAGACTTCACAGCTTTAAAAAATAATAAAAAACTTTTACAGATCAAGCCATAGTTCAGGGCCAAATCTCATTGCTATAGGATTCCTGGCTTACAAAGCAATTGTGAATTAAAAAAAAATCAGCCATGGGCACTGTTGTTTTATCCAGCACATACTCTGCACCAGGAACTGATCACATTTAATGGCAACTAGTGATTCATTATTACAACTCAGAAATAAAAACGGATGTGAGGAAACACATGGAGCAACATCAAAACCACCTCATCGCCTAATTACCTTGATAAAGGGACTACACACTTAGTACAGACATTGGCAGATACATGTTTATGAAACTAAAGCATTGTTTGTACTCTGTAAATGACAGGAAGATTGTTTAATCCTGAGCATCATAAGGTGAGTGGATCCTCTACATACACAATGGAATTTATAGCGAGTTTGTGGGAATTCCATCTAAGCCGTGACTTTGGCAGAGGCTGTTTACATTTTTCCCAGCCTAACAGGATTTGTCTTGCCCATCTACAAGATGCAAAGAAGAGGCAAAGATAGCATTACATTGCTGCTGGTTTGGGTGGAGTTTTCAGTGAGTTTTCTTTTCATGAAAACTTGCAAAGTAACAGCCAGAGCCTCTCACAAACCCACGTGTCACTTGGAGTCTAGTCAACAAGCAGTACAACTTGTAAAATTAGCTTCTTCACATGTTCACTGCCTCAGTGAATCCAGCCCAACCTTACGGAGGTTAGGACCTTTGTTTTGAAAATGCA
Organism: Eulacestoma nigropectus; assembly: GCA_013397775.1. Taxonomy (NCBI): domain Eukaryota; kingdom Metazoa; phylum Chordata; class Aves; order Passeriformes; genus Eulacestoma; species Eulacestoma nigropectus. Next base: position 426,334 of record VZTE01003928.1, read on the forward strand.
AACTTATCAACAAACATCCCAAATTAGTGATACACACAGTTTTATTACCCTGAAATCAATCAAATCAAACTAAAACCACATTAACACTTCCATCGGTTGGGAGATACATAACCCGTTTATTTAGGTGCACCTCTCTCAGAACGGACCCAGAACAGCCCCTCCTTCCTGCACCAGCTCTTCAGACTCTTTTTCAGCTCTGAGTTTATCCACCAGCAGGCTGAAGGAGTCATCTAGTGGCCACAAACAATTCCTGCAGTCTCACCAGCTTCTGTAGTCCAGCTGCCAAGGCAAGACAAGGTTTTTTACCCCTTAAAGCACACTCAGCACTGCCAAGAGTCCACTGCAGATCCAGTATCTGAATCATGATATGGTCCTGGCAGCCTTGTTCATAATGTTCCCTGCTCATGCTCCTTAGCGTGCCCTAGACGTAAGTTTCCCACTTCCAGCCCATGTCAAGGCCAAAACGAAGTTCTCTCCTTAAACGTGCTTGGGAGCAGACACCTTAAATGTGCTTGGGAGTAGACACGGCTGTGCTGTTTCTAACCCTTATGCAGCTGCCTGTTCCTCTTCAGGGGCGGGCAAACCTTTTCTGAGTAATGTCACTACCCCTGGAAAGCACCAGTTCAAGAGATATGGATTAAACTGCTAAGCAGCAGCATGGCAAGCCAAGGGATCTTCCTTGGCCCACATCCCTCCTCTACCACAAACCCGCTGTGTAGGCTTGGACAAAGCACACGGGTACTTAGGTAAGGTCTCTCAATCATGGAAGAACCATCTACCTAATAATATGCAAAAGAAAGAACCATAATATATTAAACAGGTATCTGAAGTATGAGTTAAAGTAACACTTTGATAAACAGTATTAACATCTATAAAAATCTTACTAAGCTTCATAAATATTTGTAATACACTGTCAGTTCTCTCTACAACCCCTCCAGCCAGGTAAGCTCTAGAAATTTAAGCAACCTAATTTTATATGAAAGCATCAAATATTCATTCTTCAAATGAACGGCCATTTCAACTATATAAGAAAGTGAAAAATTGGTACTGACTTTTCATATCAACACCTTAGTTTTAAAACAAACTCAGATCCATTTTTTTTACTCTGTGTTAATTTGTGTTACCTGTTGAGTGACTGAACTGCAGGCACCTGAACACACCTTAGGCAAGATTGCCCAAAGCTTTTTTTTTGTTCCTGGAAATCACTTTGCTGCCACACTAATGCCAGACTCTGGAAGAACACGTTGCTATTCTTCCTTCCCAGAGTAGAGACTGCTATTTGCATATTTTCTTTTTAAATGTTTGCACTGCTGATCAGAGGTGAATCTAATACAGTGAGTGTCAGGTGTTAATCATCACACACAAAAAACTTCCACACCATTTTATAAAATGCTCCCTTATACCCCACCATGCTGTTTAACATCCTGTAACTTAATCCCAGCAGCAGCAGCTTCCCCTCCTCACCCCCAAAACAAGGAATTACACGTTCTCCAAACCTTTCAAGGAAGCCAAAAGACTTCCTTAAATTCATACTTAACCTCCCTGTGATTCAGAGATTATACCTGCCTCAATCACCTCAGTCACAAAGGTGTCACCTAGCTTTTTCCATCAATCCTATACATCATTTGGGTAAAGCAAGTGAAAAATGCTATAAAAGTGCAAATTATCACTCTGGTATGGTTAAGGAGGTCCAACCTATTTCAAGCTGCAGTTGAAGGTAGAAAACAGTACCACAACCAAGACACAAAAGACAGAAAAATGACCCTTGCAAGCCTTAATGTTAGAATTAAACAGAGAAGATTCCTTCAAAATGGTGAGGGCACGAGCACCAGCTAAGTGATGTTTAAAGCTAGTATTCAGCTCAGCTGCCCTCCGATCCCAGCAGAAAACACCTCCACCTTGCTTCACACGTCTAACAAATTAAATGCTGGTCAGATTCACCCTTTGTGGAGGACCTGCTGAAAGACTGACTCTAAATCACATTTATTTCTCCAAGATGGGGGACACCTTATCCTATTAGGTCAGTAAATCACCAAGAGCTGTTTCTTGCTACTCACTGCTCAGCGGTCCAGTCACAGAAGTGTCTGCAAGTGAGAAAATAGTTCTGCAGCACTCAGAGGTTTGTACAGGCACTCCCCAGATCTATTTCTCTAGTTGTAAAACAGGCCTAATTTGTATTGTCAATCAAAATAGTATTCTGCAGCCTTAACTGGCCAGAATCATGAAAGATAAGGCCACTCTTAAGACTTTACTTGACTTTATTTAAATCTTTATTTAGACACAAATTTAACTCACTCTAATTTTATTTCTTTATCCATGTATTTTAAAAATAAGATACTCTTTGGTAACAGCAATGAAAGAGTGGGTTCATTACTGGTCTAAAATAGCATGCCAAAAAATGTCACTGATGAAATGAGTAGCAGACAGTAGCAGAGGTCTACTCATGTCTACTGTTTTAGGCCAAGTTACATTGACCTGTCTCACACTGTGTTTTCAGTGAACTGCAAGAGTGAATGGGGATCAGGAATAGCCACCAAAGCTCATTTTGTCCTGTTACTACAGCAAAGATGCACATAGTTTTTCTATTCCATATATATTCAAACCTATATATGTATGTGTATGTATCTATACATACTTTTGTGCAAGTACATGTACGATAAAAGTGAACACCATACAGGAGACCTGTTTTGCAAAGGTGTCATGCAGAAAAAAAAATTAGTAGCAGACTTAAAACCACAAGAAATTGCAAAATACCACAGCCACTCTAAACCCCTCCCTCTGTGCATTAAACTTAAAATGGGAAGCTCCTTCTGAACCTTCTACTACTTCTTAATACGCAGATCAGCCAAAGCATGGTACTTTGTACAAAGCATGTACTTTGTTAGTGCTGCAAATTGGCATAATTCCTTTTGATAAATGGTTTATGATATTGACCAGGCTTCTATGACCCCAAAAGACAGCCATAATATGCCTTTTCTAGAGGTCTTACCACAGACTACTTGGGAACTTTGGTTAGCTGGGTAGCTGCCTGCCCCCTTGCTCCCCACCAGCTTCGACAAAGGGAGCATATTATGCTCCTTAACCATCTTCAAGAGATGGCACAATGTTCAAGAATTAATTATTTCTAGGTATAAATCAAGGAGGCTGACCATCTTAAAACAAACACATTACTGACTGAAGCCTAAGCATCTCCACAGCCTCTATTTGCACCTTAATTACTCAGCAGAAATGTGCTAAAGCGTTATCAGTCAACTGAAAATGCCTTTCTCTAAGGACCTGCAGGACAAGCTGAAATACCCCTTAGAACTGCCAAGAGCAAAGGATTTATCTGCTTTTATGTGCATTTGTCAACTCATACTGCAGAAAATTTAGAACAAGCAACAGTGTAAACTGATGATAATATTTAGAATATATTCACTTCTTAGGAAAGCTCACCCGGAAAGTACCTATTTTTCCTTTGCCTAACCACCACTTCAACACATCAGTCTGGATCCCTTGTCTCACTAGAGGTCCACAAGAAAGCAGATGTCAGTACCTGCAGTAAACATTTCCAGGGACAGATTCAGAATCCACAGAACAGGGACTCAAGTCAAACATTCAGAGAAAGCCCAGCATCTAACTCAGACAGCCTCTACCAGAGTCTTATTCCTGTGATCATTTTGAATAAATCATGAGCACTGCTACAGATGAGAAGGCCTCAGTCGTGTTGTTAGAACATACTATAGTTTTTTTCAAATGGGGCCTGGCTAGCTGCATGCCTTTTTGCAGCCTTGAAGGGAGAAGGAAATACCTGAAATCCAGTAACTCTTTACTGCTCCTGACTAGCAAGAACTTGCTTCTTCAGGGAGTTCCACCAAAATTCTGCTTAGTGAGATTTTGTCAATGCACAGTAGGCCCATGTAGAACTTGCCTGCCTCTTCACCCAAAAAATTTCCAGGTGTTTACACACCTGATTACTACTTCCAAGTTACTCCACACATTAACAAGCTTCGAGGGGCAGCATCAGCTACAAAAAGAAAGTAATTTAGTCAAGTATCGAACACTTACAGCTACATTACTATAATTTTAAATTTAAAACCAACCCCATACATTCTTGTAGCTAGCTGAGAAGAGGAAAACTCAAATTATTTTAATTTCTACAGACAGTTTAACTTTTTAATTCGTTTTGGAAAAAAGTATTTTGTTTGAACACCTGCATAAAGATATTCCTTTAATTTTAAAGTATTTTAACCTCATGAAAAAAGCACTTTACTGTACAATAGTGAACTAACAGATAAAAAGGGAGGAATACATTTTAAGTAGCTTTCCCCTGCAGCAGATCCTGCTCATCTTCAGCTGAAACGCACAGGTTTTTCTGGCAGCACCTTCTGTGGCTGCTTTTGAAAAAATAAGTACCCTGTAAAGTATTACAAAAGCCATGCCCTTCCATACTTAAGTTTCACATCTGAAGAAGCTCAGATGCTGCCATGGTTTCAGCTCAGGCTAGCTGGCCACCAGGGAAGACTGTCCCAAAGCAGCACATGACCCCAGCTCCCTGCAAAGTCCCTCCACTACTGCGACCATGCTTCCCAGCAAGGCTCTCCCAGCATCATCCCACGCAGAAGTCCAAGGAGAATGGTCCAAGCTGCTGCTGTTACACCGCGTCCACGAGGAGGGTGGAGGGTGGACACAGCACTAAAAGAAGGTGCTGCAGCAGGGGCAGCACCCCGTGTGTCCTCACCAGCAGAAACTGTGTACTTACAGAGCCATGGTCATGGCCCAGCTGCATCAATTCTTGAGGGATTATTAGGTCCCTTGTATTGTGCCATAACTTGGCTACCAAAGAAAGCATTATTTTTGTGGTTTACTCTTAACAAATACCTTCTCAATTTACAGCAAAAAGAGAGAATTTTATTTTTCCTTCTGAAAGAAAGATACAATCAAACCAAGTCACCAAATCTTCCAATTTTTTTGTTGTGTCTGTGTTTCTAGGTAGCTGTTTCAGTCCCTTTCACTTTATAAAAGCTGTGCAAGTTTGATAGGGACATTCAAATAAGTTTTCTTTCTCATCCTGAAACTATCATTCCTCTTGTTACTCTCCCACAAATATAATTTTTGTTTTGTATAAAGTTTTCATTAAACAGTATTATTTTGTAGCTTAAGGTAGTTTAAAATATTACTCAAAAATCTGAAGACTTATTATGCCAAATTTTTCTATGGTTTTCAGTTTACTTTCACAGGGCAAGGGAACGAGCAGAGATGACATTTTCAACTCTAAACTCTACCATCTGAGCAATTTCCAAGCAAAGTAAACATTGTCAAAATTCTCAAAATCCACTAGCGTGGATTTCTGTACTTGCATGAAGTCTCACAGAAGGTAACAAGGCCCCAAACAAAATGCACGGGTCTACATTAGCAAATCTCAGAACAGGAACTTTACCTTGAGATGTAACATTTGACTTCCCTATCCAAACCACAGGCCCAGCAAATGCATGCTGAATACCTGCTGTTGGTTTTGCCAGCACCTGACACATGACAAAAGCTTGAAAACTGCTAACAAAAGCTTCCTGAACTCCAGAAATCACACACAAGCAACTAAAATCACCCTGCTAGTTAAAAAACAAACAAACAAAAAAATCAGAATATTGGCCAGAGAAATGTACTCTTCTTACAGGCCACTGGAGGAGAAGGTATCTTCTCTTTTTCAGGTAGTCCACCACTAGTGAAAATCTCAAGAGTAACTGATGAATTAACACTTTACAGCACCAACTCCACACTTAAAAACTGAACTGGCACCTTGAATCTGTAGTGAACTGGCATTCTGCACCTAGATAGAGCTATCTTGCTGAAATCACCTATCAACACACTCACTGAGAGCCCCATGCAACTTTTAAGAACAGCCTGCCATGTAGCATGTTGTGCTGGGTCCTGTGGAAGCAAGCTATGCAAGGAAAGGGGATGTGCTTCAGAAAGGATCACAGGAGAAAGATAAAAGCAGCATTACAATTAAGACATGTTATCTTCAGCATCAGTAACTAACTGATGCTATCTGCTCTGAGAACTATCCAGACTGCAAAACCATGTATAAAAGATACATATAAGTCCCTAGCAGAAGAAATAGTAGTGCTGTATTTCTGGAGGTACATCCTCCTCCTCTTGCACTTTACTTAGCCTGCCCTTAAGGCTCTAGCTTGACAAGCAGTAAGCATAGGCCAGCTCTGAAACCAAAAGGAGTCATGTCCCCTGTCCTGCTTCTACTATGCACTCCTGGACCCCTTTTTAGGGGGCAACAGAGCTCTTCAGTTCTTAAGTCTGATTCACAACACATTAGATGATCTACCCAGTCGTGCTCAGTTCTATCTTTAGGCAGAAAGAGTTAAGCTAATAAAAACCATTCATTTAGCTATGATTATTCTTCCAGTCCAGTTCATTATACAACAAAAACACTAGCACGGCCCCATGAGGTAAGATGCAAGTGTCTGAGGCTTGGACTGTTTCTTGCAGTAGAAGTGCTGCCATTTAAATATGGTGATTCACTATTACTTCTGTCAAATAAGTCTTATTCCACTTCTTTGTCAGGGAGCTGTAATTCAAATAATGTCTGTATCATCTATCTACGATGAAGATGGGGTCAACATTACACATGCTGAAGGTGGAAAAAAAAAATACTCTGGGAGCCATATCCTTTATTCTTCTCTTCATGCCTACAAATACAGAGCACTTATTAGTACCCTTGCGATCTCTCCAATGAGGAAGTGTCCAGCTTTCACACACAACTTCTCATCCCCCTTTGGTGGACTCCAAAATACACTAACAAATTTCTGCAAGTTAAGAGAAAACTAGGTTGCCAAAATATGACAGAGAAGCAGCAAATGCTTTGACTCTAGCTGTCAGTGAAGCAGGAAAATCAGTTATAAGAACCAAAAGTAGAGCCACTGGTAGGAAGCGTTTATTGATACAGGTTGGATTTTTTACAGCAGCCTCATATCAATTATAACTGAAATGCTGAAAATAGGTACAAACAGAATAAAATAGCACAGAAGTCCAATAGCTGTTGGGCTTGATGCTTCACGTCACTCCCAGGTACTCAGTGCTACAGAGTTTCTTTACTGGCAGAATGCAAGTGAAAAGGCAGTAACTTTGGCAAAAAAGGGTTGATACTTGGGCCCACATAGGAAATGCATTTGCATCTATAGCATAAGCACATTTACCACACATCTCTTGTGAGGACATTAGCATGTAAAATTATCTTTAGATTCAACACACTGAAGCAAACGGGCTTGTGTTGTCTTTTTAACACACTGATAAAATGTGCACAGCACATAAAATGTCTTTAGCTACTGTCTTATTCCTCAGAGTAATGACGTAACACAGAGTTAATTTCTCGAGCACAAGTCTATACCAAGAAGTAGATTTAGCAGCAATGAATTAAGAGATTGCACAGAGGCAAAACCATGCAGCGTAGTATACCCAGCACAGGAAAACAAATACAAAAGATGCAAGGCCACACATGACTGGAAGTTTTATTTTTACTTCCTCTACAAGGCTCCTCCACCAATACTCAAGTGGAGGCCACAGACTGGGCTATAAAAGTGGTTTGTTTTTTTTATTTTGGCCTTACACTTTTATCTACAAAGCTGTTCAATGGCAAGCAGTATCAAGGCAGCCAATCATACAACACCCTTATGACTTCTGCTTGCCCTGAAACTTAAAAGAATCACAGAAGCACAAAATCACAGAATGGTTGGGGTTCGAAGGGACCTTGAAGATCATCTGGCTCCAACCCCCCTGCCACAGGCAGGGACACCTTCAACTAGACCATGTTCCTTAGAGCCCCATCCCACCCGCTCTTGAACACTTCCAGGGATAGAGGGTCTATAACATCTCAGCGCAACATGTTCCAGTGCCTCACCACCCCCACAGTGAAGAATTTCTTCCTAGTATCTAACCTAAACCTGCCCTCCTTCACCTTAAGGCCATGCTCCCTTGTTCTGTCACTACATGCCCTTGTGAAAAGTCCCTCTCCAGCCTTCTTGAAAGCCCCCTTAAAGTACAAGAAGGCTGCTGGAAAGAAGCAGAGTTAACTTCCACCAAGGAAAAATAAGAAGTCAGTCATAACCAAAAATATTACCAGAAATCAACCCCCAATTTCTAATTTACTGTACCTCTCTCGTTTTTCACCAAAATGCATTAAACTTTAAAATAAGTGTTTCTCCAGAACTGCTTTCAGCAAAGCTACTGGAGAACTTCACTGTAAGAACTACTAAAAGGCTCTATGTCTTTCATTTTATAGAACTATCAATAAGTTAAACTTGTCGGCACAGAAAAGAGCTACTCAAATCACGCACTCTTGTGTGGATCGAGAGCACGAGAAATTCTGGTTCGGCCTCAGATGATCCTGATCAAGATTTTTGATTTGTTACTACTGTCCCTTGTCACCTGGGGAGCAGCTCAGACCTGCGGCAGTGCCCTGTAGCTGTAGTGGCGGCTTCCAACACCAGGCTGGCCCACCACAGCTGCGTGTTTGAGTGGCTTCTCATGAAGAGTCCTCTGCAAAACCACTCAGGGCATCACGGGCAGAGCAAACAAAGCTGTCCCATTAATCTAACTGTTAACAGGCAGTAACAAAAAGACAGCAAAAGCAGAATACGACAACACAAAGTATTTGCGTAACCTACCACCAGTTACGGATTAGCAATTTCAGAACTCCATTAGAAGGAATACAGAGAATGGTGCTCATCTGTTTAAAAAGCTGAAAATTGACTAATGAACCTGTGATACTTATATTTTTCACTCTATAAAGAAAATAATTAATAAAACCCAATGCAACAATGTAAGAAGGCACCTTTCCGTAGAAATTGCCCGTTTGTTGCAATTGAGATTATTCCAAACACTGTTTTCTCTAAACCAACCTGACTTCCTTTCTGAGGGATGCTTGGCAACTGTAAAAAGAGTATTTTTTCCTTTTTTTCTTTTCATGTCTATAATTTTATTTCCATGTTATAACATCATGTCACTCCCTCAAATACATCACACTGTTCTAGATCCACAGTTATTACTAAACCACCATAAAGTCTCTTCTCTTGCATTACTCATTCCATCTAGAAATTCTGAAACAACACAAGTGGATTTTTAAAGTTGTTCAGAGTAAACTTTACCTTTATCATCTGTCCTTTATGGCTGTATTTGTGTCATATCTATTTATACTTTTCAATAAAAAACCCCAAAATTTATTAACTATAAACTTTCATTGACTACAGATCTCTGCTACAGCAAAATACATCATTTCCTGAGTATACTCCATTACAGTATTAGTAGGAGCAAAACCATCTAATTAGAGATCATAACAACATAATTGCTCGTTTCTTGTTATTGAGGTTGTGACTCTTGGTTCCTCCTCCAACAACTGCCTGGACCCACGCGAGGCAAAAGCGGCACTCACCTCCTCTGCCTTCCCGGTCACAGAGCTGGCACAGAAGTGTTTTCGGTGCAGCACTCTGCCATCCTGCCTACAGCCCTGGTGCGCCGCAACGCAACACGACCACCGCGATACCGCTTCTCCAGCCCGGCGTTCGCCTGTCACAAACAGAGCCCGCAGCCATACACAGAAATTAACTCCGGACCGATGAAAATAACTCTTTCGGGGGAGGAGTAACAGCGCTGTTCCGAGGGAAACGAAAAGCAGGAAGCTGATCTCAGCAGCGCGGGGAGCACGGACGGGGCGGAGCAGAGGCACGGAGCGAGGAAAAGTGGAGCAAGACTCGCTGCTTAAAGCCTGGCTTTGGCAGTGTGACCAACCAGCACCGCATTACTGAAATACCAGCGCCGGGGCTGACACGGACGCCAGCACCCCCTGGCCCGGGGGCACAGGCCCGCGGCAGCCCCGCGCAGCGGCACTCGCCGCACAGGTACCGGCCCTGCGCAAGCCGCCCCCACACGCCGCCCGCCCTGCTGCCGCCAAGCCCCGGCCCCACAGCGGCCCTGGGTGCTTCCCTGCTCGCCCCGGCCCGGGGTGAGGGCTGCCGGGGCGCCGAGCCCGCTGCCACGCGTGAGCCGGTTTGAAAGGGCACGTCCTGCAGGACGGACTCAACGCTCCTGCTCTGCAACTGCGGGGAGCTCCTCTGGCGTGCTAAAAGCAACAGATGACGGGATCTGCTGAAAGAACTGTTTAGTGCGTAATTAACTTCTTCTGATGAAGTTTAAAAGAAAAAGGGGGGGATTCTTTAGGAAAACAGCTTCAAGAACTGAGAGGCTTTTCATGCTAAAATTCAACCTGACTCCAAGCAAGGCTTAACCTCGACAACAGCATCTCCCACCCTGTAAGACCTTCCTCTGCCTCCACAGGGCTGCCCTTCCCACGAGAAGGCAGGCCACGGAAGCTCGCTCCGTGCAGGAGCTGGCTCCCCCAGGAAGGCTGGTTCTGCTCCTGCAGTGAGGGACACGCTCGGGCTGCTTCGGCTGCTTGCCTGTCCCCCACATTCCTCAGCAGCAAGGCTGGTTTGTATCATTAGGATGGCGTTACAAAACCCCACAGAAAACAGTGACATGTAACATTCTAAATAAACGTGAGCTTGGAAAACAAAGCCAAAAAAATACAAGGGAGGGTGGACTGACTACCATGAGAGCCATCAGCCAGTGTTTCAAAGTAGTAATTAAAAGCCGTAACAGGAAACAGCATGGCAGTGGATCTTCCTAACACTTGCACAGCCAGGATCCGATCTCTACCTCTCAGCCAAAAGCAGACAATCCCCAAGCATTTCAGGCTTTTGCAAATGAGGCCATGAAGGTGGAACACTGCATGGTTTTTACTCTTGTCATGCCCTCTTTCAGGTCTGAATGTTTTGCCGTATTAGCTCTGTATGGCAAGATGCAGAGTGTTTTGAACTGGTGGGTACAGAGCAGATACAGGGCCGAAATAAAACAACAGATCAGTTTAAGCAAAGTTCTTACACTTTCAAAAATCCCATCTGATGTCGTCTACATTATACTGACAGGAGAAGAGAAAACAGAGGCAAGGTGGCTAACCAATTTTATTGTTACCACTTCTTTCAAATATTTTCTCTTGTCTTTTCAGTATAGGAAACTGTAGCATGTCTAACTCACATTTGGAAGATTCCATTCCAGATTATGAAACCCAGCAACTTCTAAGAAAGCATTTAATGACTCCTTTTAAATTCACTGTGGCTTGTTCACTTCTTGACACTGTTTCAAAGTATGTCCTAAACTCAGTCTGCAGACAAATCCAGACTGAGCTAGGGACATAATCACACCTCTCTCCTGGCCTCTCTCCAAAGCCTGTAGCCTTCATTTCCAGGAGTGGACAGACAGGACCCATGCCTTTGTCTTCAAGGCTTCCCAGTTCACAGCCCACCTGTGGTGACTGCAGTTACACTGAATCCTCAGGCTGTAAGCTGAAGGTCACAGATGCAGACATACATCCCTATCTATGGCTCCTCCGATGGAGCAGTCAGCTCCGACCAAGCGGATGCAAAGCTTCATGGCAGCAGGATCTCCAGGTGCTGCAGCAACATCACAAAAGCCACAAGGAGACTAAAGGCAGCCTAAATCTCAGCATGCAGGCTAGGCCAGCCAGCACATGGCCAGCAACACAGCACATCTTATCTGCCTTAATATCAATAACATTTCTGCACCAGTGTCCCTGTAGTTTGGCAGCTTTAACCCTTTTCAATCATAAACTGAGACACTAGTTTTACTCCCATGAGTACTTAATGATCCTTTTTGGGGGAAACTATTAGTACTGGAGAGATATACAGCTGCTTCCTTACTAAGGAAACACAGCTTAAAGCCAGAACTATATCAAAACTGCAAATGTGATTTACACACTCAGCTGAACAGATTTAATGAGCATTAAAACCAAAAAACCACAGAACCTGCATGGAATATTGTGCTGCGGTGGTGTGTGGACCAACAGCAGACAAGGTGAAAATACAGTTAAGAGCTCTTACAAGTTAACAACTTAAGAGGAACAGCAAAGATACTCCCAAAGCTTTTCTGATATTATTGTTACATAAATGCCTGAGCTTCTCTTCAAATCAAAACCAACACTTGTAGAGCATCACTCACAGCTTTGGGAGTCCACAACACCTGAGATAAATGAGCTCCCAAGCCCACCATCAATCTCAGGGCTATTCTGTGTATTTTAGAGAAGCTGTTTCCTAGCTGCTGTATAGAAGGGATTCTACAGCAATGAGTGCTGTTTTCCTCATGCTTCTCAATTTGATATTCAGTTTTGAAAGGGCACTTCTTAGTCCTGACCAATACTGGACAGGTATGTGTTGCTACAGTGTACAGTGCACAGTACAACCTCCTTCCTCCCCACTACTTCTTCACTTGAAGTACACAGGTACACCTGCAAAAGTATTTCACTAGATACAGAAGAGCAATCTCTGGCACTCTTTACATGATAGACAAGGACAATTTATTCCAGCAACCTTGAAAGCAACAGAAGCACCTTTTTTTTTTTTCTAAAAAAATTACTTTTAGAAGTAAATAAATATCATTGACCATTGTTATGAGGTTAACTAACAAATCACTTAAGGCACATCTTTAACAACGAAGGCTTCAGTCTATCTTGACTTGGTAACAAAATAAAACACTTTCTCACATCTTTTTAAGTAACTTGCTGTTATTTATTTTGCAAATGACTTTAAAGTATTCTGAAAGACCCTCCTCTACCAGCCCACTTCAATCTTTTATTATTAAAGGCACTTCATCCTTAAGATGACAGGTCATACAAAGAAAAAGCTGGAAAGACAGGCTAAAGCATTGCATTGTTTTCAGTACAAAAAGCTCCATTTCTTTAACTCTGCCTTTCTACGCAAGAAACTTCCTTGAGAAACTAGAGTAGCATCTGCTTGTACTTCAAATAATTACTCTCTGCTCCTTTGTCTCTCCTAAGTCTCCTTGACTGAGGTCAAGAAAAGAACAAGTACATTTTAAAATTGAAGTTGACCATTTCAGTAGGATTTCACAGCCAGGACTGTTAAAGTCATGTTATGCCACCATTCTTCTCAAAGCAAAGCAGTTTGTGCGTAACACTACCAAACAGACTTCTGTCATTATCTTTGCTGACTAGTGTTATTATCCTGTCCAGGAGGTCTCCAACTGCAGTATAGATACAGCAGTACATGAGCAGTTTTTAACTCTGCAGTCATTACTTCCTACAAGTCTGCAAAAGGAACTAAGAAGATTAGTCCAGTGGTAGGCTGACATTCATTTTTCAGGCATCCGTATCCTCTACAGGACAATGTTTTAATGTTTTTAAAGTAATTTTAAAAAAGTTGAAAACCCACTACTTTAAATTGTGTCAGCTTTTTTCTTGCAGGGGGATACAAATTTTTTTAAAGCTTGAACACGGTCAAAAGGGATCATCCTTCAGCTACTAGATAAAAAACTACCTCAGAAGAAGGCACAAGGAAGGAAGTAGCAAGCACCTACAGGCATGGGTAAAGCACTCTTGTGCTTTAAACTCATTCATACAAACTTAGAAGTCCAGGCACTTTCAGTCAAGCAGTTACTGTTTTAAAACTAACTTGAAGTTTTGTATTGCTTAAACTACAGTTGTCAAAATAAATTTCTACGTGACAATTTCTCACCTCTCATTCCCTACATTAACAGCAAGTGGAGATTAGGCACCAAACTGTCTCTATATTTATTTAAAACAAGCCAAGCCAGAGGTAGTTTGATCATGCATTTACTCACTCCATCAGTTTATCTATCTTGACATGACAGGATGACTTCTCCTGGCTTGTTGCTCTGGTACTTTATGAGCATTAAAATTACAAAGTAAGTGACCAAGATGGAGAAGATCTGGTCAAAGAAGATAGAAAGGGGAAAAGTAACACTGATTAATCTTGCCTGGCTGAAGGCTTTCTCCTCCTACATAGCAAGGAAATACAGCAGCAAACAAAGAAATTGATGAAACAAACAAATATCTTGAGAGTATGCTTAAAACACTCCAAAACTTAACCTGCAAGTGACTATCAGTGAAGACATCCAAACAATTCTCCAATCAAATCTGCAATTTCAGTCTACTATTGCAACCTTGCCTCCTGTAAAATTAACACCAGAACTGTGCTCACATATACATAGTGAGTATTGCAGCAATACTAATAAAGTAGCATCTGCACTGAAGCTCCACATTTTATTCCAGTTCCAGGAAGAAACACAATTTTAATTATTAAATTTACACAAAGTCACTATTTACCTCAAAATGGATGCAATCTCCCAATCCAGTGCTTATATAACACTGCAATACCACACAATTAATATAACACTAAACAGATACATTAATTCATAGAACGTTCCAGAAAACATCAACAATCTGCGTATTCAGAAATAGCAGAATCACCGTTTTTATGATTCCCGGATCTCAGCACTTCTTAGAAGCTGTATCAAATATTTTCCTATATGCACATGTACACACCAGTGCTTTCTGAGCCATGCAGTACATTAACAGCACACTTCCATCAGAGAAAGCCACTGCCCTGTTACCTACTGCACACACCCACACATCGCAAGCGTCAGAAAAACTTCAGGTACAAACGTCATACCTAAATAATGCACAAAATACCCAAGCCAAAAATCCTACCAACAAGCAGCATGCTGTCCCTTCTTATCCCTCCCCCACACTGTTATCCTGAGAAGTTAAATCCCAGTTCTTCTCTGCCATAGGTAGAAGGTACTCAGATACTACATACAATGTGGCAGAATAAAATCCTATCACTGTTGTCCTCTTTTTAGAATTATGAGAACAAGTTACTGGCAAATTTACAGATGCAGAACTTCTCACAATGTAAAATCATGTACTGTAGCAAAAAAAACCCCAACACATCTCCAGTATCAAAGTTTCTTAACATTAGGAGGGTTTTGTCTAGTTTTTGCTTTAAGAATGACAGCTGTTCTCCATGAGGTTAAAATGCAACCCAAACTTTTAAAAATAAACTTCCATTAGTATAATCTTCCTTATTTTCTAGTTCTATCAGAAACAATTATAAGGACATATACTGCTGATTTCCAAAACAACCCAATTTTCTTCCTTGATGTACTGCTGCAATATTTTGTAAACATATTCTTAAAAAATATGCAAAGACTCAAAGAGCAGTGGAAAAGAAACACATTTCACTCTGCTAATTTGCATCAAGTTTTATAGTTCCTATCCTCCCTCCTAAATGGAAAACTAATTGTGATAAAACATCAAGCCCAATTAGAAACAGCCACTACACACAACTATTTATTTGAATGATTTCCTTTACAGTATGTGTAATTGTTTTTATAGAATCCTCTAGTGTTTGAGCCAAATATTGTTACCTTTTCTTCAGGGAAAAAAACCCCACACTCCCTCCAGTTTCACATCTCATTCACTACGTACTTCATTGAATTCAAACCCTAACATATATAAAAATAAATCTTTCAGATTTAACTTTATTTAATGAAATGCTGAAAAACCATTATAGCAGCTTGAGTTCTGCATTCAGGACACATTTGTAATTTTCTTCAGGTTTCAGTATTAGCTTGCACATTAGAATGCCCAAGTTGGGCACCTATTTGTATATTAAGATAGTGGTCAAGTGCCATGTGAGACTTGAGCATCAGAACTAGAGCTCAGGTTTTTGGAGCTCAATCCTGCTGCTATCACTTTTGCCCAAATTCTGAAGTTTAGCTTTGTCTGAGGGTGTAATCTGTGACCTTTAGATTTCCTTTTACATTTAAGGTCCAAAAATCTGACAGACCTCTGTAGGCACTGGAAAATGTTGGAGAACAAAGTGGGCAAGATTCAGAAAACAGGGAAGTGACTTAAAAGAAATATATTTTGTCTTCATCTGTGGACAGCTGGCGGTTGTGCCAGCCACGGCAGAAGATGAGATCAGTCTCTGTGGCAGCACGAGTGTGAGAGGGAGCAAGCATGGAGGAGAGGTCAGGTCCCTGCAGGTGGGTTGCCATCCCGTTCCTGGCATATTCAGGTTATATTTTCCTCCATAAACACGCTTGCTGCAAAAGCGAGCAGGGCAGCAAAAGCAGCAGGGAAATAATTTTCATTCAGTTTTACTCAAGAGCAAACCCTGCCTGACCTTTAGCTGTCCTTATGCTGCTTTCACCTACGGCTGCTCTCCCCTACGGCTGCTCTCCCACCTCCACAGCCTCCCCTGCCCTCTGGCAGACGGGGCCCGGGCACCCGCCCTGCCCCAAGGTACCTGCACAGGTACATCAGCACACATCGTGGTTTTGGCAACTGCTGGCCTGGTACAGCCATCCCTGGGAAGCAGAGCTGCAGGAGGATGGCTGGCCCCAGCCAAGGCCACCACAGCTGTGAGCAAGGACAGAGGACTCCTCCCTGAAAACATGAGGAAGGAGGCGGGGTATGCCAGCATGACAGCACCATATAAATGCACCAGCCAACATGAAAATCCAGCAAATAAAGAACAATTTTCAACTATCCCTATGGATTTGTGGGATGTCACTCCATCTTTAGCTGTTCTTTTGTTTTACCAACAACTAATTCCTCTGAATAACTACAAACAAACTGAACTCAAGGTGCTTCTGCAAAGCAAAATTTGCAAATTGCAAACTCACTTAAAAAAACAAAGTGTCATTTCATCTCCAGCAGTAAGTGCTGCTGACTGTTTCATAAGCCAGAGCAAAATATCTGCTGTAACATCATTTGTTATGATGTCCACTCTTGTCTAAAGACCTGACACCAAAGCCAGACGTGAATCAGTGGCTATTACATGGTCTCGTCT
Organism: Eulacestoma nigropectus; assembly: GCA_013397775.1. Taxonomy (NCBI): domain Eukaryota; kingdom Metazoa; phylum Chordata; class Aves; order Passeriformes; genus Eulacestoma; species Eulacestoma nigropectus. Next base: position 443,073 of record VZTE01003928.1, read on the forward strand.
AAAAGTTTCTTTGTTTTGTCCATAGTATATAAAACTAAATGAAAATGTTTTCTCATTCAATTAAAAAAAAGGGCATTATTTTATCCTCTGGTCTGTTGTTTTCTGCACAGTGTTTCTGTGGGACTCAGGGTTGAAAGAAGTTTTTACTATGAAACACTTCACTTTACTGTAAGAGAACACAAAACAAATTACCAAAAGTCAAAATTTGTGTTTTACTTCAAAAATGCAACTCCCCCGCCCCCCCCCAAAAAATCTCCAAAACCATTTTTTTTTCTTTTTACATTCTAGGTTCACTCACTAGAAGTTAACTCAGTATGCAAAGTACTGATTTATGCACACAGAAATACAGCGGATTTTTCATTAAGAAAAATCATACAGGTTCCTTGCATTCAAGTCTAAAATACATGTGTGGGACACCATAGAAGAGGGTGGGTCTGTTCCTGCCACTCTAGCATAAATGCAAGGAACACAGATTCCAATCTACATGTAGATATCTGCCCATATAAATACAACAAAGTAACAGCATTAATATATACAAGCACTTTTGAGTTTTTTTTTTTGCTTGTTTCTAACTGACAGGAAGAAAAGGTTTAAGATAGGCTACTCTTTACCAAAGGAGGCTTTATGGATCCCAACCGTGTCCTTGCTCTATATGCAGAAGAACCACAAACACTATAATTGCCAGGGTACAACACTGGCTTGCCAGCAATACAAACTCTCCTATTCCTGCACTTGTCCTGCACTCCGTAAGTTAAACACAGGTTAGCAGTAAGAGCTATTTACACGAAAACCTCCGCTGTGAAATGCAGTTGCTGACTACATTTCACAGCGGAGCTGACCCACTGCTACTTTTCTACCATTGCATTTTGAACTGCAACAGAGAGGTACAATGGCCCATAGGAAACCATAAAACTCTCAGATGCTGCTGTTAAACTCTAGAGAACTCATCAGTTGCATCCCCGCATCTCTCAACTAGCTAACCACCACTGCTGCTCGCTGGGACCCTGCCTGGTACAGCCCAGGAAAAGGAAGGAGAACAAAAGCAACTGTTAGCTTTGGTGCTGAAAAGACCTGAGAAAGGGCAAGTGCGCTCCTCTAGGAGAAAGAGACTGCTCTAACAAGTGATCTGCTGGAGTTCAACATCCTCTCCAACATTTGCATTTATATCAAAGTGATTCCAGTATTGCAATTTGATCTTCTGCTTGGGTGAACATATGGCCTGTGAACTTAAGGGCATCACTTGTAAACCAATGCAGTATATAAACCACAAAGACACATTAACTTGTCAACGGACAGCTATGTAAATCTTCAGCACACTAATTGTTCTGTTAGGTTTTTTATAATGTTATTTTTTTTAACCAGAGAGTGGAGGGAGGGTTGGGGACAACGCTAAACACAGCCTTGAAACTAAACGGGCTGGCAAACACCAGATACTTCAGTAAACACAGGTAAACTTGGACTCAGTGCTGACACCTTACTGCTGACGTCTGCATTTCACATACATTGCCAAGGACTCTACTTTTCAATGACAGCTTCTTTAAGGAAGGGCAGAAAAGCAGGGCAAAAATTCTACCCTGAGCACCAAAGGCAGTAAGCTCATCCTCCCCTGCCTCCCCTACTCCTATAAAACCCAAGAACAAGCCCTTTAAATAAGCAGATCTTATCCCCAACTAGTTTTCACTTTAAACAACAACAAAACTTCTTATCAAAATAAATACCCAGTTAATTGAATAATCATTTCCCAAGAGAAAGTACTGTTTTCAACATCCAGTGCTCTAAAAGAAATCCATAAACAGGATTTACAACCTCCTAGTGCAAGGAGAGTTGTTACTGCAGCCTAACCAGATCTCACCTCTTGAAGGAACGTCCAGGACATGTCCTTGCCTCATGAGCACAAACTGTCAGTGACTGGCCCCAGAGACTCGATAGTTTTGGTAGCTTCTAGACACAGCAACCTGATTTAAACCAACTAATCAAGTACCAGGAACTCTAAGTGCAGCGGCCCAGCCCCACCCTGCATGATCTAACCTCCCCTTACTCAACGCAAGTTAAACTAGCACGCACAGAGCTCCATGCTCTCACTGCCAAACCCCTTCTTATACTTATTCTGCCTTACTGAAAGCACACTTGGGTAACCACAAAACCATACAGAGACATACTCTTAAGATTTGAGATGATGCCAGGTTTTATCAATATGTATTTTTAAATGCTACATTTTAGCAAGGTGTTTCCAAAAAGTTGATAATAAAGCATCTTTCCACTTTTTCTTTAAAAGACCCTTTAAACCAACCCTCTAGACTTCAACATCCCTCAAATCAGACTTGGGAGGGATGAACAGAACTAAACAGGCAGTATATATTTGCGTGTTTATCTGGCTGGACTCTTTCCTGAGTCGGGCATTTACCAGAGGCCAGTGATGCCCTGCATTCCGAAGTTGGTCCCAGAGAAAAGAAAGCACTCAGCACCTCGGCAGGAAGTCTGGTGGATGGGACAACACCAATTGTCCCTGAATTAACCGAAGTCAGCAAACAGTTGAGGTATTTAAAACAGGGTCTGGCAGACAGGGAGGGAAGACCCTGGGTTTCCTGGAAGAAGATACCTAAGCTGGAGGGGCACATGCCCAATGCAGTCCTTTTCACCTGCCACCTCTGTTTCCTTTAGTAATACTGTGAGTAATCTGGAGTTATACAGCAATTGCCATCAATTGCCAAACTATTCAATAATTTTTACTAAGCCTCCCAGTTCACTATAACAATTTTAAGTACACCACAAAGCAGGTATTTCTCAGGATCATTTATGTGCCACTGCTGAGAAACACAGTCCCTGAGCATCCACAGTTCTCTGGAAAGCTACTCCTCTGCCCAAAAGGACTTATGTCACTATATGCTCCAGAGCCTTTTTGTGTAGTGACTGTGTGGTCAAATTAAAATGAGCCACTTCGCACTACTCTTTCTAACCCTGGTATTATCATGATCGCTGACTTTTTGTGCATAAAGAAACCTAAGAATCAAACTTTACCCTGACACAGTGGTCTGAACATGCAGCAGTAGCAAACTCTCTGCAAGCCACATTAAGGTCCACATTTGCAGCATACTGGGACTACGCTTAAAGAACACTGTTGAACACAGACACCACAGTAATATATGATCTCCAATCTTAAACTCTGAAACTGATTTTTTTTCATCGCATCCACACAGAGGTACGTGGGGTTTTTTCAAGTATTTCGCATCAACGTAAGTGACCCACTGCTTCTGAGTTGCAATAGAAGCGAGGCATCTATCTCACTCGTGTGACTGAAAATTTCAAACAGAAGTAATGACAGATATAGCCAGGCTTGTTTCAATAAGCAACAATTACTTAATAATCCACAGCTGAGAGTCCTGATCCTACTGGTACATAACTCTGTAAATTATGCACCTTTTCAACTGCACTGAACAAATTTCAGTAAAATGCTCATCAAATGCCAAATCCTTGATAATTATTTACTTTCTAACCATTATTTTAGGACGTTTATGTAAGAACTAGAATTTCTTTCAAATTAGAGGCAAATCAAAGGTGTAACCACTGGAAATCAGAAAATTTTCACTTTGAAATTTTAAGTATCATCTGACTGCAGCCACTGAAATTACTCAGGTCAGCTCTAAACCCAAAGATTTTCCTAAATTTCAAGCATTCCTGCAAATAGGGGTATAAAAAGAAATGCTTCTGAAGCTCATATATTTTGCCAGGAGAACGGCTTATGCTACTTCTTTGTGGCAGCTGCTGAAAACACTCATCTCTATCTCGTCCCATCACCCCTGTCACTAGTGAGGTGTAGGTATTTTACTGGACAACACACACTAGTGCAACAGTTTTGTAAATCAAGAATATTTTAAAATCAATTGTGTAGCAAGTTCCTTCCATCAATACTATTTCATATACAGGCATAGAGGGATTTTCACTTCATTCACCTTCTATAGCTATTACAGATATCCCCATAACACAGGTTTAGAATCTTTTCTACATCATAATGACAAGTAATTGACATCAAGAGGCATGGAAGAAACTTAAATTTCTGATGAGAGTTGAATTATTTTTACTCCTAGTATCTGTCTACTGATTAAGAAAGCTACCTAATCTCAGTTTCACCTTAGTCCTACTGAATTGCACTGTCTCTCCACATAAACAGCACTGTTCATGTTCCCAAAGATACCTGGCTAATATACATATTTGTCCTCTCATTCAAAAAAAACCAAAAATGGACATCAGCTGATTTAAAGTAAAATCTCTTAACACAAATCAAGAGATTCACAAGTCTGAAACCAACATTTTGTGGTCCACTGAATCAGAGATAATCACTTCATCTTATTACTGTTTCATTCAGTGTTACTTCTGCCGACTAAAACCCTCAAGTCCCTGGATTTCTAAGCCAGGCCAGGGAGATTTTTTAAAAATAAGACTTGGGACTCAAAGTGCAAGGTTAAGCAAGCATGGGGATATAACCACAGGTCTCAAATCATGCTTTTGAAGAGACATACTTGATTAACCCCCTTGCTCTTTTGCAGTGCTTTACATCCTGATCACAGAATGTTTCAGGAAAGTGCTGACCATCAGCAGGTACATGGAAACAAAAGCAAGAAAAGTGGAACAAGAACTCCAGCAGCCTAAATAAAGATTAGGGCACTGGGAAAAGAAAAAAATAAATTTCAGCCTTATGTTCTATATACTAGCCAACACAGTCTCACTAGTTAGGATAAACTATTTCAATTATTGCCAATAATCCCCCAACTCTGACACTTAATGACTTTTGATTCTTCAGTTTCTGAAGTAAAATATCTTTGCAGCATCACTGAAGCAGCAGAGAATTCCTTCACTTCGGCAGTTCCTCAGCCCTCTGTCCCACCTCATGATCAGCATTCCCAGTGTCAATGTGAATTCTTAAGTTAGAAATGCTCACTGCCAATTTGTTAAACTGTGAATCTCATACACCACCAAGTTCCTGAACGGTTTCATCCCTGTTCTCCATTCACAGTGACAATGCAAATTATAAGCAAATTACCACCACCTACTGAAAATAAAGGTCCTGTTTTGTTGACAATGTAAGAATGCTAGGATTTTCTGTCTGGAAGTAAGAGTCTTGAGGACAGAACCTTGTTCATTTGCCAAAATTATTCAGAAGTCTAAGAAACACACAAAGGTGGAGTTTTGAAATTCTGGCCTAACTGGCTTATGATCTGAATGCATGCCACTACCAAAATCAGTTTATTACCTTTATTTTCCTTCAGACCACGTAGTGGTCTAGTATAGAACAGTTAGCTCCTGCCACCTTGTGGGACTTCATGAGTTTCCCTGAAAGGTTGGATCATCAGTAAACTAGTGAGTTAAAAAAAAATAAACATTTGGGACTTACTTTCTTGTGAGTCACCCTGGTGAATGCTAGAATAAGAGAGAAATATTTATGGAGAGGGTATGCCATTTTGAATATTTTCTGGTTCATTATCCCTAGCATTGTTTATATAGTTGAACTGCTGGATTTAGTAATCTTACGGAGGGTGTTTTAAATATTTAAATATCTGTCAAGAATCCTAAGTTTTGGAAGCTGATGCATCCAAGTTTAAAATAACATTATGATCAAATACTTGTCACCACTAGCAAATTTCACATATTCGAAATAGATTCTACACAGAAATAATTCAAATTTAGACTGAAAATCCTTGCATTCCAGTGCAATTTTGAAACCAAATAATAACCTCAGTCTCATAAAGAATTATGCATATGCTTAATTTTTAATATGGTGATAACATGTCTAGTTCTCCCAAAAGATCTGATTACATGTACTTACTTCTTAAATCCAGTTTGACTTTCTGTTTTATGTTTTTCCTCTCCTCATCCATTTCCACCTCTATCATACATGGCCAACTTAATGAATGAGTCAAGTTCTCCAAAGAAGAGTAAGACAACTGGAATGGAAAAACTTTTTCACCATAGTAACAAGAAGGTGAAGATGCATGGATCCTCATCCTCGTTTCTTACACGTTGTCTACTGCCCCTCTGACAGGTACCTAATCACACTGACTTTGTGGAGATGCAAAAGACAACAGCAGCTGCAATCACTGGGAAGGGATGAGGCTCTCTTTTTATTTAAGCCAAACCTCTGCTGCTCCAGATATCAAAACTGAAAGAGCACAGAGGATTGAAGATGATGTGACTCCATGAACCTGATCAACCACCTCAAATGAATCCGCTCCTGTCTATTCTTGGACTTGAGCAATTTGTTACAGATGCACAAAAATGCAAGAGCAGTTAGGGAGCAACTCTTCCCCTCCCCCATCATTGGATAGATTGGGAGATCTATCATGCTGTGTACTTGATGCCAACTGTAGCAAACTTAACTCCTTGGAACTTCCTTCTTCTAGAGAAAAAACTGTCAACACACTTGAAACAAGAACAGTTCTTCCTGATGTCAAAAGAAAATCATGTCTACTTGAAGGCCTTAGTAGTTCATAAGTGGACTTAAGAACAAGAATTACAGATCCACAGCCAAAGGAAAATAAGCAAGGTAATCTTTTTTAATCCATAAACAGAATAAATTTTTGCCTAAGACTGAAACAGTAACAAAATGTCAGGCTATGAATCAATTGGCACAGTATACCTGAGGAACATAAATTGTATGTTCTTAAATAAAAACTTTCAGGATCTCACTAGCTTCCCTGGTAACTTCAGAAGTGAGGCTGTCTCTGACAGCCATCATACTCCCTCACACAAAACCCCTTATTTGTTCTTATATATTCGTAAGGTCCTAGTAGCCACACAGCTTACAAAGCAAAGCTCATAGGTGTCCATGACAATCTCTGACCAGACCTCCGCTCCAACACCGAGAATCTCTCCCAGGCTGAGGTATGTCTGGGTCCTGACTGTCAGGAAGGCACTAAAACGCTCTTCTCACAGCTGGCCTTATCCATCCCAATCTCCACTACCAGAAATCCAGATGGACAAACTGGTAGGGAGCTCTAGAAGAGTCACTGGTCTGGATGATGAGGGAATCAGAACTGCAGGACATATTCTACCTGACCCCAACAGAGCCAGCACCTTGCAAGGACAGGACATGCACCACTATTCTCTACCTCACTGTGGGTGAGGAATACAGACACTTCCCTACTCACAGCTTATTTGCTTCAGATTTTTGCCTGCTCTGGAGTGCCCTGATGTTATGTCAGTCTCACTGTAACTGCACACATGTATCTAAGAGCCACCTTCAGTCCTTGGCTACAGAGAAAAAGAAATAGCATGCTCTAGCAACAAAATGGATCGGATCCAACACCCACTGCAGGTCTCAATAACAACATAAAGCATAAGAAGTAAATACTAGGACCTTATAAGAAATTCCACTTTGATGCAGGTGAATCATATCCTGCCATATCCTTTTACTTTCATTTTACTTCTCTCCTAGTCCTATATCCTGCAGTGCTACTAAGCCAGCAGGAAGATTTCTGATCTAACTTTCTGCATGTCTACATGCCCACGGCAGTCTAACTGCAGTACCAGAGAGCTGAGCTAGTACCTTATTCTTCAGGATTCTTTGAAACTAGTGAAAACATAAACATACTTCTCATACTCTGACTAGACATCCTCTCCTTGGTAAGTCTAGCTCAGTTGGATCTGACAATACAGGACTCCCAAGCAGCAGCAGACTGAAAAGTACCTGATGATCTGTCAGTTCTTCCTGAAAGTATTGCACAGTATTCTGAACACCAACAGCAAAAAATGACCAGCATTAACTTTCCTTAAAGTTTTGAGTTCTCCAAGGAGACAGAAACATCTGGTCCAGGTCAAGGAAGAGTCACGACATGGCTTGAGCCTGGTTCCCATCTGAAACACTACTCCCTAGCTGTCAGGATAAAATTTGTTTTACATTTTCTCAGAATATTTATTTTTCTACAAAAACATTATTTGACTTTTGCAAACTTTTGTTGAGGGAACTTTCCAAGAAGTTACATAAATTAATTACTTTATTCATGTACTTACTGGAGGAAGAAGTATTTAAAAACAAACAACCCCACAAAACAAACACTACTGGGCCACTTACTCCTTCTGTTTTTTATTTTATCTATATTCTTATTGATCTACTTTCGCTGTCAACTGTTTAGCCTTACATTTTAAGGAGAAAAGAGGAAAGTTCTGAATCTAATTGTCTTATTTCTTGAGAAATACGTCCAAAAATCACCCAGGTTACAGAACTTACAAAGTTGTGTACATAGCCTGCTTTATGAGATTTCCAAGAGGAACCTTACTGCTTCATAAACTGGAATACACAATCAGATCCATCTTCACCATTGTTTCATTGATGCCAAGCCACAAGAGCCTACCCAGAATTGTGCACGTGCCCAAGGATCTGTGCCAAAACGTCTCAGAGCAGGATCAGGCCCCTGTAAGATTAGCTGCATGTACAGCTTCAATCCTGCAATAACTGCAATAGCTCAAGGAGGCTGCTATGACAGAGGCATTGCAGTAACGGGCCCTAAAATAATCAAGTATATAAAGATCTTTGTGCTCTCCACAACTGAAGCACAATTCTTAAAAATGAACGGAACAAAAAACTTTTGTATTTCTGAAATAAAAATCAATTCTTTGGATGACAAGCAGGACCAGCATTCTTCAGGCCAAGCTCCTTAAAATCTATAGGCTGTTTTCCCATTTTTTGTTTTGCTGGGTTTTTTTTTTAGAATTTGTTTTTCAGTTGCTTTGGGGTTTTTTTCCTTGCAGATAGAATTACTAGAATAAGAATATGTTTCTCATCTCCCTCAGATGAAAACTCTGCAAGGCCCTTGTCCTAAGGATAAGCCCAACAGAGGAAAAAACTCAGTCCAAAAGATGCAAGTTTGTTCACATTTAAAAAAAGGTCAGCAGTTAAAAAACCTGATAGTGCTGGCTGGAACAGTAGAGCAAGGATGGGAGATAACTCCCTTGGGATCTACAGATGCACAGCATAGCATACAGATAGCTGGACTTGAAATCAGAAGGTGAACAAGATATTAAGAGTTTTCTGTAAATCAGATTCTGGTATGCTCAAGACTGTGTACCAACTGAGAAAACAGAAGGTATTTAAAACCCTAGGTGCACACAAGTCCACAGTTCTGAACTGTACTAACCTACAAAACAAAAGCACAAGATATATGGATTCTCAGTCTAATCTGCTCTGAAAGACAGTCACTAGGTTTGCTTGTTACTGACCTAATACGAAACTAAAGTTCCAACTTGGGACCTGAACTACGAAGTACCCCACAAAACCCCACACTGCCACAATGCTGACCTCCTTCCAAGCCACTTGTGCCAATCTTTAGAGCAAGAAGCTCTGGCTGAAGAGCTAAACTGAACACACTGAAATATGTAGGTAGAGACAAAGCCTGACTTTATGAAGTCTTTCTGAGCAATAGGACATTTTTGCTCATTCTTAGGACCAGCATAAATATGCTTCTATCACCTTCACACATCTTGTACGACAACCAAAACATGCCTATTCATCCTTGCAAAAGTCATTTTCAGAGGATTAGGAGGAACAGAGGGCAATATTCACAAAGCATTGCATTAAGAAGAGACCTTTGTGTGGAAGAACAAAAGACTAGGCCCAAAAGCTCTGACCTGCGAGGATATTTTCCTATCAGGCAGCACAAGCTCTTAGATGTGGACGAAGAATCCTGAACTGAAGTTGGATGCTAACAGATTTCTCAAGTCTCTAAGATCACAATTACTTAACCAGTAAGGTAGAAATTGACAGGTAACAGTTCACCACCATTTTTTCACCTACCATTATGGGAAAGTAATGTGCATAGGGCAGATATTTTAGTAACAAAGAGGTAGCTGGTGTAGTAAGTTTAATGGCCATGTAAAAACTTGCAGGAAGTTTAGGAATTCTGTACTTGATTCTGCCACCAGTCATCTGGTCTTACCTGAACATCCCTGAGTCTACTCTGCAATCTGCAAAATAGAGGTGGGTAGCACTGGTTCTGAAATGTTTGTAAAATGTAGTTAGTTGATGCCTGCAAAAGCACACAACAGAAGAGCAAAGTGTTATTACACCCTAAAAACATGCTGTTTAACAAAATATGTTATATATAAATGACAATACTACCTGTGTTCTACAACATACACTCTTAAAAGATTTTGTTTATACACCTGTTTAGAAAGTGAATTGTTTTGATTCTCTGGTAGGTTGAACTTGAAGTCCATCTCTCCAGAGAAAGAAGCAGGCGTCTTTTTCTAGATCTTCACAATCAAACAAAACTGAGCCTCAGTGTAAAATTTTCCCCAAGTATTATAACACAACTACAATTAATGCAACTGCCATTTTACCCTATGACAGGGCTAACAAAAAAACCCAACTAACAACTGTGGATGACTCTTTTCAACTTTCTGCCCTGCTACTCACTACCAAGTTTTTCTTTCAGAGACTGCGCAACAGTTTACACAGAAAGAAGCCATAACGATTCCAAGTTTGTAAATGGAGAAACGGCTTTATTTGGTCTCCATAGCTGAAAAGGATGTAGTGGCATACTCTACCTTTATTCTAAGGCTAATGCATACTTTTAACCACATTTGTAAAACTGGGAAATTCATGCCAATCACCAGTGTCATTATACTGGTAAAGTACAGATGACCCTTCAAGAAACCTCAGTGAGATCCATTAAGATTTTCTTACAAGTCAGAATTTATTTCCATTGAAGTCTGTAATAAAGTTCACTGTCATGCTGAGTTCAGTGAGATTACACCTAATGGGGTGCAGCTCCTGAGCAACAGCACAGCTCTTTTTTGGATGGGAGATGGGGGAAATCACACAGATGGTAAGCTGCCCCCATCACTTTTGGTGTGTGGGAGAAGAAATACTTGGGGAAGTGACAGAATCTGTTTTGTAGACAGTGCATAACCATATGATACTTTGCAAAGGACATTCCTCTGCAGTTTACCTTACACAAACTTGGAGTGCTCAGGCAAAGACAGTGCACCTGCTTTTCCACTCCCTCTATGCTTGGCTAGGGCCACCACAAAAGCAGACTGTTTGGCAGAGACACTACTTTGGTTCAGCACCAGCAGAAATGCTTCCGGTTCCTCAGTTTAAAACTGTTCCAAAAAAAAGACTGGCCCATCATCTAAATATGGACTGCCGGTTGGTTATTTCACTAAGTTGATCTATATGACTAACTCTCCAAAGAAAGGGAAAAAAGTGAGTTTTAACTGCAGTGATGGGACACCACCACATCACCAACCACCACCTCTTCCCCTGCCCCCCAATAAAAAATAAAAAGGAGTGAGGGTGTCTCATTCTTCTGATCAAGTGCTACTGATGTATTTACAGCAATGTTTTAAACACACACTGCTCCTAACTAGTTTTGCCACAACCTCCAGACTAACACAACCAAATTCTGTTCAGCAGCCTCAGTGGAATTGCACAAGCTCACATCAGTTCTGATTTCAGACCAAAGCGAATTTTACATCCAGATTTTTGAGCCTGACCACTAGCCCATTTCAATGTAACCGAGCAGGAAAACACTGCTAAGCACATGCGGAGTAACAGGTTTCTCTGAGACATTTCAGACAGAACACTGTCAAAGATACCGATTCTCCTGATAAAATCTTGGCTCCAATACTTATTTTCTGAAAGGAAGGAAAGCCTCAACATTTCACATGTCTAAGGGAGAGTGTGGGGGGGAAGAAGCAAGTTAGGACAAGAATAACTCAATCCTATGAAAATGCAGTAATTATAAAATCAGACACATTGTAGAATCACAGAACGGTTTGGGTCGGAAGAGACCTTAAAGATCATCTAATTTCAACTCCCTGGCCTTGGGCAGGGACACCTTCAACTAGACCAGGTTGCTCAAGCTCCATCCAGACTGGCCTTGAACACTTCCAGGGACGGGGAAACCACAACTTCTCTGGGCAGCCTGTGTAGCTGTCCCATCACAGTAAAGAATTTCTTCCTAATATCTCATCTAAATCTACTCTCAGTTTGAAGCCATTCCCCCTTGTCCTGTCACTACCTGCTCTTGCGAAAAGTCCCCCTCCATCTCTCACAGGCCACATGAGGTACTGGAAGGCTGCTACAAGGTCTTCCTGGAGCCATCTCTTCAAGCTGAAAAATTCCAACTCTCTCTGCCTGTCCTCATAGGACAGGTGCTGCAGCCCTCTGATCAACTGCATGGCCATCCTCTGAACTTGCTCCAACAGGTCCATGCCTTTATTATAGTGAGGATCCCAGAACTGGATGCAGTTCTCCAGATGGGGTGTCACAAGAGCAGCACAGAGGGTGAGAAGCAAAGCATTCAGCGGAAACATTTATGTTAAACAAAAGCTAATTGTTTTAGGGCAGTTAAAAACCTGAATGCTTCAGCAATACATAGCTCCTATTAAAAAAGTTGCCTAAATAGGTGACTACTACATTTTCTTACTGATCTTGAATCAAACGTAGTGAAAATGAAAATGACGACCCTTTCAGGATGAGTGATTCATCTTACTTTGGCTCATTCTCTTAAGAGTAAGAAATACTCAGTAATTTTCCTGTTCCAATTTTTTAAGGAAGGTTTTCTTTTTATTTCTTTATAAAAATTGACCATATTAAACATTCGCAACCTGCAGTAGCATTTTGACCTTTGCTTCAATTTTCTTCTGATTTCTATTCAGCTTTCTAATCTTATCTTTTCATATTTAGTTATACTAGACAGAATAACTGCTGAGACTTTGAATACCCTATACATTCATACAAAAGAATATAGAAAAACAGGACAAACACAGGACCGTGAAACCTATGTTTGCAGCATGGAGTGAAGGCCATAAAACCACTTCTTGAAGTCTGTAACTCCTCCTTTTCGGGTGGCAGGGGCAAAACTGCATTTGTACACAGTTTGTGTAACTGTACTACCAGGCCTCAGGCACACTCTGGGTTTCTGAGCACAACCCTTGTCCTACCTGAGCTCTAACTCTGCATTCCTTAATGGTCACAAATACTGCTACACAGTTCCTCTGCTGCAGAAAAAACACGTGGAGCTGCAGAGTCAGTACATGTTATCAAGCTCTTTGACTGCTCAGATGCTATTAATATTTTGGTAGGGTGGGGGTTAGAATTCATGTCAGCCACAGAGTTGCTATGGCATATATACCAATTTTTTTCCTTATTTCTTTTCCATCTAATACATTAGCAATACATGCAGCATCCAGTAACAACGTGGCTTCATGTTTTGCTTTCTCTCACCAGCAGTGCTAGATTCCTTCCTGGATGCTGTAAAGTACCCCCTCAACCATTAAAGTCACATTCACATGCCACTTAGTGAAAAGGAAAGCTTGTAACAGCAATTTTAAAATAATTAATTTTTTTAATGTTAGGCACCTATCTGTGTAAACAGAGGTCTGTTGATCTCTACCCTTTAGAAGCTACAGAGAGGTCTAGCATCCACAAAAAAAAAAGAACATTAATATGGCCAGAGTGTTACCTAGTGATCTACTCTGCATTCCTTAATGGCAGAAAATACTGCTCACGGCATCTGCTATTACAAATAGGAACTGGATAATAGATGCTAAAGTCATCTAAAAAAATATATTCTGCTAACAGAAACAGATACTGTTACAAATGAACCCTTTCTGAACAAAGAAATCATATCCACATTTCAGATGTTATTGTTGCTAGATGTATTTTAACCAAAAAATACCTAATTGCAATTTGCCTTTAAATTATTACAAACCAATGTTAAACTCTACTGTAATATTATGTAACTCAATTTATATTAAATTAAAATAAATTGCAAATGTTTGATGTCAAAACTGTAAACAAAGCTCAAATACTCAACAGGTAAGTCTTCCTTGAAGTATGAAGAACAAGTATTAGGTTTAGAACTAAGTTACCTAAAACTAGTACCTTCCATTGCATCCGCAGTCTTTGCTCCGTAAGTCACTTAATGGCACATCCTGTAAAGCTGGGAAACTAACTGGGAATTGAAAAAGTAAGATCATTTGTTTTCCCTCACATCTGAGAAAACAAAGAAGTTTCAGTTGTACTAGTTCTAAAAGCTTGCATTCGGTTAAGCAGAATCAGTTACCTTATTAGAGATAATACCTTATTTTTATTTTAAGTGCAAACTCTATTTGCATCTACTTGTGTGTTTGTGCATGAGTGTGATTTTATTAAGTAGGACACTTTTAAAGGCCACAATTAAAAAAACGCATAATTTGTCATGTCCTAAATAAAAACTTTCCTAACAGTTGTAATCTAGATAAATGCACATAGGCCATGAAATCACTTAGAAAGTGTGCAGGCATACAGTGCATGCTCTGAAATAACAAAAAAAAGTAGTGCCTAATTTAGTGTTAAGGCTATATTTAACAACATATTTTAATGGCTGTCTACCAATAGAGATTGCTTCTGAAAAAACAAAAATACCAAAGGAAAATGAGATTACAAGCACCAATTTAAACCAAGTGTTTATTGACCGAAATCCTGATTTAAATCAGTTCAATAGGTATAACTGGAATTCAAGGCAGCAGACACGTGAGCGTACGTACAGAGGGGCTCACAACAGCTAGGAATACGAGGCATAAAACCCTCCCTGCTTTCAGTGTGCTTGCCCCCACTCTCCCCTTCAGCCCTGCCTCAATCTCTGCAAAGCCTGTTGGAGCTCCACAAAACACCACCCCCCACTCAAAGATTTTTTTTTTTTCTTCTTTAGGATCCTTGAATAAGAGAACACATACTGTCCCCACTGTAGACCTCAACTGTGCCATTCTCTCGTGTAACCCATTGCATGAGGATGTCTGTGATGACGGCCTCACCTCCCGTTTTGATTTCCCTCTTTCCGCGAAGAGTAACAGTAAACATCAAATGCAACCCTGTGGGCCCATCCAGGAAAGCAAGACTGCACCCAGAAACCTGATCAGCCGTGGCAGAGAAACCAGCAGAACATTTCTTAGACAAAACACTGTATCTGGTCAGTTTTCTCAGGTGCTTCCCTCCCTGCACTCCAGCATGCTCTCACTCACTTCGGCCTCATCAGCACATGGCGCAGCGAAACAGAAAGCTTGACAGGGACATCCTCGAGAGTCCACTTCACTATATAAATAAATAATCTATTTCCTCTAGACATATCTCTCAGGAGGGCAGGATCTTCCTTTGCTGATTAAAAACCAGGAAGACTTCGCAGGCACAAAGACCCAAAGCTTTGTTTGGAGCTCCCACCTGAACAACAAGCCAGCCCTGAGTAGCAGCAAACCAAGCGATTTCAAAACCTGCAACTGAGTATCCAGCTCCCTTCCACAGCTTCCTCCAAAGGACTCTGATGGACCAAACCATGGTGAGGGCCCTCACAGTGCGAGATTTTGCCTGAGTCCCTTTTAACCATGGACTTTATTTACCTTCTGCTGCTTTGGTACACAGTGCTGAGGTGAGACGGATGAGCACAAGCACATACAAGAGATGCAAGGAAAATACTTAACACTCAAAAATTGTTTTACACACAAACACACAGAGGCAATTCTCTCGTATCAATGGAAATCTCATAGTAATGACAAATGGACAAATTCAACCATTACACTTAGCTATCTGTCATTCACTTCCGTTATTTAAGGTCTTCTGTACTAAGAAATAAAGTTAAAAACGTCCTTCCCTTGCTCTACTTCTGACACTTGTGCTCTTCATTTAGTCCAGCAGTTTCAAAAGAATGGCACTGGAGCTTCTGCTTACTCTTTCAGCACTAAAACACATTTTTAATCAATACAACAGAGGAACTAAATTGTGAATAATTGCCTGCATTAATATATTTGCTACCAGCTTTGTCATTCTTCAATTTGCATACACCAAATTTCCCCTTATAAACACCTCTGTTTCTCCAAAAGCAGCTGGAAATTAATTATGCTGTTTTTATTTTCTTATTAATTCATATGCTATAGTTCTGTAATCAGTGCAGGATCATGCTGCAATTTTGCATACTTGTTTCAAAATACATTATGAGCACTTGACGATTGATGTTTAACACAGTGTATGAAAGAGCATCTCAAACAAATTAAAGGGAATACAAGTAAAGAAACTTAAATAAGAAAAAGAATTACACACATTTTCAAACGAGAGCTAAACCCTGAAACTCACAAGTTTGTGGCACGGAGCACTCACTGATCAGAACTGTGCCAGGCAGGAAGTTTACACTATTCAACACGAAATTGAGATATAAAGAAACATTTTGCAAAGAGAATGAACACCTGAAGCCAGATTTACCAACAAAGCAGAGGTGAAATCGCTACTTTTTTCCAAACCTATCATCTCTGACCACTGATTTGCAGTACATCAGAATGCTTTCTTTCCCTAGCCAGACAGCCAACTTGGGAAGCAAACATACTTGAACAAAATGGCTTATGTGCCAGAAGACTTATCTACCAAATGGCATTCTCACACTTCATGCTCTTCCACCCTCTTCTCATTTACACGAACTTGGCGTGTTTCAGCAAAGCCTCTCTCTATTCCCAGCTCTTCCTACATGGCTCACCATCAGGTCAGGGACAGCCTGTAAGCTTGTGAGTTGATCACTGAGTACAACAGCAGCATGACCCTGGCAGGACTATCTGCACTTCATTAACTAAGAATAATGTGAAATCTGCAGCTTTCCTGAGGAATTACAGGCCACCAGGAACTTCAACCAGCAAGCCTGCAAAGGGGTGCACATTGCTGATGCAGGTCTGGTTCTTGCTTTTTGTTCAGGAATCCACCTGCACAGCTGTAACTGCAGGATTGGGCTCTTCAGCCATCAGGCCAAGAGAAATTGATGTTCCTGTACCTCACCCCGTAAGTCTGCATGGTGTTGCTAACTGTAGTTCACCGGAGGCAGGATGTGGCTCAAAGACCACCACTTGGAGAAAGCAAACCCAAACATGGCCAACCACAGAAATGTCTTTTTCATCAACCTGACAAAAAAAACCTCAGTTCCTTCCAACTTTCACGGGCAGATTTTAATGCTGAACATAATGTTTCAGCTCCACTGATTTACTAATGTTTTCTTTATCCAGCTTCGCCTCCAAATTTCTCGTGAAGTCACTCTTAAGTATTGCTCTGACAACCACAAAACAATGCATTCTCTCACATACAAAAACAAAAACTTAGAATTATTTGTTTCATAGAAGAACACACAGGATGCGGAGGGGAAGATGTACTATTCTACTGCAAGAGACATAATCCTAACTATTACTGTGTGACATGCTTTCCTCACTGCCATTGCTGGGTAACCTTTGTCTGTGCAAGGCATGAGTACAAATGAAAAACAAATACTCGAAACAAAAAGACAACTTCTAACAAGGTTTAAGTTTAAAAGTCCTTACGTAGCTGGCAGAAAAAACATATTGGGGAAAGAACTGGAAGGTGTTGGTTGAAAGCCATCAAGCACTGAAGCACTGCCTGACACTCAGCAGCACGGTACAGTCACCAATCCTTGACCCAGCTCACCAGTGGCACAGGACCAGGCTTAAGACTTCCTCACTTGAATCCTGCAATGGGCCAGCTCAGTTCTCATCAACAGAACCAAGGAGCAGGCCTTTAATGCATGTGCCTGACCCTGCCACAGGCACCTCTGGGTTTCAGAAGCACAGGATAAAGCCCCTCCCTGGAGCACTGGTGGCAGAAATCTTCCTGTTGCTACACCTGTGTAAGGGGAGAGTGATGCCACAGCCAGGAACACAGTTAGGGGGGGCTCCACAATGTCTCAAAGCAGACAATTTGCTACACACATAATGCCTTCCAGAAAGAAAATATCCTAAAACCCCAAACAAAACACCACACAGCCAGAGGGAAGACACCTTCCCACTTTCCCTCAGAAAGGGAAGGAAGGTGTAGACAGGACTTGATAAGCTTCTTGTCAAGAGAGCTTCCACTTGCATTAAGTTCCACAGATCCCATGTTGTGCAAGTCCACTGAATTATTTTTATCTTTGCTGAATGAGGCTCTGTGACATTAAGGGTCAATAAAACGCTGCTTCTTACTGTCAGCATTTGCTATATTTTATACAATCTCTTATACAGAGACACCCACATGGAAGATTTCTGACAATAAAAATTCCATGCTTCCTAAGCAACTGATTTTCTTAGTGTGGTCTCATAAAATCCTGTTAACTTTCCTTCCCCTTGCTAAAAATTGATAATTTGTTCTACTAGGTTTCTTTGTACTCAGATATGCCTGAAGCTAGCTTATTTTCACACGCTGAATTGTCCATGCTCATAAGGACTTGCTATTACATTATGTATTTGTGTGCTATAGAGGAAAAAAGCACAAACACTGCAAAGTGTTAAACCCATGCTTTTCCTCCTTGTTGATTTATCTTTTAGGTAATCAAATTTATAAATATTAAAAATAATAAATGGCTGCTACTATTGTGAGAATACTACAAATAGGTCTACACCCAGGCATTAAGTAAAGTGTGCTTTACTCCTCAAATACAACTCCAATTTTTACATCAAATTTTTAAGTAACAAAACACCAGTAAACAGCAAATCTGAATCTCTTACATATGTTTACCAGCTCTAGAAATTAAAGTTCAGTAAGCAAGTTAACCTATTCATCACAATACTGCCGGAGTGCCAAAGTAGTTGCTTCTGTCAATTCCATGTTTTCTAAGAAAATCAGTTGTGATTTTGCATTAGAGTATGAATACAAAAAAATAATTTGTGAAGAACTATTTCACATGAATTACATTTAAAAAACCTTGCTATCAAGAATCATTTTATTCCTTGCATTAACTTTACGAAGTTAGTATTAAATAAATAGGGGTAATAAATACTGCAATAAACAGCAGTTTAAATACCATGTTCACGGGCAAAAACTCTTAAGTAAGCTCTCCTCCTATTTTACACTGTCTTGTCAATAAATATAACCAAATTGTAAGTCAGTAACTTCACAACATTCTGAAGGTGGGATTTTTTTTTTGAAGCAGCATTATGAATCAAAGTGGAGTATTAGCAAAAGATGTCCAAGTGGCACAGAAATCAGTGAGACTACTCACATTTCAAGACAAGCACTTACCAAGAAAGCTTCAGAGCAGTAGCATACACCAAGGGAAAGGAGACAAAACTAAGGAGTCAGACGTAGATTTTATTCCGTTCCCTCCTAATGCTAACCTGCTAAGTGACTGCAAGCAAGCCTACGCACAGCTTTTTATCTCAGGTGCCTAAAACAGAGGAAAAAAATTATTGTTCCTGATCTTGAGGTGTGTGATTACAGTATGGCTTGTGTACTTCACCAGACAGGACAGAAGCACATAAATAAGGCAAGGCCTACAACTGCCAATTATTAATAATATCACTATTAGTGCGAGAACAGTATGTGCTTTTTTCTTTTTCAAGCAATGCAGAACAGCAGCACATCAAGCCATTCTTAAAGCCAGAGTAATCCTTTCCAGGTTAAGACCCTGGTTCAGATCTTACCCCTTCTGAAACTGTCAAGAAGGGTGACAGCTCTAGGGAGTCTTTTGTGAAACTCCCATGTCCACCAGTACCACACTCACCCCACTGCTCTCTGACAGAAACACTGTATCATTACTGATCTTAAAACAATAAAACAAAATAATAAAAAGGAACTAAGCCCTAATAATCTTTTGACATGAAATAAAACAAAAAAGCTTCTGGCAGTAATACGCCAGGAAAGGGAGAAACATGGTAGAAGGAGAAGAAATAAACTTAATAAACTTGAAATAAACTTGACTATAAAAGTCAAAAAGATGACTTTTACCTATTTCTTCTCAAGAATATTTCGAAATACGTACGGTTATAAGTTCAATCCAGCTTTATAGACCGCTAAGTAATAATGAAAACATAAATTATTAAGTTTACAGTAAGGTACAAGAGTATCTATACTGCTTTGAAAAACTTAAATCACTCATGAAAACTGTCCCAATATATGGGTGCCACATGATTTAATGATACAGGGAAGTACTGTCACTCTTCATCTGCAAGTGACAAACGGACATATGGCTATGCAAGCCACAGCAGTGCTGCTGATTCTACTGGTGGCCACAGCAGGCCATCCTCACAACAGGGCACAGGAAGTCCTACTTGGGTGCAAAATTTGGAAAGCAGCCTCTGGTTTTGACTACATCACTTGCCAGAGCTCAGAGACAGCCTGCGACACACTCAAAAATTAAAAATGAGTGTTTCAGTACAGTTCCAATTTTAATTCATGGTACCTTTCTCCACCAAGGAACCGCCTTCAGAGGGGGATCTGAACACTACACAAGCTACGTACTGTTGAAAGAGAAGCAGTGTCTCACCTCCCAGGTGTCCAAATTTCACTGCAGGTACATTTACAAACTTCACACCATAGCAGAGCCTTGCACAACACAGGTCTCATTTACCTTACCTGCACTTTTCCCACCACCACATGTGGTGGAAGAGTAACTCGTCGCAGCTCACTCAGTCAAGATCTCCTCTCTTCACACCACCCTTTCCCCAGCTCTATGCCAGAAGACTGCCCTGCCTAATGCCATGTTCATGAGCTCCAGAGGAACTGCGCATCCTCAGCCCACAGACCACGAGCAGCAGCAACCTGGAAGAACTTTAAGCTCCGAATGCGTGCAATCATATTAGTGAATTTAACGAGACTTGTCATCTGCTTCAAGATATTCACATGCTTACAGGATCGCCAGCTACGGAACCACTAATTTATGAACAAAGTGTATTAAGAGCATTCTGGATGAACAGGAAAAACATTAGTTATAAAATAATCGCATGATTACCTCTGATATTTTATGTGGAAAACTGACATTTAACATCTTTAATTATTCACACAACAGCTATGAAAGAGAAAGGTTTTCTTCCTTGAAGGGAAAAATAAACATGGACAAATTCCTCTCACCATCACTCCTACACTCCTTTCCTAAATAAACCTCCTGCTGAAGCCAATGGAAGTTTTGCAGGCAACGAGCTTACAGCAAGCAGCCCCCAAAAAACTCCGAAGTGTCAAGGGCAAGCTTCTTAAATATTCTGAGTTTACGTCCGCACAGAAGCCAGCTACGTTTCTGCTAAATTACGTGCCTGCTTGACATGGTTTATCAGCTGGTTGTGCCAAGAGGGACAGTAGTGTGCAACAAACTTTTGAGAGCATGGGCCAATTTTTGAAGCATTCACAAGCCCCCTTGCTAAGCAGCTCATCACGTTCTATCTTGTGACACACCAGCCCTGCACTGGCACTCGCCAAGCAAGATCAGAACTCCTGTATGTCAAGACTGAATTACTAAAATCCATTCATGAACAGTTACTTTCATGAGAACTGTGTAATAAAACAAATCTTCCCTTTTACCAAAATAAAAGCTTCCTAAAGTAAATAGAGATTTCTAGTCATGGACAAATTTAATGAAATCTCTATTCTCACCTTAACTAGGCACTTTTTTTGAAGCTACAAAGAAATGTATTTCTTCTCTTCCTCTAAAATTCCTATTATGCTTTTTTTGTAAAAAAGATACCCTACCCTTTTCTTTGTTCAAGCCAGTTCAACATCAGGCGAGACATACATTCAGCACTATGCACAAAACCGAGGTCCACTCCTCTCCAAGTGTGGGAAGATTGTAATCAGCAATTCACTGTCAGATCAACATTCCGTGCATCCAAAAGACTTCATATCAAAACTAAAACCAGATAATGACTCAAGACCTAAGTCAAGGTGTCTGAGCTATCCTTGTTCAGCATTCTTTACTATCACTCGAAATAAAGAAAATGTCCTTAGCACCTACAGCACTCTCATCTGACTCTTACCTGAAAACACAGAAAATTAAGTTCAGAAATCAGAACATTTGTATTCAGCCTTGATCAATATTTTGAACCCTATCTGCCCGTTTTGAATTTCCAAATGCGTTTTTACTTGGAAAAAACTGTTGCACCAATTACTCTTCACAGACCACAATCCTTGACAGTAATGCTACAAAACCAAAAGCAATATTCTTCTATGCAACTAGTCTGTCATAAAGAATTTCAGTAACTGAATTTGGTGTATATATTCTGAAACCTACACACACCAACCACACTGCACACAAAATCCAAAACCCTGAAATTTGGGTGTAAATCTGCAGGAACTGGAGAACAGCAGAACTCTCCCTTCAAACCAACTGCACAAAGTCCCAGCCTTAACACTAGCTTTGTGGTCATAGTATCACACCAGAACAGCTGCTCCTAACAGCCCCCTTCAAGTCAGCACGTTTGGGACCATCACTTATCCTATGTCTGCTATACACTGCCTGCATAAGGTCAAGAGTATGTTATTAATCATTTGTATTTGTAAGTACTAAGCTTACCCCAAATACATGTTTTGTCTTGTTTTTAATTATGTACAGAGTAGTATGAAAAAGAAATGCTACCTCCCACTTCCCATTTTGGGCCAAACGCAGATCAGTGACACCATGGGCAATTGTACGAGAAGTGCTCCAAGTGCCACTCATTTTATGTCATCTACAAAGGTGACTCCAAAAATTTAGAACCTCTTCTTTAGACTACCACTCCCACTTCAGCTTAAAAGGTGTCAAACCCTTCAAAAGTTATCATAACTTTTCCCAGCATGCAGATTAAAAAAAAAACATTGTTGTGTACCTGAAAGCTTAGGAATACCAGTAAATTAGTCACTAAGATGCATCTTTCAAATTGATCGGTATCTGCATTTATCAATGTCAAAAGAAAAAACAGTAACATAGAAAGAGCATGGATGGAATTCTAATTAGCTCTCAGTTTACATGTTAAAACTGAACGAACTCCTGCTGCAGCAGCATTACAGTTCTGCTAAACTTCTCACTGATTCTTGACCTCCAGAGTTTTCTAATTACCTATTCAGTTTATATTCTCGTACTTTTCTACCATTGAATTTTTAAAAAGGGCTTTACACACTCATTAAATTTTCGACCTGTGTCTTGCATTTTGCATATTTTAATGTTACTCTGGTTTAAAACTTTTGCCCGAAGTCAATCAACTGATTATCTTTACAAAGTTTAAGGGGAAAAAAAACAGAAGAAAAAAAATAAGTGACAAGAGCTCTGAATATGCACAGCCTTTTAATTCCCAGGTTATCTGGATGCACCTCCACATACAAACTTTGTATTCTAGCAGTTGCTATCAGTACCTGGAGAAGACATGTTTTCTGAGATGCTAAAACCAGAATAAGCATCTTCCTCATAAAAAGCGGCAGCACAAGGACCTCTGTCTTATCAACAACAACAAAGTTCTTTTTCCATGTGTACAGTTCACATACTTACCCAGGAAGGCGAATGGAAATTACAGACAGACGAAGATGAAGCTGTCTCAAAGCCTTTGTCATGTGATAGTGACCTATAAAGTATCAAATAAAAGCACATCATCAGCACACTATGATTTTACAATATTGCAACTCACCACATTGCCAACAAGAGGAAATCCCAAAACTTGAAACTTGGTTCCTCCTCACCCCCACCTCAGCTAAGTTGTCATTAAAACAAGATGACAGTCGCAGGAAACCGTAAGGAGCAAACAAAAGCTGCACCGTGTCTTTAAAGGGCATTAGGAGTGGGCAAATGGAGCAAATCATCTGAGTGTGCATCAGCAGGGTGGGTTATTTTTCCTCTGTGTCTCTCTCTCTCACACGGATGCATGTTTATGAGCGCACAGAGACATATATACATACACACAGGGATGCATCACGTAATTATTTACATGCACACACAGTAATACTCCCATGTATTATCAAAATAAAAGACAGAAAGTTGACCACCATCTGCAAGGAGGCATACATAACAATAACCCCCGGGAACTTACACAAGTGAGCGATCAATCCCCGAGCGTGGATAAGCCAAACAACGCAAAAATTAACAACAAGAATAAGCCGCCAGACCGCAGGTACAAGATCCACCCGGGAAGAGAGACAGACAGAGCGACGGACGAAGGCTGCACGGCTGGAGCACAGTTCCAGGTAATGCCCGCTGCCCCCCGGCAGAGCCCGGCCGAGCCGCCCGGAGTGCTGCGGCCGCCCAGCCGCCCCTCCGCCACCGCAGCCCGCGGGGAGCGACCCCCGGCCGCCGCGGGGGGAGCGCCGCTCGCAGCCGCCGCCC